>BCJU01000003.1:2692436-3165745 GCA_001600355.1 Meira nashicola
GTAAAAAGGCAACCTTGAGCCTAGAATGCATCCATAATCACCCCCCTCATCATCCAAAAAAAGATCTTTTTCAATTGTGAGTATAAGTTTTCATTGCCATCAATCAAACTTTTTTGGTTTGTCTTGAAAGGGCGCAATTCAGCAATCATAACCTTATCTGGCCTTGCAAAAACGCGTTCGACTACCCACACACGCACTCTCAAGCTCATTCGTCCAGGCCCATCCAATTGGTATGTGTACGGGCAGGGATGTAGAAAACGCGTTTGTACGAAGCGAAAATCTACACCAGCCTAGCATACGCTCCTCAACCTACAGCTTTGCTCTGGCTTGCAGATCTCAATACAGCTTACAAGGTACGACTATCACAGGCAGGCGGATAGGTTGATGATGATGGAAAGCGAAACCTGAATGAAAAAGATGGGATTCAAAACGTGTTTTTACGCGTCAAGTGGCATTCCTCAACGTCTGATGAAGTCGTTGATGGCTGTTGACAGTATTTCACTTTAATCTCATGGCCATCAACACTTTACAGCGTATTGCTTCTAGCTGGTGCACATGCATGCAATAAACACTTTTTACTGACACTCTTCTCATATCCAATCCCGCCTCCGATCTGCATCCACGCAACCTTTCTGATCTCAATCAATAGACAATCAAGATGGCTAAAGCAGCAAAAGCACAAAAACCAGTCGAACCAGAGGTTCCCCAAAAGGCAAAGCGCACAAAGAAGGACAAAGATGCACCAAAGCGTGCATTGAGGTGAGTAGAGAATATTTTGATGAAAAAAAGGCGCAAACAATCTGACTCCTTCTTCCTTCTTACATCTTTTTCAGTGCATACATGTTCTTCTCCCAAGACAACCGTGACAAAGTCCGCAATGACAGCCCTGACGCAAGTTTCGGAGAAGTTGGTCGCTTGCTCGGTGCAAGATGGAAAGAAATGACTGAAGCACAAAAGCAACCATACAAGGATATGGCTGAACGTGACAAAGTTCGTGCTACCAACGAAAAGAGTGCATACAAGACTGCCGCAAAGGCCAGCAAATCTAGAAAGTAAGCGGATGATATTCGTTTGATGATCGTGCATTAGTACGCATCAAACACTTTATCATCTGTATTCATTTCTTTGTTGTTGCTTGTATCGTTGTCTCGTTTTCTTTTCTTTACCTCGTTCCATCTTTTATCTCTTTCACGCTCGATCAGAAAATTTCCCTCCAACTCCTACCCTTTTTTATCATCTCTTCTGACGTCGTGCATTAGGCATAGATGTGTGTATCAGTTTCGTGTCAATTTACCTTCTAACGTTCCTTGCTTTTTGCAATGATCATAATTCATCTCTAAAATCTTCAAATGTGAGAGGTGTGAAGGTGTTTAAACATGCTGAATTGTTTATTGCATCAAGTCTTAGATCATACAATCATGGAGAGGTATCAAAATTAAGTAGCGCCCATCTTGCCTAAAGCACCGGCGATAGAAACTGCTGCCCAATCCGGTCTTTTGTTCGCACCTTCTTTTTCATCTTCATCTTCACGTTTTGCAACCAAAGCCTCTGCTTCTAATCTACGCAATTCCACTTCTCTTCGATCACGAATGAAGTGCAACATGCTAATGAAGTGACGTTTGCTGCTTTCAATACTTGGCATACCATCATAAGCAATACTTGCACTTCCGGCATGCATCATGCCTACACCAACTGCCGTTTGGAAAGATTCGGAATTGGAAATCGTACTTCCGTTTGGACCAGAATTGGAGCCATTTGCAGTGTTTTGTTTCTCTTGCGTTTCAATTCCGTTGGCAATCAACTCCACCAACGAATTGATGTACTTTGGGGCAACTGCTTCAACGCCATGTTCGAAGTAGTACAGATATTGATCCAAAGCGTTGCAGAAGATATCGATCGTACTTCTCTCATCGATACATGAATTTGCAATCCTTAATGCTTTTTGTAAGCATTCCAATACTCGTTTGCCGTCACGCAAAAGCGGCTTTTCACTTGTTCCACTCTTCCTTCCATGCAATTCGGTCTGCCACCAAAGATGACTTGCCATCATCACTGCCTTTGCTTGATGAGGCTTTTTCAATAACTTGGCTCCATGGAGAGCAGCTTTGGTGATAAGTGTATCATAATTGTCCACACCAAAGCATCTAGATGAGAACAAAGTGGAGATGATCAATACGATTGCATTAATCTGTCTCTTGCTATCACTGATCGATTCTTCGTAAATAGTGAATGCTTGAACGTAAAATTCATAACCAAGTTCTTCGAATCCTGTCTCATCAGCAGATTGTGCTGCAAGCAAGAACAATCGCAAACATGTCTCTGAAGATGCTTCCGAGAGATTGTAAAGCGTTGTGATAACTTGATGGATGAATTTGTACAAGGTGAGCATTTTGGATTCCCATGACTTTTCCAACTTTTGTCGTAATTTATATCTTCTTGCCAATTTTACAGCAGAAACGATCAAAGGTGGTAAAGTGAATCGAATACGTTCCCCTCCTTGTGCGAAATGCTTTCTTGCAGTTTGTAGCAAGCTAAATTGTGTCTCCAAATCGTCCGATCGGAACAGATGCACAGCTCTTGCTATCCACCCTTGTTCTTCTGCCATTTCTTCATAATCATACATTTGTTGTTGGTGTCTATTCATTAGATGTGGTGGTCTATGTCCTCCTTGTCCATACGCGCCTGGTGGTAATTGCCCTCCTTGCATGAATCGTGGATCTTGCGCTGGATAGGATGAACCTGGTCCTCCCACAAATTGTTGATGATGTTGGGATACGACGTCCTTTTGATCTTTGATCAATGTATTACACAGTTCCAATACGCCATCTACATCCTCTGGAGTCGACATGATCGTTTCATTCTTGAGAACACTCATTACGACTGCATTTGCGATGTTCTTGCGTGTGCCATATGGCTGAACGGCCAAAAGGGCAGTATAATTTGGCAACGCTAATAGTGTTAAAACAGTCAGATAAGAGTTGATTGGGGATACCAACAATGCACTCAAATGGGCTGCTGTTGTAGGCGAATGGAGATCAGGACTTTGTTGAAATTCATTGACTTTTTCGCGAGCGAATGCTAGAACTTGATCGACATACTCCAATTGATCAGGATAACAACTCAAAGAGAGATTGATCAAAGATACCAAAAGTGCAGTGATGTCTTGAATGGAAAGATCAGGTCTAGCACGGATCAATTGAACAACTTGAGCCCAAAAGACCTCGAAAAGCTTCACATCTTCTGGAATGCCTCGATATTTTCTGGGAGTTGCTTTTGTCAATCGTTGAGGTGTATTGGTAGGTGGTGCTTGTGCAGGTGTAGATGGAGCCTCAGTAGGGCCGCTCTTGGTGTCTTCATTGGACCCAGCTGTAGTCTCCTGTTCTTTGACAACATCCTGATTTGATGGTTGAGTTGTCTCAGCGCTTTCTACTTTAGCAGGTATAGCATTCGATGTCATTTCTCTACCACCTTCCGATTTATCCTCTTCGTCGTTCTTGATTGCGTTATCATCCCCCGACCCTTCGTTCCACGCACTCTCTCCCCATGCATTATCTTCCATTCCTTCTGGCATTCCTGTAAATGAAGCTTCAGCTGTAGAGTTGTGTGTTGCTACATTTGGTGCAGCAGCATCTGTTCTATCAACCGCAAAACCAGAAGGTTCTACTGGCGGAGGTGGTAGGGTACTTGATCCGACAGGAGGATTATCTAGATCTGGTCCATTTTGTGTCGCGACACCATCTTCTGCAGCAACTTCATCCCAAACCGAACTGGGTCCTTTGCTTTGACCGGTCGAACGCATATTCTTTGTCTTATCTGCCAATCGCTTACTTGCTTCTTCTTCTTGCCTTCGTACTTCTTCTGGACTGTCATTCTCTGCTTCCCTAGCTGCATATGCAGCCAACCTATCGATCAACGAAATCACGATCTGCTTGATATTGACTTTTGGATGTAGTTGAGCACAAGCAGAGAGGAAGGGCCCAAGAGTGCGTAGATGAAAGTCGTCCGGGAATACCTGAATGACAACTTCCATCAAATATTCTTGAGCAATGACATCCTTGCAATTCACAACTTGTTCTAAAATGCTTGGAAGAATGATCCTCCTGTATAATTCCAAATCGACACCTTCTAGCTGGCTGAGTCGGACAAGATTGGTTCCCACTAGAATACGTAATTCCTTTCTCTCCATCTCACGCTTTTCACGATCGCGAGAATGACCTTGATGTTGCAATCTGACCCAAAGCTTATTCATTTCTATGAAATTTGTCAAGACAAATCCGATACTATCTTGCAAATTCCCACTTGGACCCATACTGCTTCCCACCGGTAGATAATCCCTCGTTGCTCCACTAAGATAATGACGTAAAAATAGACCTCTCGTGGGATGTTGAACACCTCTTCCCATTTCCATCACATCTTTCATGATTTCTTTAATGGGTGCATCGGGAATGGACATGTACACAGCTCCTACAGTGATCATGAGGTAAAGTCGAGGAACGATATTGCCGCAATATTGAACGAGTTCGTACAAATCTGCCAAATGATGTTTACCTGTCGTATGTGCATCATAAAGGTAAATTGAAAGATGTCGCAAAGCATCAAATGCTGCCATGTATAATTTGTAGTAATTTTTTGGTGAAAGAGAAGATGTTCTTAATTCAGAAAGCATCGTTGATGCAGATTTGAGAGCATCCATTAACAATTCTGAATCTAGACATCTTTTCATTTGAACTTGTTGTACTTTGACAACGTTTAATGCCTCATTCAAAATCTTTTGCTGAGAGTCCTCCATCTTGCCGAATGCAAAGATGTAATAAGGACAAATACGGTCCTATTTACGTGAAACCCTCTCTGTCTTTGCCTTGTGCCTATCGAATGTTAGTTGCAGAACTACTCCTACCTCCTTCAATCCTGCTGACTTTTTCGATGGTGAAAGGTGATTAGTGATGATAACAAAAGTGATGGAAGCCTGCAAAAATTGTCAAAGCGAGTGGATATCTTCTCCTACAATTTGCTTTAATTGTACACATTGCTACAGCGCGAATATGCAGACGTGTGTGTACTAGTCCAGTGAATGCGCTGCGCGGAAGATAAAAGGCACACATCCAGTCTATGTTTATAAGCACCCCTGGCGCACGGACAATTTAATGAATTTTGCCATAAGAAAGCATGAATTGACTTTTTAATTCTTTCAACCATTACGATACATGACGAGTACAAGAGAGAGGCTCGAATTGAGCCCTAATTATATAATCTATTGAAATTCTAGTCATCTTGTTTGACCGCATTTTCTCAACAAACATTCAATTTGCTCACCACAGGGTCATGGTCGGAAACTTGATCGGCTGCAGCTGCCCATGTGTTCACGTGTGGAACCCACAAAGAAGCACCAGCTTGTGCGATGGAAGGACTGACGAACAGGTGGTCCTAAAAAAAAAGAAAGAAAGAAAGAATCAGTTAGAGGATCTTCAAGCGATACTCTTTTATTTACACGCATTCACTCACCAATTCTTGACAGTTTTGTTGGAAAATATAAGAATAACGTTCGACACGTTTGCTTATGATTACCTCTTTCAAAACGGGAGAAGAACCACTTGTGAGAGTGTTCAAAGGTTGAACATAAGAAAATTCATTAAAATCTCCCGTGACAATAACTTTTGCATCACTTTGAACTTGCAAAATCTTTTGAACGAAATCACGTAAAACTTGAGCTTGAGCGTTTCTTTCTTCTACACCTCCATTTATAGGAGCTTGTGGATTTTGATAATTCGTTCCACTGCCACCTTTTGAAGTTAAATGAACTCCAATAACAATAACATTTTGTCCACTTCCATCTTGTAAGTCAAATTGACCTACTAATGGTTTTCTACTATTTTTCCAAGCAGTATTATTCGGATCAATTCTACCGGGATTCAAAGTTAATTTTGCTTTACCGTTGACTGATTTGACGTCCACTGCATCATTTGTTCCACCTACAGGTACACCTGGCGACAATTTCAAGGTATCATTACGGTATATGAAGGCTTGACGGATATTACCTCCTGGTTCTCCTCTTCAAATTTAGACAGGAGAAGGTTAAGATGGTCAGTATTATGCGGTTACATGATTTATCTTTTTGAACTCACCCATCTTTTTTGTTAGCTGGATCAATATATGCATACTTATACGAAGCTCCTTTGATAGCTGCAACAACAGCATCCAAAGTCTTATTTGCATTTACTACACCATCATCTGTTGGTCCATCATTATCTTGGATTTCGTTCAAGACAACAACATCTGGATCTTTTAAATGCGAATCAATATAACCACCAATCTTTGTGATTCTTGAAGAATTTGCTGGTGATAAATTTTCAACGTTAAATGTTGCTCCGATAAAGTTGTCACATTTTCCCGTTGTTTGATAAGGAGCAGGAATTGCATCTCCCGATTTACGTGTTGCAACTTTTGGAGCTGTTAATGGAGTGATTGTATACAATCCAAAATCATATCCAATAATACCAGTAACATCTTCTAAAACATCTCCTAATCGAATACTAGAATCAAGATTTGAACCGTCAAAAGCTTTAACTAATTGAATAGCTTGAGGATTTGAGTCCCATCTAGTATCTTCACTACTTGCATTCTCATCTGCTGCTAATATTAATCCTCCGCGATTATTTTGAGAAGGGTTGCTTAAACCTGAAGCAACAATATACACTTCACCATAACTCGTCAAAGGTCCTAAAACGGTGGGAGAAGGTAAAGTGACAAGAGTATTTTCTAAACTTTCCCAAAAATCGGCTCCATACGTATTTACATCAAGATCTTTCGCTCTATCTCCACCTTCTAATGTTGTTTGATTGGCTGGTAAAGCAAAAGGATTTTTTATACCTATATATTTTTGAGGTGGAGTACGACTGCCGTCTGTACCAATAATAACGGGAGAGGCATTATTTGCGTTACCTGAACGAATGAGTGTAGTTTGATTTGCATTAGTTAATTCGGTTAAATGTAAATTCGTTTTTGAAGTTGAATATTCTGCTACTTTTCCTGATCCAATTTGAATTAAATCACCAATTGAGAAATCCGAACAAGCATTACTACGAAAGATATATAAACCTTCTGATGTACGATTATCATTATCAATTTGATCGTTTGGTGTTTGAATAAAACAATTATTTGTTCCATCTTTTGCAGTAATTATACCTTGAACGTTTGAAACTGTTTTACCTACAAGCGTACTTTGATAACCTATTCCTTGAATATCATGTGGATAAAGGATATTATTAGCTTGTGGAGTAACACCCCTTAATAAAGCCAAACTGGCTATAGGTAAGAAAATGTTAATGATCTTCATTTTGCACAATTTGGAGGAGCAGAGAGAGAGATTTGTATATTCGTGAACGTCTTAATATACCATTCTTTAATTCATTCTTAATACCCCACTTTCACAATTTAACGAGAGAAGCCAAGAAGATAGCACGTTCCTGCACGCATGGCAAAGTTAAATTAATAAAAAATAATCATTTTATGCACCTGTACATCTTCTAAATGTCACTATCAATCGAATCGGATAAACAAATCTTGCTGCACTGCATTTCCACTAGCGCAAAACATGCATCTTAAAACCATATGGTGCAATCTTGCGCGAATTACGAATTCATTCAAACCTTGTCAACTGTCACAGAATGTTCGATTTGATTTTATAAAGGCGGTGTTTCTCTTTCTTCTAACGCGAACGTGTTTAATTGCACAAACTCACACAAAAGTTTTAATCGAAACACAAGTGACATTGAATAATGATATAAAAGTGCATCTCACAATGCCTGCCCAATAAAGTCAATAGGAAAAAGAAGGGGAGATAGAAATCGAAATTCAGAGAAATAAAAATAAAGAAGGACAGGAAAAAGAGAAGTTTTAAAAAAAGGTGCTCATGTGCTTGTGCTGGGATATCAGAACTATACAAATGCTATTTGCCTCCTGAACAAAGCCAAACGATGTTTTTGCCATCGAAATAGGTACGGCAACGCTGGTCGTTCCACTACCACAGTCCAGCGTACCATATTTTTGTTGTGCCTTAAGAGATAACCAGATCTACGTCTGTTCCTTGTTGTCTGCTCGTTTCGAATGCCATTTGAACATCTTCATCATCATGCATCAAAATTCGATCTCCATCTTCATCGATATATCGAATTTTGATATTGTCCACTCTTTTACCGCTAATCAATCGAATCTTTTTCGAAACTTTTTCCGTTAATTCCGTCAAGCCGACATTGGAAAGAACTACAACCACTAATTTATCATCATTATGATGAATGACCAACTTTACCGCATTCGAATGGCCGCTTTGCTGCGAATGATTATGCGTTTGTTGTTGCATGTGATGAGGTTGTTGTTGCTGCTGCAATGGTGTTACAGGATTACCAGCGTTTGATCTTGCATTATAAGAATTTCCATTATGTGGCTTAAACTGACCGTTAGCTCCCACTGCAGGATTACCGCCCAATGTGATAGGTGAAGATGCTGCCGTCGAACCTGGTCGAGAATGTGACGATCGCTGAGAATCAACAGTAGAAATACTTGACGAACTGAATCGTTGTCTGTTCACTTGAGCAGCATTATTGGGTACGTGCATCGTTCCATTATTAGAACCATCAACACCACCGCCATTATACGCTGACGAAATCAAAGCAGATTTGGCTGGCATAGGTGGATGCGGTCCTGCATTTGCATTTGCATTGTATTGCGCTGGATTACTGGCTGATCTGGATCGACTGTGATGAATATCAGATGACATCGTTCCACGAGAAGAAGCTGAATCAACTCTTTGTCGAGATCCTTGCATCGTCAAACTTTCCATCTGATCTGCTGTTCCATCGGTATCGTAAGATTGAGCGGAATCATTTTGTCGTAAAGGAGGTCGTGGGAAAGCATGAGGATGTGCATGTCCGCCTTGACGTAATTGTCTACTACTGGACGCTTTGCGTAATTGCTGCAACCCTGGAGCACCAGTAGATTCTCCCGTACTGGAAGATGATCCATTTCTGGGCATAGGAGGTTGTGTATTGGGAGAATGAGAGCGCCATTGAGATAATACAGCTGAATCTTGGTCTTCCGTACGTGCTCTTGGACGTGCATCGGCAGAGAGAGAAAGTTGTCTCTCTCGATGTTCAGCAGGTTGTGAATAACGTCCGCCCATAGGTGTTGCACGACCTGAAGTGCTCGATCCATCCAAACTCAACATAGATCCATCCATAGCCACGCCGCCATGACCGTTTACATTATCTTCATCTCCCATAGCAACGCCAGAACGATACATGCCCGCTTGGCTATCTGCTCTAGTGAAAGGGAAAGCAGGCGCCATATCGGTCGATGGTGTTTGAGGGAACAAAGAATGGGAAACAGAACCGCTCCTTCTTCCATTTGCCCCAGCTCCGGCCATATTGTATGATCCGGGTGAAACGCCTCCGGTTTGACTGTAATGTGCTGCAATGTGTTGTCTTCGCGTGTTGACCTCTTCGATTAATCTGTTGATCGATGTTTGCCATAACTTCAATTGCTCTTCATTTTTGCATCGGAGACTGAATGATTCTTGGTCAACATCACCGCGCCACCAAACCTGCAAAGAATATTGACCGCCAGCACCCGCACCTAAAACAGAATTGACCTTGCTATTAGCAATCGCACTTGTTACATTGTTGATAAAGATTCGACCTTTCAATTGTAACGTTGTACGGGGCTTCTTGCCGGGAGGTGTTGGGGTCACTGTCTTTGCCTTGAGTAGAGAATTACTCTTGGAATTCTTTTTTGGTGCATTAGGCATCACCTCTTTACAGCACAAGAGAATCTTTTCAAACAGATATACATGGTATTCCCTCTCAGTTTCGCTCTTGGATACCATAAAAATATCTGAAAGAAGCAAGCTGCCAAATGTGCTGATATTGTGACCTTTCCAATCCTCTACTCGTTCTTCAAGATCGCGTACGATTTGGATATTCTCTTGTACTCTTCTTGTTTCATTTACCTTATCTGTGATGCGTCGAATAACCTGCAGTCCATCAACGAGCTCTTGGTAGTATGGCGCATCTGCAGGAGTCTTTTTGAGTAATGATTCGAGTAACAATGGATACTTGCAAATACGTTGAACAGGTTTAATCAAAAATGTTGGCAATTCATACGAAGGGTCCAAATAATACTCATCCGCTCCCGGCATTCCGCGCAATCGTAGCAGGTTGGGTGCTTCTAAGCCGATAATATCTAGAGCTTGTGCGTAATTAGCACAGAAAGGCTCGTAAACCGCAAAATCTGCTTCCATAGTCCGGAACACATGACCAAAATGTTGGTCATCGGCAGGCCTTCGCACGTTTTCCTCCACACAGATCAAGAACCTTCGCTGTACATCCACAAGCATATTCAAATTTCCAAACAGATTATGGATCGTGTCTGGCGAAACAATGTTATTCTGTGACAATGCACGGCAATAACTTTGCAGAACCTCTAAATCTTGCACATATTTCCGCTCCGTGTCCAATAATTCTCTCACAATCCAAGCCCGATCGTCTGTCGGCTTTTGCAATTCGTCAGGTACGGAACTTTTGGGTGCTTCGACCAATAATCCTCGAGATTCAAAGACATCTAATAGCTTACTGATTGTGCGAACCACACTAACGAAACCATTTGTATCATTAAGGTATAATTGCGAAATGGTAAAGATATCACTTGGATCCCAGCCGAGCTCGCTATTGAGAGCAATGATGAATTTTGCGACCGAACGTTTGCATTCGTTTGCATTGCTTCGATTTGCATCAGGATTGATTGGGAGCTCATTACGAGGTTGTAGCTGATTGATGAGCCAACACAAAGGAGCACCTAATCGAAAGCATTGCCACAATTGTGTTACAGGATCAGATGAAGATATTTCCGGTCTTCTCTTTTCACCATCAATCTCTTGTGCAACTTCGTCACCTGTCAGCAAGAACGTCTCGCCAAATTGTGGAACACACCATAACCTATCCAAGAGTGTCAAACATGCTTGGTAAAGACTTGAACCTGCGATTGCAGGCTTATTACCAATCGTATTAGCTGCAACAGGTGCGCCTGCCGAAAGGGGTACACCACCAGGTCCAGTTGATATCAAACTGTTTCCTATTCCGCCATCGTTTGGATTTCTGGTTTGTTGTGAAGAAGCCAATGTTGTTGTGCTAGCGTTCCAAGAGGAAGGTGGACCAGGACTTGGAGAGGGCGGAACAGGTGAAGGTGCGTTGAGAGAATCCAGATATCCAGGACCAGATGAAGAAACAGATTGTTTGCGTCCTGGCCGAAAGGACGACGCTGTGGAGACGGCCATGGGTTTTGTGGTGGGGAGGGGGAGAGTGTACGGAATATGTGCACTCACTTTGCCCTTTTTGAGTGTGTGCTTTCGTCTTTTTGTGACGAAAACACGAGGTATGAATTTGAGATTTCACAAAGTTGGAAGCAATTTATCCTGTTAGCAAGAGTTTTTTTTGCTAAGTGAAATGCTAGAATATATGCTAAAACAGCTCGAAGTAATGCTAGTGTATCGAGTCCAGTCGATGAGAACGGAAGCGTTGAATTTGCCAGCTTTGAATGCAGTCCTGTCAGCAAGGCAAGAATATTGATGTCGAGAGACCTATTCAACAGGTATTGTGAGATAGCTTTGCCGTTTTATCGAGATGGTTCTAGAAACTGTAACAATCTGCGATGGTACCACTCAATGTGAAGCAAGCTTTCAATTCGTACGTGGCGTTCAAGAATATATGCCGTATTTTGGCGTCGAATGGTGCTTTTTTTTCTTGGATCAAAAAGGCGAACAAGTGGGCGTGCGGTCCGACAATCCGTTCAAAAGTGCAGCAATGCGGATCTTTTTCTTTTAGGCTGAGTGTCCAGTGAGAACCAATGACATTCGCACTGCCACCACGTTGATCGAAATCGATTTGTCTTTTTATGGTATCTTAAATAGATCTCGTGAATTCCAGGCTCAGCCTCGGAGTGTCAGAAGCGTCTACTGAATAGCCGAAGTTGATGGCGAAATTTGAGACAGATTTTCAGCAAAATGCTAACTTCTATGTGCAAAGTTTAAAGTCTCTTTGTCGAACTGGGTTTGAATGATTGCGATCAACAAAGGGAAGAAAGCGTAAACAAGATCCGTAAATCTGGCTAAAGTCGTTCCTTCGTGGCGTCTATTGTTGTAAAGAAGGCTACAAATGAACTTCGAAAATCGAGAAAAAAGGAACCTAGTAGAATGAAGAAAAGAAGAAACCGAGCCAAATTGAGAAATTAGAACCTCTAGTGTATGTTGACTTTTTGGACGATCACCGTTAGAAGAAATCGTAAAGAGAAAAAAGAGAAAACAAAGTGAAAGTCAGGAGGATTGTATGGAAAAAGATTGGATTGAAATTGGATCAATAAAGGCTTGCATGAACACATAGTAGAGCCCCCTCTCTCTCACGCACACAGACACAAAACACTGTAAACGTAAACCGCGGCGGGCAAGAAGGATAGGAGATTTACGCACAAAAGGCCACACTGAACAACAAAAATAAATAATAAAAAAGTTATGTTTTGAGAACAATAACAATGTCATGCACGCATATAATAATTATGCAAAGTGTAAACACAGTACACCCGCCCTGCGCAGCGCAGCGCAAAAGCAAACAAGCACTAGTTTACTATAAAAGCTAAAATCTTGATTTGCACTACGCGAATTTGTGTGTGTGTGTGTGTAATTGCTGGTGCGAAATGAGTGCAAAAATCAGAGAGAAAGCATAAAGGGTGTATTCAAGCATACCCGGGAAAAAGGGACTGTTTTTGTGCCTCATACAGTTTCCTATAAAAGCTAAAATCGAAAAAACACTTCTGCGCTGCGCACTCAATGCGCTTTCAAGCGCCGCTTTGTGTAAAAGAGGGTGAGGAAATAACTAACAAGCGGCGAGCGATTATAAAAATGGGGAAGGGCAGCGCTGCTCATGTAATGGAAGATAACAAAGGTTGAAATCTGTTATCTGTTTCAGTTGTTAATCATCGTTTGTTCAAATCCTAAACTTACCTTCTGAGCTTTAAAGATCTTGTTTGTCTTGAAGATCTTGAAAAGCACAGACATTATCTATAACGTGCTACTTGATTTAGAAAAAGAAAGCGTGAGAGTCCGTTCAATTTAATCAGTAAAGGTTGCATACATAGATCAGTGTGGATGATGCATGTCTTCATGCACGGACATGCAGCCAAAAGGGTGGTTCTGTGTAAACTCGTATTTGAAGCCGCTAAAATAGGGACTGAGAAATTTACACCTTCCATACATATGTACCAAGTAGAGTATCTTTTGCTCTAGTCATATCATCAAGGTCATCCGAGAGTACCTTCCAATAAATGATGATAATAAATCTCTTGTCCAATTTCTCTCGATCATAAAGGAAAACGCGGTCCGAGTGAAAGTCAATCTCCCTTTATGACGAATAAAGGGATAGGAGAATTGCCTTGTGGCAGTATACAAGGTGAAATTGTCAAGACTCATCACAATTATTTTATTGTTTCATGAGCTAATACCAAGGCCTGTTTCGGTCGCCGAAATAAATAAGAGGTCCGTGTACATACATTAGCATTTAGCCACATGTGATCACACAAAAGGATACCGAAAAACGCCTGTTAAGCATAATTTCAATCCTAGTCAAAGGAGGACGTGGAATAAAAGAAACCGTTCCCTTTTGCTGTGTTGTATATCGGAGTGATGAGTCTGGGGATAACTTTCACTATTGAATAATGCATTGAAAGGGGTTTTCTGTTGTCATACGTCCTATCAATATGCTGCACAATACAGTCTTTGAGATCTTTTGAGAATTTTTGATAAGTTGTCTCCTTTCCATCAGGATCGTTTTTGAGAAAGAGAAAAAAAGGATTGATTATTTTCAAGAAGTGAGTTCGGATATAAGATGCTTTCTTACCACTGTATTCTTAAGGCCGCGCACAGGCAAGGAGAAAGGTATGGAAATCCAGACCAAAACGCATTCCAAAAATATCCCTATGACATTTTTAAGACTCGCTACGGCACTTAAACAGTGTATCTTAACAATACCTGTCCCGAGAACACCTGCACTACGCCGCGCTGCGCACTGCTGGCGTCACATTCTTCCTGCAACTGCATACGTGTAACATGATGTTCGTGCGTTTTGATCAAATTTAGGCTATTTGTTTGAATTGAAACATTGTTCCCGAACATCATCTTTTTTGTCTTCCATCATCAACGGGCGATAGGTTTGACATTTTCTTGACTTTACTCATCTACATCATTGTCAATAATACACAATGAAGTTCTTTAGTGCGCCAAAGATATTGGCGGCCACAACGTTGGCATTCGCCTCTCTACAAATGATCACTGCAGAAGATGCTGCTGCTGGTGAAGCGACGGGACCATCAGATGTTCTCGATTTAACAAAAGATACTTTTGCAAAAACTGTTGATCCTGAACCATTGATCCTCGTTGAATTCTTTGCTCCTTGGTGTGGTCATTGTCAAGCATTGAAACCCCATTATGAAGCTGCTGCAACTGAATTAAAGGCAGAAAATATCAAGTTGGCCAAAGTAGACTGTACCGTTGAAGAAGATTTGTGCTCCGAACAAGACGTTCGTGGTTATCCTACTTTGAAAGTGTTCCGTAACGGTGTGGCAAAGGAATACGGAGGTCCTCGCAAAACAGATGGTATTATTAGTTACATGAAGAAGCAAGCTCTTCCAGCTGTTTCAGCTGTAACAGAAGAGAATTTGGCTCAATTCAAAACAAAGGACAAAGTTGTTATCGTTTCCTTCCTTGCCGACTCCGATAAGAAGGACCTTGAAGCATTCTCCAAGGTTGCTGAACAACATCGTGATTCATTCTTGTTCGGTCATGCAAGTGCAGCCGAAACAGCCAAAGCAGCTGGTGTTGATGCACCTGCTGTTATTGTTTACCGCACTTTCGACGAACCAGAAGTTAAGTACACTGGAAAGATTTCTGATTCGGAAGCTTTGGAGAAATTCATTAAACAAGAGAGTGTTCCATTGATTGACGAAGTTGGTCCCGACAACTTTATGACTTACGCTGAAGCGGGAATTCCACTTGCATACTACTTTACTGATCCAGAATACAAGGAGAAAGATGCAGACATTGAAAAGCTCAAATCGATCGCCAAAGCAAACCGGGGCAAATTAAACTTTGTCTGGATTGACGCAATCAAATTTGTTAGTCATGCAAAGGGTCTCAACCTTGACGGTGAACATTGGCCAGCATTTGCCATTCAAGATTTGCAAGCTTCTTCAAAGTACCCATTGCAAGATTTGGGCAAAGATGTTGAAAAGAGCGTTGGTGACTTTGTTAGCCAATTCACGAAAGGATCGTTGAAGCCTTCAATCAAATCTGAACCTGTTCCAACCGAACAAGATGGCCCTGTGTTCGATTTGGTGGCTGATGAATTCGATAAAGTTATGTTTGACGAAAAGAAGGATATCTTTGTTGAATTTTATGCACCTTGGTGCGGACATTGCAAGAAATTGGCACCAATTTGGGACAGTTTAGGTGAAGCTTATTCTTCTCACAAGGACAAAGTTGTTATTGCAAAGATGGATGCAACTGCTAATGATATTCCTCCAAGTGGTGGATTCAATGTCGGAAGTTTCCCAACTATCAAATTCAAGAAAGCAGGATCCAAAGAATTCATTGATTATGAAGGTGAACGCACTTTGGATGCTTTTGTTGAATTTGTTACTGAACATGGCAAGAATAAGGTCAAGATTGAATTGCCACCTGTGAATGAAACAACTGAAGAGACTGAAAAGAAGGAAGAACAACATGCTCCTAAACACGAAGAATTGTGAAGATTGTTCACCCCCATCTGCACATTTTTTTGCACTTCGCTGTGTTTCTTCTGCCCCGCTCTACATCATCTTTTCAGCACCTTCCTTAATCACCAATTAAGGATGTAAAATACACTCTACCTAAATTCAATATTCATTTCAGTCTAGTGATGATGGTTAAGAAATTGAGATTGAGATCATATGACAACAGATAGATTAATGGAAACAGCATTTCCTTAGCGCCATTATGAGCTGAGAGGAAGATGAAGAGAAAAGATTTGGCTACACTACCATGAAAGAAGATGAGAGCGAGAGAAAAACCCGGAAATGAAGAAGAGTTGATGTTTTTTTTTGGTTGCGAATCCATCTTTTGTTGCTTTTGCTTTATTTCAAAGTTGTTGATGATGGTGTTGGAGTTGTGGAACGATCATGCTGTTTTGGAGACAATTTTTGCGTTACAGTTGTTGTTGTTGTTGATGTTGGTGGTTGAATTGCTGCTTTACAGATTGGTAATAATCTATTTTCGATTTGATGATTTACTCCATTACCAACAGCTGATGTTGCTGTATTTGATGACGATGTTGTGGTTGTAGGAGTGAAAGAATATCTTTTTTCGTTTGCACATGGTACAACGATTTCATCCTTTTCATTTGCTGCACTAACTGTAATCTTTTCAAATTTTTCATCTTGATTGTTGTTGTTGTTGTTTTCAATCTTTATCTTTTTATTTGAGAATTGATTTGGAAGATTAAAGATGCTTTGATGATTGTTGTTGTTGTTGCTTGTTGCTGTTAACTTGCATTTCGATCCAAACCAAAGACCATGAAAATCGATTTGATCTTCTTCGATAGGTGTTGCACCTCCACTTTTTGCAACTTTATTCTCGTTAAAACCACCACCGAATCCATTATTGTTTGTTGTTGATGTTGCTGTTGTGAAAGTAGTCGAAAATGGATTTAAAGAACTTAAGACTGAAGAACTATGAGCATGTCGGGTAAGTTCAATTCGATTTCCAGATTGTGGTGATGATTCAAACGAAGGTTTCGTAGAAATTAAAGGAGAATGAACTGGACTTGGTTGAACTGAATAAAAAGGTCGATTGTTGATTGTTTGACCAAAAGATGATTGATGAAAGTGAGAATTCCATTGTTGATGTTGATGTTGTTGTTGTTGATCAGATACGGATACATTTTGAAATGAATATGCTAATGCATCGTATTCTGTCGTGCTTTTTGTTGGTGTTGGGGTTGATGTAGGATTGTTGTGATATAATGGAGTTTGAGATCCATTTGTTGTTGGAGTCATTCGTTTGGTTAACGAAGCCACCAAATCAGCTGATGGTTCCATTCCTGCTGCAAGTTGAGCTGCAACTGCTGCTCCATTCACGATCGAACGACTCATTTCATTATTTTGATCTGCTAAAGGATAACAACGCATACAAACTCTACGTCTTCTCCAATTAACGAATCCACATTTCGAACAAACCCAATCACCAGGTTGAACGCACATTGGTCCATTATTACCTGTATTCACGATTGGTGGATTATTTTGTTGTTGAATAATTCCATTTCCTCCTCCGTTTAAACAACCATTATTATTATTTGGATTGGAAATATTTGGATTAATTCCAGGTCCAAATTGAACTCCTAAACTTGCTAATTTAACTGCAGAAGCAATATTTGATGAAGGTGAAGAAGTTGTAACGATTGGTGAATATGTTGCAAATTGTGCTTGTTGTTGTTGTTCAATAGTATTGTTTGCCATTAATTTGGCAGCATGTTGCATTGCTAGAGCAGGTAATGCATTTGCAAACAAAGATTGTCCAATAACACTCTGTTGTTGTGGTGCTTCAATCATCAATCCTTCTTCAGATTGTAAGGGCTTCATTGGAAGTGAAGATGGAGTTGTTCTTGGAATGTTGCTGCTATTGTTCGATTGATGATGACCGCTAAGATATTCAAGTTTGATCGGTTGATCAATTTCTTCTTGTACTTGCATGGTCTGTTGAACAAATAAAGGAAATAAGAGTTAAGTTAATATTGTATACACACTCGAATGCTCACTTTTACTCACTAACTCTTTTTTCCTTTTGTTTCCATCCAGGTTTCCAGTTAAAAATAGAAGAAGATGAGAAAATGAATTGAGAAGAAAAGGAACAAATGAAAAATAGAATTCCCAAATTCAGAAAATGCTGATGATGGTGTTTGTGTAAAGAAAGGGAAAAAGTTGTTGTTGTTGTCTTTGTTCTTGTCAGATTACAAGAATGATTGCTGTACCCTCTCTCTACACAACGCCCCGTTCAAGCCGCACTTTGACTATATACTACTTGAATTTAAGGGAAATTGACCGTTCCGATGATCAATAAGTAGACTAAGGTAGAAACAATAGTCTAGACAAAAGGGGGAGAAATAAAAGAATAGAATTGAAAACTCGTTGTGTGTATGTATGTGTTGCTGCTACTGTTAAGATGTGCACTTTGATTGTGCCTTTACTCAGCATAATCACGGTATACCCTTTTTTTTCACTTCATTCCACTTCCTCCCTTCAAAAAAGAGCAATTCAAATCTCCGGTCAATAATTCAGCTTTTTGCGGATCAATAAAATAAATTTTTATCTTTTTTGTGACTCGATTTATGCCTTAATTTCATCTCCATCTCATTATTATTACTCCATCTTTATTCCCTTTAACCGTCCTCTTTTTCACTCGTCTTAAGAAAAGAAAGGCAAAATTACACTTGTACAGATGTTTTCATTCTCCTCTTCATACGGAGGCGTTCTTTCTTTTTTTTTATTATTATCATTTTATTGTGTTTTTAATACGATGAAATCACAACTGCACAAAATCAGTCTTTTTTCAATTTTCCCTTTTCGCCCTCATTTAAACCATCATCGCCCTTTTTTATCAATTATTTCGTCTTTTTTCAACTTCCGCCTCAATTCGGCGCGCCATTTTTTTCGGTGCCTTTTTCTGTTTTTCTCTAGACAAAAAAAAAAAAAAAACAAAAGACAGACTTCTCCTTTGTAAGCGGTTGTAATCTTCTTCTCCTTTCTTTCTAGTCAAATCCAGTCAAGATTGTATGGTCAAGGTATGTTTGTCAAACAATAGAGAATAATGAATCAAAAAGGGGAAATGGATGATGCAGTTGCAACCTCCTTCATTTCTTTTCCGGACTGATATTTATCCTCCTCCTCATTCTCCTAGTTATGGGCGCAGTAAAACCTGTACTCTTTTACCGATAAATGACGTAGGTGCACTTTACGTGTGACTTTGTCAAAAATTTGTGTGTGTGTGTGATATCCCAATTTTAACAAAAGGAAAGCGGAAAGTACGGCTCCGAAGATGGCATCATCTTGTACTTTTTTGTGGGGCTAGATGCATTACGGCGACTATTGAAGAGAAATTCTTGCAAAGCATTAAATGAGTAAAGACCAAAGATAACTGAGATTAAAGCACTTACCCGTCCGTACATAGCGATCGGCGTTGTCGTACGTATCAAAGATGAAGAGGTCGTACGATCTGGATGGTTAATTAAACGCTCCTTCAGCAGTCTTGTACTTCCGTACGAGATTTGACGACAATATATTCCAGCACAATGGCGGTTTGACACTTTTTGGGGGGGCATTTTAAGGATCCGAATCATTAATCTTTATCTGAGACTCTTTCGAGATATCATTCACCGCACTCTCCCGTAACGCATGTAATCTTGTTTGATTTCTCTTATTCACCAATCTTGCCGTTCTTTCTCTTTCTGCATCATTCATAGTTTGCCAATTATGTATACGTGAAATCGTTCCATCTGAGTTAACAACCATCGGTCCTAAATTATCAAATTTAACGATTGAATCGTCATCTTTTACACTTTGTTCTAATGTCACTTTTTCTTCATTCGTTAGAGGTGCAGGTAGCGAAAGTGGCTGTGAATTTTGTTGGGATGTTTGAGTTTCCCCTTCCTCCGGTATTAGATGTGCAGGTGGAAATTGTGCAACACCAGACATAATGACCAAATCAAAACTTAAGAAGAAGATGGAAGTTAATGTGTTGGTTAGCGTGTTGCTTTGGTGGAGCATTTATTCGCGCCTAAAAAAAAGAATGTCATTTTCACTTCTTTCACTGTTGTCTCTTTACACAAACATTTCTGAATGGAACTTCATTTCATTTCGATCACTTTTGATTTCAGTAAGGGCCATCGATCGATCATATGGAAAAAGTAGATATGAGGGAAAATATACAATAAAAGAAAGGTATGATAAAAGATAAGGCCGAAACATGGTTAACCATCAAAAAGCACAATCTACAAAGGTGCAGGTGTGTGCAAGTTAATGTGAACGGATTTTTGATTGGTATAATTGGCAAGAGCAGCTTGACCTAATTCACGACCGATACCAGATTGTTTGTAGCCACCAAATGGAACTTGAGGGTTCAATTGATTGGCACAGTTCACCCAAACAGTACCTGCGTTGAGTTTGTGAGCAGTATCAATAGCATGCGTAACATCGCGGGAGAAGACTGATGCTGCTAAACCATAAACGGTATCATTAGCTTGAGAAATTAAATCTTTTTGATCTTTGAACTTGTGAACAACAACGACTGGACCAAAGATTTCTTCACGGCCAATCTTAGAGTTAGGATTGACATCGGTGAAAATTGTAGGTTCAACAAAGTATCCTTCAGTGCCATGACGTCCTCCTCCTGTCAATACCTTGGCTCCATCCTTCTTACCGGATTCGATGAAGTCGAGAACTGTATTATGCTGCTTCTCAGACACCAATGGTCCTTGGAAAGTATCTGCCTTGAATGCATCCCCTGTTTTGATCGACTTGACCTTGGCCTCGAGCTTCTCCATAAATTTATCGTAAACACTCTCTTCGACATAGGCACGAGTTCCTGCGCAGCAAACTTGGCCTGCATTCAGCGCAAAAGAGAAGGCTGACCAACTAACGGCTTGATCCAAGTCAGCATCTGCAAAGATAATGTTTGGTGATTTACCACCCAATTCAAGAGTAACCTTTTTCAAGTTGGTAGAAGCAGCTGCTTTCATGATCGTACGACCAACAAGGGTAGAACCAGTAAAGGCAACCTTGTCAATGTCCATATGTTGAGAAATAGCAGCTCCTGCAACTGCACCGAAACCGGAGACGACATTGACAACACCTGGTGGGAACCCAGCTTCGACGATCAATTGACAAATACGTAAAGCGGAAAGAGGTGTTTGTTCGGCAGTCTTGAGAACGACTGTGTTACCTGTGGCCAAAGCTGGCCCGATTTTCCATGAAAACATCAATGCGGGGAAATTCCATGGAATGATTTGACCACAAACACCGATTGGTTCATGACGCAAATAATGGAACTTGCCTGGGTCAACTTCAATGGTTTGACCCATATTCTTGTCTGCCCAACCACCGTAATAACGTAAATTGGCAGCAACTTCAGTAATATCGAATGCTCTTGCGATTGAGAATGGTTTACCGTTGTCCAATGATTCAATAGCAGCAATTTCATCTGCATTTGCTTCAATCAATTCAGCCAATTTCATCAACATTTGACCACGTTTGAAGCCAGGAACGCTCAAACCCCATGATTCATTGAATGCTTTACGAGCAGCTTTGACGGCAATATCAATATCTTTCGCACTTGCTTCTGCAATTTGTGCAATCTCTTTACCAGTTGAAGGATTAACTGTAGCAAAAGTCTTTCCATCAGAAGCTGGAACGAATTGATTGTTGATGAATAAACCTGTTGGGAAAGAAGCCTTGCTTCCATTTCCAAAGGTGAGATTAGCAGTTGGAGAAGACATTATGATTTGTTAGTTTTGTGTATAAAGATCAAAGAAAAAAACTTGTGATCGTGGAGAAGATGAAAGAAAGTGTGGCAAGATAAAATGTGCATATATATGTAATTCAGACTTCGGCCAGCAAATGAGTACCCTTTTGTCTGTGTATGATCGATGGGGTTCTTCATTTCTCGGCCGCAATGCCTGTTTTTCTCGATATAATGCTTGGCTTTTTTTTTGGGTGGTACATAGAGTTCTTCTCGTTCAATAAGGCAATCGAGCAGAGTTTTTTTGTTTTGCTCAAAACGAAGGAACACTTTCTCAAAGTGGCGTGTGCGCACGCAAGTTGAACACGTAGCAACACCGAAGCCACGCTGCAAAAAAACCGGCTTTTGATGGAATGAACTCCACTTCTGTAGTCAGGGCATGCATGGCAAAAAGACACTCTGAACCTTTCTAACAGGATCGGAAATGGCAGCCAATTAATCGAAAATAAAAAATGTGGGGAAATTGGTATAGGATTACGTCTTTGAATTGAAGCTAACGCAGCACAGCACAGCGCAGAATGCACGTAATATGATGATAACCTTATTGTACCGGCTCCTTTTCCATTGTCTCTTACTGATCCGATACTGGAGCAGAACCGCGTTTACGTCGGTTATACCGAAATTTAAGTAGACTATGTAACAGGCCATAAGTATCGCTTAACCGGATAAAGGAATGCATTCCAGCCCAGCGCCCGCCATTACGCGAGGATGGAAGGGCCGTCACTTCCGAGGAAATGAGAAGGATTGTTCGCATGCTAATAATCATATGTACACCATTAAGGTCACGAGAGTTAACCTTATTAGGAAGGGATCTGTGCGATAATGATAATTTACCATACTTTGTGGGGTACATTTTTACATCCTTATATCCGCTCTTATCGGCCTTTGATTCGGCCTTCCACTATCAGAAGCGATCACATGGTTAAATCACCTATTTGCAATACGTTGTTCAGGCTCAAAAAGGTTGAAATTCAATGCTATTAGATCCGCTAGGACATGAATAATGATATACAAATGATGGGAAAAAGAACCCTAAATGAATAGAAAGATTAATTGCCAGTGGAAGAAGTTGTAGACACATTCAATCCATTACCCTTGCATTGCGAAAATACGGGCAAACAACTCAAGTAACGACACCAAGTACATGCTTTGCTTGGATCATCGCTGTTGTAAAAGTTTGTTCCTAATCCAACAAAGAAACCGACCAATAATCCAGCCGCGATAACACGAATGACCCAAGTGATAATTCTATGTTTACGAGTTTCGTGAATTGCAGGACCGAGAACAGCACCTCCCAAAATACCAACTGCAAATCCACCAATATGAGCAAAATTGTCCAAACCAGGTAAAAGACCGATTGCGAAACCGATGATTGTAAACACAATTGACATGATCAATCGTACTCTAGGTCGATATTCGTATTGCCAATTATACAATAAATCAGTCAATTCTAAACTGATACAAGCATAAATAGCACCACTTGCACCAACAGAAGGTAAGCCAACCAAACCGAAATTTCCACCCAATAAGTTACCACCAATTCCTCCAGCTGCGAAAATGATGGCAAAGACGGGCGTCGAAAAGATCTTTTCGATTTGCGAACCGAGAGTGAGTTGAGCAAGCAAATTGAACCCAATGTGAACAAAACCAGCATGAATGAAAATTGGTGTAACGAAACGGTATGCCTGTCCATATGTGTTTGCATTTGGTAAACCACAAATTTCGTACAAGGGACATGTTTGATCGGTTGGAACACTTGATTTGGAAACATCCTTTAAGCAGATCAAAGGTGTTGTAAGTGGAAGGTCGGGCACTTTGCGCATGCAAGGAACAAAACGAGCACCGAATGAGATCAAGAATTCAAACGGAGGTCCAATCATCGGGTTCACGCTTGGTTTCAATTGAATTGCTTGACCTGTAGCACTTTTAGCTTTGATAAGTTCAATGATGAAAACAACTACATATGCGATACTCAAAATCCAACTCAAGATTGGGTATCTTTGACGTCCAATTCCTCTCCTTCTTCGCTCAATTTGCTCTTCCAATGATCCTCCCCATCCAGGTCGAACGCCATCTCCGGCCATTTTGGCTAATAATCCACGTCTATCGTCGCCATTTTCCTCTGCACTCTTTCGTGGAACAGAAGGACCTTGCATATTATTGGCGAATAATGATGGAGGATGTTGGCGATCCCAATCATCTTTTGAATTACCGTTCCAATAATGATCTCTTTGTCGTTTTTCGTCATCTTCATCATCGGCGTAACCCATATAGCCAGCATGATCTTTGAGGGGCAAAGAGGCTGCACTCGCGCCATACATTGCGCCTACATCGCCTTCACCGCCATGACTATAATTGCGTGAATGGTAATCGCGAGAGGAACGATATGGATATTCTCGATAACCATCATCATTGTATTCTTCGTAGGTCCCATTTGTACCTAAATCTTGTGAACGTGCATGAAGATTATGTGCACTGACACTATCAGTAGGACCCAAAGTGTTCATCGTATTGCTACGATCTAATTGAGTTTGTTGAGGTTGAGAAGAATAAGGATCATGATCGAGAAAGTTTGTGTTGGGGCGAGTACCTACAACATTTGCTGCTCCTGCTCTTGTAGAAGGTTTTGGATTACTTACCGGTCCTGCAACTGTAGAAGCATATTCGTATGGATCTGTATACATTGATGGAGTATCAGGCGCCATATAAGCATTGCGTCCAGCGCCAATTCCTGCACCATTGTCCTGTTCGTTGACAGAGTTATGCTTATTCAATCCATACATATAGTCATCAGCGACCGCACGACTTGAATCGAATGCATTCATTGGAAGGCCAGACCTTTGACGATGATGTGACGAGGAGGAAGCACCCCCGTCAGGGCCATCTTGATATGCAGGAGGACGTCTATCGTCTTGCCAATGTTCGTATGATGCCATTGAGTGATGTGATTTTATATGGCAAGAAAGAAGAGATGGTTTGATTTGAAAGGGATGAGTTTTTCAATGACAAGATGATGGAAATGAAATAGCATCTCAATTGACACTCCACCAAGAGAGAATCATTGCATACATATGTATGTTCTTCTACATAGTCTACATACACATATGCAAAGTCAAATTAACAACAACAAGCAACACTTTTTGACCCCTGTTATTGAAAAGCGTACGAAAATTGCTGTGCTTGCGTGCCGTTTATGTGCATAAAAACTTCTACAAATACATAGTCTAATTGTTCACTTTCTATTTTTAAGTTGCACGCGTCAAATTCGCTTCTCTTGCCAAATGAGGCAGGCGTAGTGTTGATGATTGAAGCTAAATCGTAAGCATGGCAACGGGAATCCGACAAAGGGCTCTCTCATCTTAAATGCGTGAGTGAGCCTGCGTAATGAGCACATCAATAGAACAGTGGTTGAGCTTTCATCTAAGCGGCACTTGGCAGTCTATGAATGCGATCATCTAAGAAGATCTAAAAACTTTCTCTAGATGACATAAGCATTCAATCTTTTTGTTCTGTCAATGATTCTTCATTAATGATACATGATTGATATACAATAAAAGTACAATCGGACGCTTTTTTTTGGTTATCTGTCGACTGTTGTTGTTTGTGCTGCTATTGAATCTCGATCATGTTCTTCCATACTGCTCAAATTGAATGCAACGTTACGCCGATACTGTAAGAATAAAAAGAGATGTATTGTATTAGTATGTTTCTTCTTCTTCTTTTCCTTCAATCACACTCACACCTTCCCATAATTCTCCAACGATTGTGACATTCTTGTTAAATTCATTAATCTCCGCTACACTTCTCGTCATTTCCACTAAAGCATCATTCACCAAATGTACATTCTTGATTATACGCTCAAGTAACATCAATTGCCTCTCTTCATGCGGATTTTCCATTTTCGTAAGATGATCACTTTTGAAATCATTGAATTTGATCAAGATGGTATTGATGAATTTTGTTGTTGTTATTCTCCAATTAACAAGAAACGCGTTGATGTACGCGTGCGCAGGACACCAGCCATTGTAAGCTTATTTTAGTACTGCGTTGAGGGAAGCGAGGGAGACACGCAGAGCATAGAGGGAGATTCATCCCCCCCGCACAAAACCGGTTTCATAGCTAGGCCGGTCCGGAACGAAGGAAGCGGTTGTGGAACAGAAAATATCATCTTTACCCGTTGTTCCCCTTTTTGCCATCATCTTCACCGTCATCACATAGTATCACACTAATCATGTCTGCTGCTAATCGTCTTTCTCAATTGGCCAACCACATCAATGCACCTTCTTTGGTTGGTCCTCTTTTGAACAATCAAGTTGCAATCATTACTGGAGCAGGTCAAGGTAGGTAAAAACAATCCCTATCTTTTCGGCCTATAAGGAATGTCACTAACAACTACTTTGTATCCACAACTCTTAGGTATCGGTCGTGCTGCTGCTCTTCTTTTTGCTCAACATGGTGCAAAAGTAGTAGTGTCAGATTTAGATGGTAAAAAAGCAGATGAAGTTGTCAATTTAATCAAAGAATCAGGAGGTGATGCACTTGCCGTTCAAGGAAATGTGATGGATGTTAATTTTGGCGATAAATTGATAAAATCTACTGTTGATAAATTTGGTAAGATTAATCATATAGTAAATAATGCAGGTTTCACAAACGATAAAATGTTACACAATTTGGATGATGCAACATTCCAACAAATGCTCGACTGTCACAGTGAGTTCTACATATGTACAAATACCTTTGTCATCAATAAGCCGCTCACAAAATTGATTATCTCTCCTAGCCGTTGCTCCTTTCCGTATTATTCGTGCTGCTGCACCTTATATGCGTATCAAGGATGCCGAAAAACGTGAAAATCGCAGTGTAGTCTTTGTCTCATCTACCACAGGCACACACGGTAATACTGGTCAATTGAATTACTCAGCCGCAAAAGCAGGTACGTATTATTTCACAAATATAACATTTGTCAATCTTTTGCTACACAAGCACAAACATCCTAACCCCAACAACATATCTGGCTACACTGATGCAATTCTGACTCTCACTTTTACATGATCATCTGCTAATCCGTCCTTTTTTCTACCCTTTCCAGCTGTGCTTGGTATGACAAAAACTGTCGCCAAAGAATGGGGTCCGTTTGGCGTACGTTCAAATTGTGTTGCTTTCGGATGGATTCAAACTCGTTTAACTGCATCAAAAGAAGCAGGTGCATCGATTGAAATTGACGGTAAAAAGGTCGCTTTGGGTATTCCAGGTCGTGGTAATCAAGCTGGAGCTGTTAATGCAGCAGCAGATATTCCATTAAGAAGACCAGGAGAAGCAGCTGAAGCAGGTGCTTCAATTTTATTCTTAGCAAGTCCTTTGGCAAGTTACGTCAGTGGACAGACTCTTGAAGTTACTGGAGGTCGTGGTATTTGATTAGTCTACTACTTTTCATATCATCTTTTACCGAAAATATTTCTTTAAAACCGTTCGACCAGCTTTAATGACATGCCTTCGTGCCATTTGACGTCCTGCAGCTCCTTCTAATTGCATTTCTAGCCTACTTTCATCTGCTAATTCTTGCAAAAATACCAAATAAGTCAAATACACTAAAATTTCCGTATCATCATGTTCAATTTTTGACCTTCCAGGTAAGTGACTGTTGATCACTCTTTTAACTTCATTCTTGGAAAAGACCTTCATGATAATTTGGGTGATGACGGTTCTGTGTAAAGAAAGAGTAGTGAATACACGTCGTCCAACATTCAATGTTTTCTTAATAAATGCGTGCACGCCTCTCCACGTGTGCTGAAGGCGTTAGCTCAGTCTTGTTTTGGTTGAAAACAAGGTTAGCACTAGAAAGATGCTAAAAGAAAACCAGAAGGTCCTTTCACCCTTTCAGCCACGACGATAACAAACATGTCAAGCGGATATGAACTTCATCAAAAGCTAAGAACGAAAGCCGTTCGACAGCTAAAGAAGAAAGATTATGAAGGTGCAATAAATAGCTTGTACGAAGGATCACGTCAACTTTTACAAGAAAAAGAACAAGGAAGTGGTTGTGATTTGGCAGTTTACCTTTTAGACGTTTATCAACAATCTCAAACAAAAAGTACGCAAGAATCAAGAAAGAAAATTATTGATTTAATTCAATTATCAGGAAATGATTTTTGGCGTAAAAAAGTGATCGATGCTGCAATCAAATGGTCAATCTCAGTTACCAATACGCCTTCTGGAGATGGTTATTTACGCTTAGCAATCGCCGAAATTTTGAGCAAGGATGGTAGCTTTCATGTTTCAGAACCACACTTTATCGTCGCTTGTAGTCCTCCTCCAGGCTTAGCAACTTCAGGAGAATTGTTTCCAGAACATGCTCCAAAATCTTTCGCTCTAATGATGATCGATTGGTTGGCAGCATATGCAGGAGAGGTAGTCAAAGAGCATGGAGGAAATGCAGCAACGATTGAACGTTTAGGAGCTGGTGCTTTTGCTTTGAGAGGTTTATTGCCTCTTTTGCTTTCTCGTGCTCTTACAGCTTCAAGAGCATTCTTGTCCATCTTTACATCAAGAATAGTACAGAAACATGCCGATATCTTGCTATCAGTTCGACCAAACCCGAAACCATTTTCACCTCCAGCAGGAATGGCAAAACCTCCAGGAGATGCACAACAACTCTACCTTACCGTAGATCCGGTATTGAACTTTGCACAAATGACATTAGCAATGGCAGCAACTGCAGTTGAACACAAAAAGAAGACTCAAGGCAGTCGTGTACCCGATGCATTGCGTGATACATGGATTTCAGCCGTACAACAATTCGAAAAAGAGACGGGAGATGAAGAAGGTTATGAATATTTCGATCAAGTTTTGCCAGATCTTTCAAAGATTTATTTTGACATTCCACCACCTCGTGGAGGAAATGCAAACTTTATGCAAGATATGCTAGGCTCCTTGATGGGCGGAGGCGGTTCATCTGGATCAATTACCCAAACAACAATTGTACGTCAGGCACCTGCGCCTACTCTGCCAAGCAAGGTGATTGAAGCAGCAAAATCTGGAGCAGCTGCGGGAACGGCACAACCAGCCGAAGCGGGGGAAGAAGATCTAGATTTGGATTGATGATGTAGGGTATTCCATTGAAATTTGATAAATGACTTATTTGTGGTATACAAGAACGGCAAGAAGGAGTAAGAGAAGGATGACGAGAGTTGTAAGATTAAAGGATTCAAAGAGTGGTTGGTTATCATTAGAAGCAGATTTGCTGAAATATTCATCCACTTTATTGGCAACAATGCCTGAGCCTGCACAAACGACAGGAACTCCTGTTCCAGGCATCGCACTTGCTCCGACAAAGAACATATTTTTCAGTGTTGCATGTTGATTGCTAGGTCTAAACCATAATACTTGGGAGATACAATGACTTAATCCTAAAATGCTTCCGTTCCATAAGCTGTACTTTTCACGCCAATCCCAAGGATCCATTACGAATTCTTCTTTGATAAGAGGAGAAAGATCCCTTCCTATTCTAGCTTGAAGAGTTTGTAAAACTTTTGCTCTTACGTCTGCTTTGATAGATGCAAACGTTTCTTTATCTTTATATCCTAAAGGTGCATCTTTTGATGCGATCGATCCACATGGTACTAAGATCACCAATGTATCTCCTCCATTGGGCGCTGCTGAAGGATCGATTCGCGAAGGTACGTTGACATAAAATGATGGTTCATTTGGTACTTGTCCATCCTTGAAAATTTCATCAAAAGATTCTCTATATTGTTCGGCAAGGAAGATGTTGTGCATGCCTAATTCTTCAACTTTTTCTTTAAGACCCCAATAAAATGATATTGAGCTACAGGTTTGCTTCTTGTTTTGCAATCTTTTGGCATAGGAAGAAGGAGGTAACAAATTGTTATACGTCCATATCAGATCTGCATTACTCACAACAGCATCTGCGTATACTTTTTGTCCATTTTCTAATTCAATTCCACTGACTCGATTATCATTTTCTACCAAGATTCGTTTAACTGGTGTATTGTAGTGAAATGTGGCGCCGAATTTACGAGCAACTTGTTCGAAAGCAGCTACTAAAGTTTGAAATCCTCCAATTGGATAGAAAACACCTTTTGCATATTCTGCATATTGAAGGAGGGTATATGTTGCAGGAGCATCAAAAGGTGACATGCCCATATACATTGAACTGAAAGTCATAGCTCTTCTAACGTGATCTGATTTGAAATAATGACATGCTCTTCGCCAAGCTGTTGACCAAATCTTTAAAGCTTGTGTTCGTAACAACATAGGATACATATCCCATTGTGTTAATGCTTTTGCCAAATTATTCCAATCACGTAATAAAACATGCTTTACACTTTCTTCATAATGATCTCCTGCTTCTCCAATAAATGCTAAAAAAGATCCTAATGCGTTTGAATTTCCTGCTGGTTTTTCATATCTATCCAATTGAACTCCAAGTGAAGGTAAAGAAGTTGAAAGTTCTAAAGGTGGTTCAGGAGTCATTCCTGGAGAAGGAGGTGAAAAATGAACTTTATACGAAGGTTCACAACGAGCCAAACGAATATAATCATTTATATCTAATCCTAAAGACGTAAAAAATTGTTCGAATAATTCTGGCATCAAATAAAGAGAAGGTCCGACATCCCATCGATGATCTTTTGTACGAATTAAAGAACATCTTCCTCCTGGTTGATCTTGTTTTTCATAAACGGTAACCCGATATCCTTTTTTAGCTAATCTTGCAGCTAAAGCTGAACCGCCCACTCCTGCTCCTATCACTAAAATATGCTTTCCTATCTCATTCTCTTTCTTAGCGACCATAATTGCAAGATTGAGAAATATGGTGGTGGTAAGAATGATTTACACATATTGTGTTACTTTCACCAAATCTTCTTAAATTTCGGAGCTTTACCTCAGCAAGCAGGTCTGAGAACAATAAATATATACGTTTGCATGCGTAAGACCCTGAATAAATAACAAGCTAAAAAAATACACGACGGACGACATTTTCCTTCCAGAACTTCTCGGCTAACCGTGCGGGTGTGCATGGCTGAGAATGAAGGATTGCATTTAAAGCATGTTCTAAAAGCGGTTCACATTTGACTTGTTTTTCATTACCATTTATACCAAAAGAGGGTCGTTGAGAAAAGTATAATTATCAAGATGCTCATCGAACACATCTACTCTTAGCCAAAAGGTCAGTCAAAGAAACAAAATGACACAAAGCCCTGCTCGACAAACAAACAAGAAAATGGTGTGGAGGAGCATTCATTCAAGCATCCTATTGGTGTTGCTTTCTTTACTATGCTCAACTTACGTTTGGATGTATCAGATCAACTCTAAAACAAGTACGCCTATTAACGAAAATAGTGCCTGCAAGTTACACTATTCACACTTTCACCTTGTCTTCACTTTACCGCCATTAGCAATTCTTTACGTTTTGACAAGACCGTTTTTAACTTCATTGGATTATAGCAAGTTGATTATTTTACCAATCATTGCTTTCGTATGGACTACACCATGGGATAATGAATTAGTTCGTAAAGGCGCTTGGTGGTATCCGAAAAGTTGCGTTTTAGCAAGAATTGGTTACGTACCAATAGAAGAATATGCTTTCTTTATCCTTCAATCTCTCATCACTTCTTTGCTTACCATCCTAATCACAAGATGGTCAACTCCACGATCTTTTCATGGGAAGAATGACACAAAGTCTAACTTGTTGCTGCCTGCTATTCCTAGCATCACTTTCCTACTTGGTATTGCAGGTCTATTTGGCAAACAAGGAAATGGACGTCATTTTTATATCAGTATGATTGCATGGTGGGCATCAGTACCTCTGATCTTGCTATGGTATGGAACAAGAAGGTCTTGGATAGGATTGCTACGAAACAGTCAAGCAAAGCCATGGTTGATGTGCCTTTTCATTCCAACTTCCTATTTGTGTTATGCAGATGTGTTTGCATTACGTAGAGGAACATGGCACATTACAGAAGCAAAATCATTGGAACGTTTCTTGGTACCCGATTTACCAATAGAAGAAGCGACTTTTTTCTTTGTTACAAACTTAATTCTCGTTAGTGCATGCTTTGCTTTTGATAGGGTAGTTTGGCAATGTCGTAAAGATCAATGCAAAAATACCGAAAGAGAATTTGCACCTATCTCGCCAACTTCTTTTTGTCTTTCTTGGTCTATTATACCAACGATTTGGTCAACTTTTTTGAATTTGGATAAAGGTGCAGAACAGTTGAATTCTCAATCAGCGCAAGATCGTGCGCTTTCAATCTTACAAGTCGCATCAAAGAGCTTTCATACAGCTTCAACTTTATTACCATGGGACTTGCGAATCGATTTAGGTTGCTTGTATGCTTTTGCTAGGGCAATGGACGATTTCATAGATGTGGAACAGGTAACACAAAACGAAAAAGTCTCGCGCGAAAAGTTAAGCTTACTCAGGAGTTTGGTTCGTATCGCTTTTGACGGTAGCCAAAATAATTCAAAAGAAAAGATAAAGAACAAGATTGACAAATTACTAGAAAAGAATACGGGCTTGTTCCAACAGCATGATTATGAAGGGAAAAAACAGCTTGAAGATATTCGCATTAGTGCTCAAGCTGCTAGCACTCTTCGTGGCATTGTTCCTGTTCATTTATGGGAAGAATTGCTTGATGGTTATACCATTGATTGTCAACAAGATGGACCAAGATTCACTTCTTTTGAGCAATTAGCTTCTTATGCTCAAGATGTAGCAGGATCGATCGGTGAAATGTGCGTCAGAGTTGTTTTGGCAAGGTCTGGAGTTTTGGTTGATGATACATACCGTACAGTAAGAAATTTGGACGAGACAAGCTTGCTAAGCATCGCAACGCATCAAATCACATCTGTTCCTAAACTCATGTTTTCACCTAGAGCAACTGCTTACGCCAAAAGGATGGATGGTTCAATTGTGCAAAACTTACTTTTAGACGCTCGTAGGATGGGCGTCTGCTTGCAATTGATCAATATTGCCCGTGATGTGATCAAAGATGCGAATGAGCTAAAACGATGCTATTTAGTGATCGAGGATAAAAGAAATGGAAGGAGCACTTTGCGAGATCAACTATTGGAACTTTATCAACAAGAAGGTATTGTTAATCAAGTTTTGTTGGAACAAGTTTTTGAACAAAAGACGAAACTTGTTCGATTAGCACGATCGATCTATCACAACAGCTTACCTGCTCTTTCTTTCTTACCCGACATTCCCGCGCAGACTGGCCTGCGTGTTGCGTGTGCTGTCTATCTCTCTATCGGTGAGGCTATCGAAAGGGATGGGGTTGAAAATTGCCATAATCGTAGCAAGGTGTCTACTTTGGAACGCATGTCGATCGCTTTCAAGGCAATTTATCTGTAATTATACAAAACAAAAGATATTATAGTTTTCCGTGTTTGAATGAATGTAAAATATATGATACAATTGCAATATTAAGAAAAGTAGGAATTGGTTTATTTATCCTAAAAGTTGTTCGATAGAATTGCGAAAGTTGGCAACAGTAGAATATGCGAAAGCAGTAAAGGAATTATTGGTTGAATTGTTCTGATAATCTGACGTTGCCTTTACACCACCTAAGCCTATACCCGTTTGACCGCTTTGTGCTAAAGCCCAATTGCGAACTTGATCAGTATCAACAGGTCGTTGATTTTGAATCTCCGTTGCAGAGAAAAAGTGACCGTGTAAACCATAAGGAACACGTTGAGGTAAATCTATTTTACAAACTACATCTTTCATAGTTTTAGCATCCAAGATCCATAATTGTGAAGTTGAATTTGAAAGTGCTTCACCGTCATAATCCAATCCTGTTGATTCATCAAAAACAAAAAATAATAAAAATCCATCATCTTCACTCTTTGCATCCAAACGTGGAACAAATGTAGCTTCTTGAGCATAATGATGGGCAGGTAAAACAAATAGTTGGATCGGATCATTTTCCGTATGTTCTGTAGCCAAGACCTCTTGTACTGTTCGCTTGTCCACTGCTTCTCCTGTTTGGAGTTGACCAGAGTCCATAGCTTTCTTGCCTTTTTGAATTAATGTTTGAATATCAAATTTAGCCAAGCAATCAATTTTTGCCGACCTTGATCCAAGTCCAGCGTCAAATGATCCTGTTGTCATACTAGCACCATAGACGAAACGATTTCGGTGTTGTGAGAAAGAGTCATTCATGGTGGGAAACTCGACAGGAATGTCGGAAAGAGGAAACTCTCGCAAAATCTGTGGATCTTCGTTGATGTCTGAAATAGAAGAGTCATCCTCTGGTGCATCTGCAAATTGCCAATAGTATAATTGACACTTTTCCGTTCCACAAGTAGCTTTTGCATGACTGGGGGTATCTAGATTACCAGCTGCATAAACTAGAGTAGCACTGTTTAAACGACAAGCAACCAAATTTGTTGTTGAATTTGTTTCATCATCCCATGCATTTGCAGCATGGTAGATACAACATCCTTCGCTTTTGTACCATTTCACCTTTTCGGGCGATCTGCGAGGTAAGATACCAAAGCGAGTTGGCATATTTTCTTCGTACGATAACATTGGTTTGCCTTGTAGCAAATTCCTTGGATCTAACACTAATGGCATATCGATCAAAATTGTCCTTTTAGAAGTTGCACAAAAGTCATGGGCTAATTTGGGTTTTTTGAGTCCAGGAACGACTGCTCCTAGTAATGGCTTAGCACCTGCTTGAATTGATTTTCGTGTGGGCACAACACTGATTCGTAGATAAGGTGCAGCAAACGACATATGATACAACAGCAATTCTTCTGATTCTGGATCTATCCTTGGATGGGCAGTTGTAAACTCTTTGAGCATTTTAACGGGTCCGATTCCACCTCTACTCCATCCGCCCTTGGTTTCTTCTGATCGATCATCTTCTTCACCCGTCCACCAAGCAGCAGTTTCTAATCCTGGCAGCAAAACTCTAATCGGAGGACCACTTTCACATCCCGCAAAAGCCTGTCCATCGTGCCACCAAATGCTTGTATTTGCAGCACTGATCCGCTTTACTGAAGGTCGAGATTGAAAAGGTAAAAAGCTAAGCATTGCTAAGATGAACGTTCGTAAAATTTCTCCTATTAGAGTGAAAAAGCTAAAGAATGATAACTGTGATGCGAATGTTGAAATTGAAGGTAAAAATGGTTTTTTACTAGCTTGAGAAGTTGAAAGAAGAACGTCCGTTAAGATATATCTATTAATAAAATGTGGTCGTATTCCTTCTTTACCGTCTGCTTGAAATAATACACCAGTCAACATTCCGTCTCCATCAAACCAATGAGCTTGTCGATCTTGATCTTCATCTTTGAAAGGATTACCGCCGTTACGTATATATTGACCTCCGCAAACTTCTTCCGGTACTTTCCCGTGTAAGATCTTACATTGTGTTAAAGGTAGTTCTCTTTTGATTGGTGCAAAATTTCCAGTTAAATACGGATGTATGCTCTTCTTCGGAAATGGAATCACACTCTTTTCACTTGCACTTGAGGATGATCTCGATTTTGTGCTTGATGAACCCGTCATCTTTGGTGACACAAAAAAAAAGCGTTAATGATATCTTGTTCTACTTTGCGTTCATTGTCGGATCTGATGATAGCGATGAATGAAGGACATATGATTAATTGCTTGATGATGAGATATGTGATTGTCCACGTAATCATTAAACGTTTTTCAAAGGGATTAATTATACAATAAACCCTCTCGTACGTCATTCGCATTATTATTGACTTCTATTGCCGTGTATCAGCCCTTTTCCCTCAAGAACTCCACTTTGGAACGCGTTTTTTTTTCTTGTAAAAATAATTATCAAAATCACGATGCAGGTGGAGAAAAATTAGCATAAGGGTGTGAGCACAGTTGTGAATCGGATACGCGGCGCAGCGCAGGCACAGTTAACTCAGATATGAATCTACCAAAAGCGGAGTAAGTTACATAGTTCATAAAGCCATGTTCGGCTTTTCGTTCTTCGTATGTTTAGAAGGGAAAAACCTTTCGCTATGCTTTTTCCAGCCACTTTTTTTTGGTTAAAGAATTGATTGCCGACCAATTGATTCATGACGAAACTTTCGGTTCGTTTCTTTCTTTTTTCTTCAACAAGCCTTGAACGAATATCTCGGGATCAAAATACCGTTCTTATTAACAACAAAAGTGATCGCGATGAACCCTGTCAAAAATGACGCTAACAAAGGGACACACACAAAAGACTTGGCGAGTATGTGTGTGTAGTTGTTCATTTTCCGGACACAGAAAATGAATTGCATTCGCTTAGCTTATTTTTATTTCCAGAAAATAAAATAAAGCAAAATAAATATTCACCGGCGGCTGCTGCTTTACACATAATCGAAATAAGCTCCGATTCGTGCATGCATGTATGCATATAGATCGCGCATCGAAGCTGATGTCAGCAGTTCTTTTTATTTTTTTACCAACCGACTGTGGAGGCCTGCCTGCCCTGCCTTCCTTGACTCGGTAGAACAGCCTAAACCGATTACGTTGATGGCTTGTTTTTTTATTTGGTTCTCTACATAAGCGGCGGTTGAAGGCCATGAGACCCTTTCTTGGGTTTAATCCTTCTTTCGCTCAAGAGAACCCTTCCTCCTCCCAAAATCAAAAAAGCAAAATGACGCATTTTAACACTATTCACACAAAGAATGACTCCTTATCTTATTTATCAATATATCGGCATTGCTTTCCGACGGTACTCTTACGTTTTTATTTCTGAATTCGACCGTAAAAATGATGGACACCACAGCGATCGAGACGGGGTTCATAAAAGAGAGTTAAGATACGTATAGACTGTCCTTTTGCTTTGATTAAGTAAAACTTAATCTTGATCACCGTACTGAAATCGTGTTTACTAAGTCAAAAATTTGTTAATTTATATGCAAGTCATAATCGACCTTGCTCTTCCAAGTCCGGCTTTTGTTTAATAAAGAGTATAAAACCAATCAACCTTCTCTCCACATAGTTTATCTTTCTTCCACAACCATCAAAAAAGTCAAAGTTCTCTTCCTCATATACTATAACAAGAAAGATGGCTATTCACGAGTTCATTCGCCGAGCAGGCAATGAAGCTTTAGATATCAATCATACAGTTGCAACGATTGATATCACAACTGCTGCTTCTGATTTCTTATGGATGGTATTCTCTGTAATGGCAGCAACAACGATTGGAGTTGGTATTTGGGCACAATTTGGAGTTAAACATGGCCAACGTACATTTCATCATTTATCAATGATGATTACAGGTACTGCTTCAGTTGCATACTTTTGTATGGCAAGTGATTTAGGTTCAGTTGCAATTCCAGTTGAATTCATTCGTGGAACATATAACGCAAATCCAGTAACACGTTCAATTTGGTATGCACGTTACATCGATTGGACGATCACAACTCCTCTTTTATTACTGGAATTATTAATGGTTACCGGTTTACCACTTTCTGATATCGTAATTACAATCTTTGCTGATATAGTTATGATTATTACAGGTTTAATTGGTTCTTTAGTTCAATCATCGTATAAATGGGGTTTATACACTTTCGGTTGTGTGGCAATGTTATACGTCTTTTATATGTTATACTTCCCAGGTCGTCAAGCTTCTCTTTCTTTGGGTAACGAATTAAGTAAAACATACTTGATCGGTGCAAGCATTTTAAGTTTCTTATGGTTCTTATATCCAATCGCATGGGGATTGGCAGATGGTGGAAATGTTATTAGCCCAACAGGTGAAATGGTATTTTATGGCGTTTTGGATTTATTCGCTAAACCAGTTTTCGCTTTAGTACATTTATACTCAATGCGTAAAATTGATTATTCTCGTCTTGAATTAAATTCAGGTAAATATTCTGATTTTAGCAAATTACAAGGCGATGTTCCTTCATCATCAGGAGCAGGTAACACAACAACTCAAGAATTAAAAGGAAATCAAACAAGTCCAGCTCATCCAATCTCTAACGGCAAACCTGCTGATGCTCCACATGGTGCTGTTTCACCTACAACAGGTGCCGAATCAACAGTTCATGGTCATTAAAGGCTTTAAATACAGTGATTCTCCTTTTCTATTCCCTCCCCCAAGTTCAAGTACCTATATTTGTGTCAATATATACCTTTGTCCACTTTTGACTTGTCTGTCTTTCTCTAACCCGTATTCATAACTTTCAAATATTATCAATCTCTCATAATTGAAATAATTTTCATCATTAATGAATGAATATTTATCATACACGTTCTATAATTTTTTATCTAGATAAGTAGGCTAATGCATCCAGGATCTTTTACTCGAAAACGGTGCAGGCGCGCTGCGCACGCAACGTTAATTAAGCTTGTACATATTTTAGTGACGGTAGACTGGGCTTGGGGCCCCGTGTGTGGTGTGGATTGCTGAGTGCAAATTGACGGCGTAGACTTTCCCACCAGTAGTCCAGTGTACCTTTTATTTTGACTTGAGTCAATGGAAAAGCAAGTGGAATAGACTATGCATGCAACCTGCTACGCTAGAAGGCCATTGCTCGAAAAAAAGTGAGTTTTAATTATTAAATATCAAACACGCGTTTTTGACTCGAATTGTGTGGGGACTTCTGCCAAACAAAGCAAGAAACAAAAGAGGCTAGCCTTTGGAGATAAAGTTTACGCCCTTTCTTAGTCGCTTGTACTCCTTTATGTGTGTGTTAATTCATTTGTGCATATTTCGCATACAATATACAGTTGTCTAAGAGATTCATTTGATTTTTCGCCATCTACCATCTATTACCACAAAAGAAAGGGCTGCGTGCAAGATTATTGGAGCGGATCTACATTGCAGAAAAGTGCTAGAGTGTTTTTATCATTTTATATTCTCCTTCTTCTTTATTGACATAATCACAAAAACCAGTCACCCTTTCTCCTTCTTGGCTTAAACATCATCATGCCTCTCTTTCGAAGGAAGGAAAAACCTTCTTCTTCACGTCCTCCAACGGCACCGGAAATACCGAAATTAGATTTGATCGATACGCAATCCTTGGTTAATCTGGGTAATGGATTGAATAATGAAGAAACGCATTCAACATCTTCAACAAATGGAAACAATAAACAACAACAACAACAACAACAACAACAACAACAACAACAACAACAAGGCGCAAATGGACATCATTCACAACAAATTCAATCTGCAACAGTAACACAGAAGAATGGCAGAATTGTATCAATGGTGGATGCCAATACTTCTTTGCAGCAGAGTCGTAAATACGAGACAATGAATAATATTGCAAACATTCCACCTCAAGAATCATCTAGAACCACAATCGGACATAAACCTAATTCTAGCTCTCTTTCAAGAAGTATGTCACAAGGTGCTGTGCCATATCATTTACCTTGGACACGTAATTTGGTAAGAGATGATACAGGAGGAATGGCAAGTTTAGATCAAAGTCAATCGAATGATCAACAACAACAACCTTCACCTCCATCCGTATCAAAAAGAAAGATGGGACCACCTCCTTCTGCAGCAAATAATCCACATGGATTAGCATCTTTGTTTAATAGATCGTCAGACTTTCGTGTTTCTCCAAACAGTATTCCTCAACCAACTGCATCGCAAAGAAGGCATGTGATTGATGCAGCTAGAAGTCAAAGTTTACGAAGGGCAAAAGCTCCGGCAGAATTGAATTTAATGGTTTTCGGAGCAACTGGAACGGGAAAAACGAGTTTCATTAGAACGTTATTGGCAACTTGTGATCTTTCTTTATGTACGGATGAAGCTAAAAGAGCTGCTTCTCTCTTTGGAATATCTCCTGATCATAAACATCCAACTCATGATATGGATCCAATCATGCCTTTACGTACGAAGCAATATGAAATCTTGCAGGGGATTGACTTGCATCCAAGCTCACTCATTCCGATTTCAGCTTTAGAGTCTGGAGCAGATTCAACAGGGAGAATATCTTCTGTTAAAGCTCGACCAGGTTCTATGTTCTCAACAAAAACAAACACGACAAGCGGATTTGGAAGTGGAAGAGTACAATTATCCATTTGTGATACACCTGGAATTGATTTTGAATTGGAAGATGACTTTGAGATTGAGAAAAAGGTAAATGCAAGCTTACGTCATCTAGAATTCAAATTGAACAAAACTTTATCAGAAGAAAATAAAGTTCAAAGACAGCCAAGAGGAGATGGATTGATGCACTTGATCTTATACTTTATCGATCCAAGATTTTTAATCGATCGTGTTCATACACGTAAAGCAAAAATCTTACGTTCTCGTTATGCTTCTACACAAGCTAAAGAAGGAAACAAGAGCAATGATCAACCTCAACAACAAAAGCGTGCTCGAAGTGCTTCGATGGTCGGCAATTCCGCTAATGCTGCTGCTGCTGCTCAAGCTGCTATCAATAGTGGTGGTACTTTGAATAAGCAAGCACAAACTGCTCAATTACGTCAATCGATGGAAAATATTCAAGCCAAATCTACTCCAACACAGATAAAGCATGGAGCAAAAGATTCAGTTTCAACTGTTGATATGACAAGTTATAACTCTGATTTGCAAGTTAAGGAAGTGGCGGAGGAAGAATTGGAAGATGAAGATGATTGTGTAGAAGGTTTATCGAGACGTGAATTATTAATCCTTTCTAGGTTGAGCGAACGAGCAAATGTATTGCCAATTATTGCCAAATCTGATACCTTAACATCCGCACAATTGGAAGAAGTACGAACAGCAGTGCGAAATTCGATTGTTAAAGCAAATATCGATCTTGGTGCATTTGAAGTGGAAGGCGTTCGTAGAAAGAAGAGAATTCGTCCTCGTGAGCCAAATCCGATCTCTTCTTTCCAACAAAGAGGAGAATTAGAGGACAGTACGCCGGAATCATCAGCAGATGCACCTTTAAACTCTGAACCTGTTAAAGTGATCCGAATAAGATCTCGCCGTTCATATAGTGCTCATTCAGGAGAACGAATGGCAGCTTCAACAAGTGGTCATTCGATAAGCGGCAATAATGTGTTTGATGATACAGTGGATGATGGCAGTAATTTGGGACATACAACTCCTCTATTTGACGGCAAAGCAAAAGATGGTGAAGATGAAGACGAAGAAGATACAAAAATTGCTCCTGATTTTTTATCAAAGATGATTCCATTTTCTGTTTTTGTTCCTGAACCAATAAGAGTACGTGCAAAACAAGCAAATTCTAATCGATACAATTCCAACGTACAAAAACCTGGACCACCAACTCGCAAATTAAGCATGAACAGTATAGCAGAAAACTTGCCACCTGTACCCAAATTGCCAGAGGATATTGCAAGTATCAAGAAAGGACGACCAAGCACAGGATCGACAGTTAGTCATAATGATCCTCACAATGCGGTTAATGGTGAAGAGAATGTTGAAGTGTTGGATGTAGGGAACGAATCGCGAGAGAATGAAGCTGGACGTCAATCTTTGGAAAGTGCTTCGATTCATCCTACCTCTAATGGAGATATATCCAGTACAAACGGATCCAATTCTAACTCTATTCAAGGTGCCACATTCTCTTCACCTCCACCACCACCGCCACAATCTATGAGATTTGTGAGAGAATTTCGATTTGGAAATGCAAACGTTTTGGATGCACGTCAATGTGATTTCAGTTTAGTGAGAACGTGTATTTTAGGTTCTCATGTCGAAAAGATGAGAGAAGTTACGAATGATCGATATGAAAGATTCCGAAGTCAAAGATTGGAATTTAGAAGACAAAATATGAAACAATCTTCTGCAAGTGCTCTTTCTTCAACTGTCGCTGCTTCTCAACCGAATTAATATGTGCTGTGCTATAATCTAATATACCTGTGTATCTATTCAATACTGTTCTGTACCAATTCAATACTGTTCTGTGCAAATATAATACTGTCTTGTACCAATTTCATACTGTTTTGGGCAAATATAATTCTGTTTTGTACCAATTTTATACTGTTTTGGGCAAATGTGATACTGTTTTGCACCAATTTAACATTGTTTTGGGCAAATATGATACTGTTCTGTCTAACAACTTCTTTGTTATTTCAGAAATATTGCGTTTGTCCAATTTCCATAGTAGTGAATTGGTCAATAGGTAAACCTGATTTTCGCATTTCTTCTTTTAGAGTAATTCTTGGTTCATTGTAACCTTCAGCTGCAAGAGGGAATGAACCCCAATGTATTCCTATGCTTTGTTTTGAACGTACTTGTTTATGAACTTGAATAGCTTCTAATGGATTCATATGAACGGCAGACATGGCAGTTCTAGGTTTATAAGCACCAATTGGAATTGCTGCAAAATCAATCGGTCCGAATAAATGACCAATTTCTTCAAATGCAGGACAATAAGGAAGTATATCATCCGATTTTCCACTTTGAATATGTTCACGAGTTATTTGTCTATAACCTGAATCACCTGCAAAGTATACTTTTTTTCCTTTTGTCTTGTTTTCATCATTTCCTAATGCTTCAAAAATCCAACCTGCCCAAACAGTTTTATTTCGATCGGAAAGCGATCTACCTGAAAAATGTTGTGCAGGTACACAAGTTAACTTTATTGATTTTTGCGTATCTTGTAAAGACGACCAACTTATTTCACGTTCTTGCCACCAGTCTAATTCGGTTACTCCGTCTTTTGGAAAGCCTAAATCGTAAAAGAATTGGGCGACACCTAAAGAACAAAAGACATGAGGAATTGGTCTTTGATTTGTTTGATTATCCAAAAATGATTTAATCGTATTATAATCTAAATGATCATAATGATTATGACTTAAAACCAAAACATCTGGCCAAATATTTGCTAATTGACTTTTTGCCATTTCTGTTACACTCGTTGGAGCTTCTTGAATACGAGCAGGACCAATAAATTGAAAAGGTGAACAACGATTTGATAAAACAGGATCTGTTAAGACTGTAACGAATTGATCAGAACCAGGTATGGGTATACGAAAATGACAACCAGCATGACCAATCCAGGTGAATGCAATCTTTCCTTCTTGTTCTTTTGTTTTTGTATCTATCCAAGTACATTTTTCAACTTTTGGAATCTCTTGTAAAAATGCTTCTGGCTTTTCCCATTCAAATAATCTGATTCGTAAAAATTGAAGTAGTGTTAATGAACCTGTTCCAGCTGATGGCCAAGGCGAAACAAATGATCGTTTTGACGCATCAGATGAAGTATGATGAGGTGGTGGATTGGTTTGATACATAGCCGGAGGAGAGAGAGCTACATCAGGCTTACGTATTATCACCTTTTGCCCTTGAGAAGATGAGGAAGACATTCTTGATGATAAATTTGATTGAATCGGAAATCTGATACAATTATTCTTATTCAGAAGAAATCTGCTTGGAAGCCGTTGTAAGGTTGATTGGAGAAGCATCAAGTTGGGCCATGAGGGGAATGGAAGTGGGTGATTATATACCTTATTTTCCGAAACAAGAACCTTCTCTTATAGAATCAGTAATCCACTTAAAGCAGTAATCCATTATGGTCAGGTACTCTTTTCAAAATAACTACATCCGCATATGAATGCTAATGCGAAAAAAGACTCTATTGGACCTGCATGTATGCACACAACAAAAGATACGGTACATTCTCTTAACTCCGCTTTTATCCCCACTTTCAGGATTCTTCGCCTAACCCAGCGCCGAGGTTCAATCAACTCAGCACCGAGAAAGTGGGTGCACGAGGCTAAACGCGTTTCGCGTGTTGAAAGCATTTATTCGGGCTTACACACTTTTTGTATTGGATAGAGAGCAACACTGATGAGCGTTTCTTATCATAATACCTTTCATCAAAGTCGACAACAAATAATGTCAAGAATCGATCAAAAATGAGAATGGAAGAGAAAGATTCAGATGATGTGCTGCAAATCGGATCATCGCGTCAGCAATCAGCACAAATTGAATTCGAAAATGCATCTAGAAAAATGATTTCAAGTATGAAATCGATGGAAGATCAAATGCAATTAATGAAAAACTCTTACAGCGCATTATTAGAACGACATAACAAGCTTCAATCAGACTATACTGCAGATAAAGAAAAATGGAAAATATTCAGAGATTGGTGGCAGGAAAAGATGGAAAATAAGAAGCAATTGTCACAATCTTTTACGCCTGCCAACAGAAAGATCGTCAGAGACGCGAATCGAGAGGATTGCTCATCGGAGAAACGCGCCTCAACTGATCCTCAAAGCAGAGTATATGCAATCAAGAGTAACAATCGCGATCCGACAATGGAAAACAGCGAAATCACAAACTCAGAGGCAAGAATTTTAAAAGATGTTGGACTTCCCTTACGTTCGCAATTCAACGGTAGAAGGATTACCGATATAATGCCAACGCCTTCACGTAATAGTCATTTTTTGGACTCTTCATCGCCCGCAAATGATCGACTGAAAAGGACAGAAAAGATTGCAAAAAGATCTCGATTACCTGAAGGATCTACAAGGTCACCATCTGATCCAATTTTGACAGTTAAACGCGAGCCATTACGCGAAACAACAAACGCAAATTCAACAAGCTCTCCTGGTCCATCTTTTTTGAACAAGACTGCATCTGTTGAGAAAAATTCAAGACCAAAAACGATCAATCAAGAATTCGAAATTAATCCTGAAATGAATGGAAATGTTTCTTATTTACACAAAGACGTTGTTCGTTCAAAAATCAAAAGAAAACAAATGCACGCTTATGATTGCGAATGTTGTAGAGATTTTTATGACGCTGTAGGACCTGTTGCTGTACGACCTTTTGAGGATGTTCGAAAAGCAGATTTGTATCATGAAGATGACGAGGACGAGAATATTCAATCAAAAGTTCAATCAACAAAAGAATCTGCACGTAAACGTCAAGAACACCTGCAAAAGACTAGCAGGCATCGTGATTACGGTCCACCTCCTTCTACACCACAAGGATATTGGGAGATCGAATATCCCGATACGCAAACGGTGGCCCAGATCAATCGTTCAGCAGATGCTGCCGATAGAAAGAGGCGAGAAGAGATGGAGAATGACCCTCGATTCAGACGTCGAGAAACGTAAATCTTACAGTCAAATATGTATTATTAGTTTCTTTTTGCATTGTATTACAATTGTATGTATAAGTACACTGCCTGATCATCTGAGGATATTCATCCGCCTTTCTTCTGCCATGCGTCTCTTGAACATCCTCGTGGCTTCTTCTCCCCAAACTTCAACAGGACTTCGTCCGTTCTTCAACACTTCACGTTCATGTACTGCTCCTTGTTCACGCGTGAATAGAGCAACATTGGAATAAGATAAAGGCAGAGTAGAATCCCAACGCAAAAGTCTACCCAATGTCAATGTCTCGTATGGCGGGACTACAGATCTGCATCTGTACACTTCTTCAAACACATACGCAACATCATCTGCCGTCCAAGGGATCCTTCTTGGTCCAATACCTTGCTCTGCACTGCTTAATTTACTACCAGGAGAAGGATATTTTCGTTCACTATTCTCCAACTCGTGCCATGTTCTTTCAGCAGTCTTTCTTCTTGCTTTCCATGGTAAAGTCTCTAATTGACGACCAGAAATTTCACAAATGATAAATGTTGCTGCTGCTAAACCAAACATGGCCGGCAAAGGTCCTAAAACGGGTAAAATACGAACACGGAAATCCTCCAAAGCTGCTAATTCATCCACACTTCCTTTTTGAAACTCTTCTTCATCCAAAGGCAAAAGTCGTGTATCACTCTTTTCGTTTGTGTATACACACATGATTGTATATGGCTTTTCACTCATTTGCTCTACTCGATCGGCTTCTTTTGTCGCTTCTTCTGCATCCTGTCCAGCATTAGATAAGCGAGGGGTTTTGCTGATTGTCTTTCCGCTCAACGAGTTTCGAACATCAACAGCAGCCAACTCATTTAAGCTTGATGCCCTATGAGATTTGCTTGATGCATCCGTTGATGAAGTCGTTTTGTCTTCCGGCGGCTGTAACGTGGCTAGACCTGGACGTGTATCCTTCTTGTCATTATTGGTATCCTCAACGTTTCTGTTCTTTTTCTCCGCATCAAAGTCTGATAAACGTATAGTAGCATCCTCTTGACTCATCGGTTCCGTCTGTTCTTCTTCAGGTGAAGAGAGTGGACTGAAATAAGCGCCTGAACCGACCGAACTATTGCTTGATGCCCTTCTTGAGACTGAGGGGGCTTGCGTGCTCGTTCGCTTCTGCGAGCTTTGACCCTCGTCTGCTCCACGACCGCTGTGCTCTAATTTCCGATTCACACTACCATTTTGTCCAGCTTCAAGAATCTTCAATGCTTCTTCTTGTTTTCTTTTTCGATCTTCATCTTGTCCCGCTTCTTGTTTACCTTGCACTTTTCCATTTGGCCCTGCATTATTCTTCTTTGGATTTGCAGCTTTATTCCGCTCTTCATTCTTTTTGTCTTCTTTCTTCTTGGCCATCACACCTCCACCCCAAATACCCTTCGAACGTAAACCTCTTCGCACTCTTCTTGCCAAAGGATCTTCGGAAGTACTATTGAGATCAGCCACTTGAATTTGACTTGGATCTGCTTTTGCTCCCGCTCCCATACTGCTGAAGCACGGGATCTTGTTATGATAACAAAATGCTAAGAGATCCACCTTTGTATCCATGTTATCGATACAGTCCACCACATATGTTGGTTGCATTTGTGATAACTTTCTAGAGGGATCAGCTTTTGCTGGGTCTAATAAACGTTCTGCTTCACTACCACGAAAGATCTCTACGCGTGCGTCAACTTCACACCAAGGTGCAATATTTGCAAAATGTTCCTTACATACTTGTACTTTTGGCCGTCCAACATCGGCAAGGTTTGCACATGCATGTCTGTTTAAACTGCTCAAGCTTACTTGATCAAAATCGATCAATCGTAATCTACCGACACCGGAACGTAGAAGCATCAATGCACACCAACTTCCCACCCCTCCAGCTCCTACAACGATGACGAACGAATCGCGTAATTTGTGCATAGATTCTTCTCCCAAGAAAGAATAATTGCGAGAAAGTTGTTCACGAATGAGCGTTTCATCGTAATGAAAAGATTCATGAGGTTTTGAGCTCTTACGGCTAGCATTTATCGAAGGTCTCATCGTTGCTGTAGATGTTTTGTTTGCATTATTTGATTGTTTTCCAGAACGCGAAGATTCGGCTCCTTCTTGTGCTGCTGCCAATGCTGCCAAATAACGTGGCGTAGATTCGCTATCACTGCTCAAAGATTGTATTGATTTGGCTTGAATGTCATTACTATCTGAATTATTCTTTGCTTTTCGCATTGCATCCTTTATGTCATCTTCCAATTCATGTCTTCTTCTTTGTCTGTTAAATTTTTGAAATCCTAATATGCTAATCAATGTAACGGCAGAAGAAGCGACTGCAACTCCTGCAGTAAATGTTGTCCATGATCTCGTCCAAGAAGGTTCGCTAGAAGGTGCTACCATTATTGCATGCCCCTTTTCCCTCCGAAAGTGATGATGTAGTCAAGGTGGAGTTAAGCTACACAATTTTTATTGAAATATTCAACAGGCTAAAAAAACCAAAATGGAAGACTACACGCGTAAAGTGGAACAAAAGGGGCTCACGTGCTAAACAGACCAAAGTCTATCATCCGAAAGATAGTTATTTCATTGTGCTGTGAGATCTTTGGTGTGACTAAATCGGATATTCCAAGGTCGCGGTTTCAATCAGGATCCGGTCTCCTGCTGATCACAAAGCAACTGTCCCCTTTCCTTTCTATTCTGTCTTCCTAAAAATAAAGAGAGGAAAAGTGCTACAAGGTAACGAATGTATGCACAACCCCAACGCCACGAAAGAGAATAAATCTATGCACTGCTTGTTAGCTTCTCCATTGTATTGCGAATCCTAAAGATTTCGAGAAGAGTCTAGCCCCAATCACTGTTTGCATTTGCATTGAGAGCATTGACAGGAACAGGAAGTGTAAAATTAATTTGCTGCACGCACAGAATACCGTACATACGTAAATAAAGATTAAAGTTTAATTAGAAGGAAAGAGAAGGAGCTCTCTCTTTCTTTTAGCGCGGCACCAAAAAAAAGAGTGGCTTTTTGTTCACAAAAATAATTTATCTGGATGTAAAGAATTCCGCCCACGGGGTTGTTAATCTTCCGTATACATACGTTTTTTTGAATGGGGAAATTCACTGAAATTGCATACTTTTTCCTTTCGCCGAAATTGAAGCGACTTTTCAAAGAAACGGGAGGCTGTAAATTAAACTTCGACAGACCCTCGATACATACATGTGTGTCTCTAAATCAGTCGTCCCGGCTTTGTACCTTATTTGTGGATTTGCAATATCAAACAATCTGCATGGATAAGTCCTGACATGCCGTTTTTTCTGAACGGGATGGTTTTTGTTTATCTTCGGCCATCTTACTGCATTAGAGCGGTTGCAAAATAATTTTATTTCATCACGCGTTGCGTTGGTTTGAGGATGCAGCGCCGGCGCTCAGTCAAGGTATTCCAACCCTCTTTTTAATGCAACTGTCTAAAAATATTAAACATAAAGGTAAGGAAACGAGTGCTTTTGTCTCTTGCATCCCTTTAGTCCTTGTCCGGGATTAGCTTGACACAAAAACAAAATAGGCTGCTAAAGAGCCGGAATGTTTAATGGCCATCCCAACGAAAAAAAAAAGCTTACGGCGATACGGTCTAGCATACATACATATTCCTGTGCCTGATAGGCTAGCATGCTCGAGAAAATCTTGCATTTCTCGTACCGGCGACCCTTACTTTGTAATTTTCACCGACTTTAGAAGAAAAGGGACGAGTACGCCATCATTGCTTGCGCGATTGGATTTCAATTGTCAGTGAGAAGTAACTCACAGCGACGACCATCAAGGCAGTTGCATTGAGCCCGTCCGACTTAATTCCGACTTTTAAAATTGATTCCTCATCACTTCGAAAAACAACACCCGTCTTCCACTCCTACTCAAAGATTGATCAATACGTGTGCATTGGCCGAGCAAAGACAGAATGTCTGGTCCTCAATCCTATCCTGAAAGTCTATACGGTCCTGGAAATGGTGCATTAGGAGGAAATAATGCTGGAAGTATGGGAAGTAGTAGCTCAAATGGTGGTAATGTAAATGCAAATGGTGGCGTTGGCAATAATGGCTACTTTCAACGCCCATCTGTAGGTAGAAATATGAATGATGATCGATACCGAAACAGAGCATCTTATTCGCCCAATGAAGACTATATGCAACCACACAGACAATCACATCCACGTCAATCAACTCAGCATTTCAACAATAATGGAAGCAATAATAACAACAACAACAACATTGGCCCAACTGATGTTGGATTTGATTATAATCGACAACAATATATTTCCAGCTCTGATTCTATGGGTCAGTCGCTGTATAACAATACAAATGGAAATGTGGATTCCAGAAGAGAATTCGAAAACAGACGAAACCATCACTCCGATTCGACATCATCCATGAATTCAATCTCTCCGCATACCTCGAGTTCTCCTCATACTATGATGATGGCAAATCGTGGAGATGGGTATGGACGACCGCCTCCCCCACCTCAGTATGGCGGAGGAGGAGGAATGTATGATTCCCGTAGGGATGCTGGTGGACCTTCTTCAGAATCTATACAGCATAAAACGTCTGGACTTGCGGCGGATTCTGGTGCAAATGGACAACCTGATCGCAAGGTTAGCTGTTTGGAATGTCGATCGAGTAAAGTGAAATGCAGTGGTCAAGCAGAAGGAGGATGTGATCGATGTAAACGTATCAAAAGAGCATGCGTTTTCGAACAACATAGAAGAGGACGCAAACCAGCTCAGGTAAAGATGAATAAATTGGAGCAATCGGTGGATACAATCATGACAGCATTAAGTGCATTGACAGAATACAAGAGAAGTAAAGAAATATCGAGGGACAATGCTGTAGATGAGGAAGATGAAGAAGATGATTATCATCGAAACACTGAAAAGTCCAATCAAGGTCGCAAAAGAAGGGCCGAAAGTGATACTTCTACCACAAATGGAGAGCCATTCAAATATGCCAAATCACGAGCTGATTCTTCCAATAGTGTTCCTTCATTTCATCGACATGATCTATCCAGTCCGGATGAGCAGCATTTTGGAACGAACAATCCCCATGGCGGAAGAGAATCGAATCGGTTCAGTGCAATGCTAGAAGATGTTTCAGGTAGAGCGCGAAAATTTTTGTCATCTCGCAGTCCATCTACGATTGATATGCCAACATCTAAATCGGAATCAACAGATGTACTTGGAACGAATACAGAAGGAGCTTCCCAAGAGCTAGGTCAACCTCCATTAAGTAATCCCCTTAAATTGCTCGCTCAAGCTTCCGATTCCAACGTTGAACCTGCAAGGGTTGACACAATTGCTCAAACGCCACTCAAAGAAGATTCTGATGATGGCGAAGATCTTGATACCCAAACTGTTGATGCGTCCGGGAAAAGCCAAAATTCCAAATCTGCAAAGTTTGCAAAGGGTAGCTCACAAACACGAGGAGCATCAAGACGTGGATATTGGAATATTGGAATGTACTCTTCACGCTTAGATAAAGGTTCAGCATTTGATCCCATCTCGCAAGGTTTGATGACACACGAAATTGCTCGGGATTTGTATGGACTTTATATGCGACATCTTAATGCGCCTATCACTTTGCTGGATCCTATTTTGCACACATTTTCCTTCGTTCGATCTCATAGTGCTCTCTTACTCTCTGCTTCTTGTGCATTGGCCGCTAGATTTGCATCACATATCGATAATGCGGAAGAGATTGCAAACAAGTTGGATTCTCATATTCAAGACGTATTATTGCCAACTATCTTGCTCAAAGGCTATAGATCTGTGGAAATTTCACAAGCTTTTATCATTTTAGCCGCATATCATTCAAATACCCAATCACTTGACGGAGATCGCTCTTGGTCTTTAGTTGGATATGGAATTCGAATTGCTGCTGAATTGGATATGAATGCAAGATTGTTGAGCGAATGGTCTTCAATGGCCAAAAATGCACAAACGCCTACGAGTGTTCAAGCAGATACTCCTTTGAGTAATAGATTGGCCGAAGATGATATTCAATTGAGTGCAGAAGAAGCAACGCAAAGAAGGTTGAGAAATCGTGAAAGGACTTGGTGTAATTTATGGCTATTCGAATACAGTCTATCTACGCATATGGGAAGAAGATCTACTTTGAGTCAAGATCCAGTTATCTTGGGAGTGAGCGCAGGCTGGCATAGAGCGGCATATGCTATTCCAGGTGACGAAGCAATCGTTGCTCTGATTGGATTAAGAAGAATTCAAATTAAAAATACGGAATTTTTTGAACATAGTATCTTATCCACTTCTTATGATCGACCACAAATTAATTCAGCTGCAGCAAGATTTCAATTGGACTTTTATCGTAAAGCGTCAAGAGCGGATATTACCAATTGGACGGCGATGTATGTGGAAAGAGAAGAAGGATCGAGTTATCGTATGAAGAATGCAAGCTTGTATGCTTCTTATGCTCGTTTGATTTTGAACAGCTATGCGCTAAAGTGTACGTCGGATGAAGAACTATTGGATCCATTTTACAAAGAATCTTATAGTGCTGCAATGACTTATTTGTCAATGTATTCCGAACGATTTAGAACGGGACTTACATATGTTCACAACTCTTCCGTTGTAACTGTGGCTTACGTTGCCGTTTTCGCACTCAAGCTATGCTCTCTCGATCCCGATAGACATCCTTATATTGATCCTAAATTGGTTATAGATCATGTACGAGAATTAGCAGATGCTTTGGCAAAAGCAGGAAGTGTCACTTCATGGCGTAATGGAGCTGCTTCATCTTATGCACCTTATTTACGTGCTGTTGCTGAGCGTGTAGAACGAAATGTACGAACGGAACAAGGAAGAAGAGCAAGTTATTATCCTTCTGATAATGGCGAAATTGTGACTGGAGAAACGGATAACCAAGGCACACGCACAGAAGAAACGGCAATCAAAAATTCAGACGGGCAAAGCGGAGTTCCTGACGATCTAGACACACCTCCAAAAAGTGCAGAAACGAATAAAGTAAGATTACACGCTACAAGTCCGCGGGATAATGTTCAACAACAAAGTGATGGAATCCAATCATCCGTCAACCTTTTGCAAGTAACTCCGCAAAATTATGGAATGGGACCTCCAACGTCTGCACCAACACCAAGATCTTCGAACAATTTCGCCTTTGGACCTAACTTTACTCAACAATCAGGACTTACACCGGTTAATTCTCAATCGACTAAATTCGCACCTGAAGCATTAACATTTTTAGCGGGACCTTCAGGTGTTCAAGCAGCAACAGTTTTAGATGAATTAGCAGTAGGAGAAGATTATTTACGTTTCGGCGTTCCACAAAATGGACAAGATCATCAATTCTTAGAAGGATCTCTGTTTGGTGATATGAGCGTATTTTTGAATGCGGCTTCTGCTGTAAATGATAACACATTTCCATGGTCAATTACCGATACGAGCGGACAAACGATGTAAAATGCAAACAAACATAAACCCCAAAATTTGAAACATCTTTTGCAAATGTACTCTTTTTTTTAATTTACCCCCACTTTTTGCACTTCTTTATTGTGACAAAGGATTTCATTGTACATATGTATTTCTTCTTTTTGCTTGTTTCAATGCATAGGAAAGCGGATTAGCCCCGCATTTTGCAATTTTAAAGAGAGGCTTAAATTGATATACATAGCCACTTTTCGCTTCCGCTTCAGTCACTGCAAATGTACCTAGGCTTATCAATTAAAGATCTTTTGTTGGTACATTTCAGGTGTGAAAACAGGCATTTTAGGTGTACATGTACATGTACATGTAAAAAAACGTAATCGACTTGATTATGAATATACTAATATTTTTCTCTCCGACGATTCGCGTCGCGCTATTTTAAAAAGATTCTATGCATATAGAATAGATAATGTGTGCGTGCGCAGCGCAGCGTGCGCCACTTCATCACTATAAAATAGAAGGAAAATGCAAAACAAATAAAAATTGCGGGTCTCGACTTAATTGTCTTCGGGAAAAGTTGATGTACATGCAGTAGTAGTCCACATGCATACGGAATTGTTTGATACACTTCCGCACTCATAGAACTTTCTATAATTTTATAAGCTGATTCTTTTCATGGAAGACGGATTATAATTATAATTACCGCTTTTCTCGTAAATATGGAAATGAGGCACATCGCTCTACTTAATGAGATTCTTCTCTAATTAAGAATAATAACGGCGATTGAAAAACGATAGAATGCATGCATATTTTCACATACGCTCCAATGTATAATATAAAAAGCTTATAAAAGTCAATTCCCCACAAAATCATCATCCTCTATCCGAATAATCTTTTGACATCATTGTAACTATCGTCAAAATGCAATTCCTCAAACTTTTGAGTGTCATTGCATTATCCACTTCATTTAACTTCGTAAACGGGTCACCGCTCGTCAACACGGTTGGATCGATTCTCGATGGAGGTGTACCTTTAGTGCCAAATTTGTCACCAGCTCTTTCTAATAACACATTTGATTATATCGTTCTTGGTGCAGGTACAGCAGGTTTAACATTAGCAAACAGATTAAGTCAAGATGGTAAATCTTCAGTTTTAGTTATCGAAGCAGGTAGTGATATCGATTATAATATCTTACCCAAAGAATTCTCTCAAACGCCCGGTGGAGATGTTGTTGGTTGTGGATCGGCTGATTCTGATTTCATCCAAAATGCAATCGATTGGGGTTATAAAACCGTTCCACAAGCAGGTGCAAATAATCGTAAAATTCGTTATGCAAGAGGAAAAGTGTCAGGCGGTAGTTCAACAAGAAATTTCATGTTATACCAAAGACCAACCGTTGGTACGATGGATAAATGGGTTGACCTTACTGGCGATCAAAGTTGGAGCTTCAAAAATACGATTGACTTTTTCAAACGTAGTATGACTTTCACTCCTCCAAATCATGCCTTGCGTCAAGAATCTCCTGCAGCGCAATATGATGCTTCCAATTGGGGTTCTTCAGCTCCAACTGCACCATTACAAGTCTCTTTCCCACATTTGCCTCAAAACTTTTCCAAGTATATGCAATTGAGTGCGAATGAAGTCGGTACTCCAACAACGCAATCATTCAACGGAGGTGTTTTGAATGGTATTCAATACGCTCCTACCACAATGGATCCGCAATTCAATCATAGAAGTACATCACATACTTTCTTGGATGATGCAAAAGGTCGATCGAACTTTAAATCATATTTCCAAACGTATGCTAAACGAATCGTATTCACCAAAGATGGTAATACCCCACGTGCATCTGCAGTAACAATTAGTACATTGCCAAACGGAATATTTGAGTCCGATATCGTTTATGCTCGCAAAGAAGTGATCGTAAGTTCCGGAGCATTTGGTAGTCCACAATTATTGATGGTTTCCGGTATCGGTCCACAAGCGCAATTGCAAAAGTTCAACATTACACCTGTTGTGATTAACGAAAACGTTGGTAAGAACATGCAAGATCATATCTTCTTTGGTCCTTCGTACAAAGTTGATCCCGCTCTCAAAACATTTACCGAATTGGCAGCAAATCCACTCTTTTTGGCAAGTCAACTTGTAAATTACACCGCTGCTGCTTTAGGACCTTTGACAAATAATGTTGCTGATATGTTGGCTTGGGAACGAATTAACCCAGCCACATTAGTCTCAATCGGTGCATCCAAATTGCTCACTTATCCTTCCGATTGGCCTTTCCTTGAAGCATTTTCCGCTCCCGGCGCCGTTGGTGATTTCGGCAATTTACTCGCTACAAATGCAGAAATGGGTGCAGATGGATCCAGATTTAGTACAATCTTGATGGCTCTTGTTGCACCTCAAAGTCGTGGTACAGTTACTCTTGCCTCGAAGGATACTTCCGATCTACCTATCATCGATCCTGCATGGTTGACCGATCCAGTTGATCAAAAGGTAGCCATTTACGCATTCAAACGTGCTCGTCAATACTTTGCTGCAAAAGCTATGGCTCCAATTTTGGTAGGAGATGCAAAGACTGCTGAAGTTTTGCCAGGATCAGATGTTCAAACTGATGATCAAATTTTGAATTGGATCCGTAATAATTTGATGACTGTTTGGCATGCTTCATGTACATGTTCCATGCAAAAGAAGGAATTAGGAGGTGTTTTGGACAACAAATTGCAAGTGTACGGTGTTAACGGATTGCGTGTCGTAGATGCCTCTTCCTTCCCTGTGCTTCCTCCTGGTCATCCTCAATCAACCATCTACATGTTGGCTGAACGTGCCGCTGATCTTATCCTAGCAGCACGAGGTTAAAATCTTCTATAATTCCCTATACTCCATCACTATTATTTTTAGTAATTAAGAAATGCGATAATATTTTTTCCTTTTCTTTTACGCTGAGACCAGTGCCCGTCTTTTGTTGTCTTTTTTGACGATCAATTTCCGTCGATGTTCCTTTAGTTCATCGCTGTCCATTTCATCATGACCTTCATGCCAGCATGAAGCACAATAGAGATCGTCATCGCATCCTTTACATGCAATAGTTGCATCTTCGTTACAAATACAACACCAATCGTCTGGATTTCCGATTCCATCATCTGTAGAATCAGACTTCTTTGTCACTTTTGCAGAAGGTGCAGCAAGTTTAGTTGCATCAAGTTGTGCTAAAGCATTAAAAGCAGACATATCTCGACCTTCGTCATTTTCGTCAATATTGTTGGTGATATCGTGCGGTTTATCTCTCGGAGCGCTTGGTAGATTGAATAATCCGGAAAGTGTCTCATCGACCTCTTCGTCCTTTGTACTCTCCTTGTTTTCGTTCGTTCCATATTCGCTTATACTCATATTCTGAACGCGAAGGCGAGCTAGCCTTGCTGTCAGATCATCTGGTTCGTTGATTGAAGTAGCAGGACTCACTGCTTCCTTGTCGGGCTTTGCGTAATTGAATGTTGTATCCGTTTGATCGTTCATGGCATCAGCAAGATCATCTTCCAGTGTGGGTTCTAAATATGTATTGCCAGGTACACTGCCATGTGAACTTGTTCTGACTATTTGGGGTTTCTCTCTTGGCTCAACGATTAGTAAAGAAGAAGAAGAAGGATTCGATGTCGAACTATCGGTTTTCCTTTGCGATAGTAAATGTTTTGTCTGCTCATCATTTCGGAGATCTTGTAATGCATCTTTAGCTAGATCTTCGTAATGAGTAGCTTGTCGATTGGTATGGTCCAACGTATCTTTGTCAATCACCGGTTCTTGTATAATTGGTTGATCCGATTTCAACCAATCTTCCAATTCCGTACTGTCAATCGTTGCTTCATCGTCAAAAGTATCAGAAGATTGATGCGATCTCTCTATATCAACTTCTTCTCTTGTTGCGCGTATCAATGCTTCGATGTCATCCTTTCCTACGATATCATTAGAGGATGGCAATGTTGAGTTCGGTTGAACAATTTTTGAAGCAATTGTATTAGACACTTTTGACGGCTCAATTCGATCGACTTTTTGCCATGCTTTCGCTCTGGCTTGTTTTAGCCTTTCATCTAACGAAGACATATCATGATCAAAGAAACGGGAATGATGTCGTATGCATACATTCTTGTTCTTGCCAATGAACTTTAATTTTTTGGTTTTGGGTCCGTGCAATCAAAAAAGCACGCAATTTGATCTTTGAATTTGCTCATCCCTGCATATCTCCACCTCCAAACGCCTGGTTTTCTAATCGCTAAAATGCACGCTAAAACGCCGTTACGTTCTATACATTTTTATAGACTATGTATGTACATACGTTAACCCTACCTCAGCCCGCTCGATTTTGGAGTGGATGAAATGCGATTGATGATCTTCAAATAAAATCTTGAGGCAAACAGCACACCATTGGTGCATGCTTAAAGGTAGGAACATGGTACGCTGCGCAGGTGAAACTATTAAAAAACACTAAAAGTAAGGTTAAACATATTTATCCAGAACAGAAGATCAATTCAAATGTTTTCCTATCATTATCATCACATAACACATGTTAAGTCGATGTTTAATTTGAAAGGGTTCGTCTGAAGAAATTTCACAATCGTCATCACAGCATGTCAGGCTCTTCAGCTGCTGCAGCTGCTGTTTCAGCATCCCAAGTTAAACGAATACCTTCACTTTTATATGGTACGGCATGGAAGGGAGAAGTGACCACAAGCTTCGTCCTACAAGCATTCGCAAACGGATTTCGAGGAGTGGATGTCGCCGGACAGAAGAAACATTACAGGGAAGATTTAGTAGGAGAAGCGATTGCAATTGCAGAAAAAGATTTAGGAATCAGAAGGGATGAAATATGGATTCAGTCCAAGTAAGTATATGCATATATTTGCAACGATTTTACGACCTTTTGACTGATCATTTTTGAATCTTTTTTGTACAGATTCACACCGCTTAGCGGACAAGACCGGTCTGGCCCAATTCCATACGACGTAAATGCTCGACCTAAAGAGGCTATTCGTCAAAGTTTCGAGTCAAGTCTGAGGAACTTACACCAAGGGCCACAATGGAATTTTGCCAAAGACGAAAGCAAGGGAAAGAGAAAGGCATGGCTTGATTCATACTTGCTTCATTCACCTCTCAATACGTTGGAAGAAACTTTGGAAGCATGGCATGCGATGGAGGAATTAGTGTTGGAAGGAAAAGTGAGAATGATTGGTTATTCAAATGTATATGATGCGCGTATATTGGAAGCCGTTCGGAGATCAGCAAAACGAATTGGACCAAGAATATTGCAAAACAGATGGCATCATACGAGCGGACATGACGTTTCATTATTGTCTTCTCTCTCTCCTGCATTGTCTCCTAATGATTTTGACAATGACAGAGCCGGGTCAAACGCAAAGAATGATCAAGATGAAGCGGGAATCATTTATCAACCTTTTTGGACATTGACGGGAAATCCTAGATTGCTGAGCAGTGATGCTGTCAAGCAAGCAGCAACTAGATTACATTGGACGGAAGCACAGGTGATTTATCGATTTGTTAAACAAGGATTCGGAATCCCGGGCTTACATTGTGTTGTCTTAAGTGGAACGACGGATGAGAAACATATGCGAGAAGCTGCTTTTGCTATTTTAGGTGAAGATGAACTAAATGCCAAAGAAGTGGAAGCAATTCGAATCGTAATTTATGGGGAGTAAAGGTTTCTTGTCATAATAATAGACTTGTTAGCATATAATGTCCTGTTCCTGCTTCTGTATTATTAACAATTTGAATGAATCGCATCGTAAGCCAAACACTGGATCAATATTGCCGAGGGATATCCGCGGGCAAGACTCTATGTATTCGCTGACAATGAAAAGTGGGACTCGGTGACGAACGCATAGCCCTGTGTACCATTACACCCGCCCTCTTTTCAACCTGTATGCACGTCTGCCCAACTACCAGATTTCTATCACCTGTAGAACTTTAATTTGTTGCATTTAGCTTCAATTGACTCTTCTGGAACATGTATAGCTGTTTATGAATATGCAGAGGCGCGTTTTGAATCTTTCAAATTTTGACGCGTTTCCGCCAGTACAATTTTCCGCTCTTCAATTCCGACCCAGGTCCGCGGTTGTAGAAGAACACTTTTTCTTGAGGATGTGGAATTGGTGAATGCGTGTATGCTGCTTCTAGAGAAAAATATTGTTTTTTATACCATCGCATATTTAAACAGATCAAAGAAATGAAAGAATAATTTTCAATAAATAATAAAAGGCGATACATACATATACCCTGGAGAAATCCTTACCGCCTAATTATTTCGAGATGGACCGATCATCTACTCCTCGTGCTTCTCAACAGCAACAAAGACAGCAGGGAAGTAGCAGTAGTAGTAGTAACAATAATACTCATTATGGAAATATAGGTATTGGACAACGTCGAGGAAAGAATAGAAGTAGAAGTGGCAGCGAAGAATTATCACAAATCATTGCCGAAGCACAAAGGGCGAAAAATGAACAAAAAATGCATTCGAATGGCTTTTGGCCTATCTCTAATGGTTTCTCTCGACCTACTTCCGTCACTCCAACACCATACAACCTAAATGGAGATGTACATGAGAACGGGAATGCAGAAGAAGAGCAATCGAGAACAACTTCTCCCGGATTATTGTCTTGGGTACGAAATGCAATCATGTTAGGTCCATCAGGTCGTGCGGCGATACCTTTCGATGAGAACAATGACACGATCTCTCAAAGGAATCGATTTTCACCGACTGACCCGATCAAGCGCAATCAGACACCTCTACTGCCAGGCACTATACCCTCGTTTCATCATATTGATCGACAAAAGACATTAGAGCCTCCTTTGATGATCCAAGAAAGACCCAGATCGGAACGAAGTTCAATCTCTTTCGATGGCGGTTCAAGTGTAGGTCATGATTCTTTAGAGTCATATGATTTTGCTGCATCTATTCGAAGATCTTCCACTGTATCTTCAGTGAGCACGGCATCGTCCGCAATTGCTTCTTCTCATCGTAGATCAGCTACCGATGCTACAGTCAATGATACTGAAGATGATGATTCGGATCAAGAAGATGTTTATGCGCCTTTTGCACAAAGACAACATGGACCTTCGCTCATTCGACCAACAGCAAGACGTGAGGCATTAGGATTCGGGCCGCCCTCTCCTCCCACTTCGGTTCCGCAAAATGAATTCCAAAACCGAACTTCATCAACGGCACTTGGACACGGATATGGGATTACAGGTAGCGAACATAATCTCAATATATCGGAAGGTGAGTGAAGATAAAGTGTACTGTCAGAATGACAGTGAAGTGGGAATTGTTTGCTGGCTTTTAATTCATACCGCAAAGAGAGAAAGGATTGGAGTAGTGTTGCGGTGATGTGCGCGGAATAACGGAGTATCTGCTTTATCGCGGCTTGAACAACGGATTGAGTAATTCCGTCACATGCATTGACTCCGACTGTTAAGCGGCGTAATTGTATGGTTGACATGGGGAAGGGTGATCCGAGAAAGATGGTCTATTTTGATCATCTCATCATCATCATCATTAAATTCTGTTATGCTATCTCACAATAAAGAAGATGCCTTTATTTATGCTTCTTTTTAGTAGGAGGTCTGATGCTGACCATTTCCCTATTACACATCTTCCAGCTGCACAGGAATCTGGTCAAACATACGTAACCGATACAGAAGAAGCAAGGACAATACCAAGCGTGATCGTTTCAACAGCTTCACCACAACTCAATTCACAAGAGTTAGAATCCAATACACCTATATCTGGATGGGTTGAAGCAAATCATAGTGAATCAGCAACTCCAAAACCAGCAGAAAGAGTGGTACAATCAACAGAATCGGCTCACCGATTAGCAGAAATTAGTGCAGGAAAACAAGCTGGCAGCGATTTGACAGAAATCGTTCATGATATCGATAGCCTCAATGTTGCCAAAAAACCTCGTAAACACGTCCATGGCAAAGGACATCACACATTCGAAGAGAGTAGTATTGATACAGCTTTTACTGGAGATGGAGAAGATTTGAATGATACTTTGGGAAGGCCAAAATCACCCGAAGAATTAATACGACTTCGACAAAGCAGAGAACGTGTCGTTTTGGGATCACAAGGTGCCAATACACGAGCAGGTCAAGCTGCTCCAATTCGACGTGCAAGAGCAGCTAGTATGGCGAAAGAACTTCATCAAAAGAATGTGTCACCGCCATCCAGAACGGAAGATATAGCATCTAGTGAGCAAAGACCTATGACAACGTTGCAAAGATCTGCCTCTTCTTCCAAGGCTTTGGTAGATTCAAGATCGGCCCGAATTAATTCTGGAGATAACGGACCAGCACCTTCTCCGCACAAAGGGCGAAAAGAGGCATCAGAAGAACTAAAGTCACCTAAAAGTGGCATGCGGATGCGCAGACCTTTAGGATTTTTGAGTAAAAGGCGTGATATTTCTGAATCATCTGTCGATTCTACACACTCGCATTCCCGTTCAGCAAGTTTGAATGTAGTTGATTCTCTGCCGGAACTTAAGAAAGAAAATGTACCTTTTTGGAGATTGGGAATCGGTAGAGATAAGAGAAATGTGTCATCACAAGAAACAAATAAGAACAAAGACCCGGAGAAGGAAGCGAAGGAGAGTAAGGAAGGAGAGTCTAGGGAAGTGGCAGCTAAAACTGAACAAGAAAGCATCCCAAGTCTAGGACGAAAATCGGCTCAAAAAGGTACACACTTGTGTCTTTCTGACGATAAGGCTCACAAGTCATATCGATTAGGTGCTCTGAAAGGTGAAGTGAAACCTCGTCGGATTCGTGTACGACATCGTAATAAGCCTACAAAGGAAAGAGAATTCAGCAACCTATATCTCGTACAAGAATTACATCTTGGTGGACGAGCAGCTGCAAATGTCAATGCTGGATTATCACCTTCTGCTTCACCTCTGCTAAAACCTCAAAAGGCACTGGCAAGTACGTCTCAGACAAGTTTGACAGGCTCAGATTCAGGACAGAATGTTGCTAATGGAAAAAGAAAAGCCACATGGGTAATGAAATTCAGCTTGGATGGAAAGTATCTTGCCGTTGCAGGACAGGATGCTGTTATTCGAGTTTTCGGTGTTTTGGATTCCCCTATTGCTCGATCGAGTGCACTGCAATTGACAAAGGATGTCAATCCATCAGAGCTCTTGCCTGGATCACCTAGAACCAGAGATACCGATTTGAGTGTTTCAGAAGAATTTAACATGTCAAAGAACAAAACCGAAAGTGAAGCAGAAGTGGATCAAAGCAAAGATTGGAGTCACGAAGTTGATTCAGGCTTAGTCTTTACACCAGATCCGATTAAAGAATTTAAAGGACACACAAGTGACATTTTAGATCTTAGCTGGAGCAAAGGCGGTTTCTTGCTCAGTGCAAGTATGGACAAAACAGCTCGTGTTTGGCATCTTTCTTGGCCCAACAATTTAGTCGCATTTGTTCATGGAGATTTCGTAACGAGTGCAGTCTTTCATCCTCGTGATGATCGATTCTTTTTGAGTGGCTCTTTGGATGGTAAATTACGCTTATGGAATATATCGACAAAGAAAGTTCAAGCAAGTCAAGAAGTACCAGGCCTGATTACAGCTTGTGCTTTTACTCATTCTGGTAATACTGCTTGTGTGGGAACATTTTCAGGTGCTGCGTTATTCTATCAGACGGATGGACTCGTTTTCACTTCTTCTGTTGCAGTTCGATCTGCATCTGGAAAACATCAAAAGGGCGGTAGAAAGATTACTGCGATAGAGCCAATATTGACAGAAGAAGCCTTTTCTGCTATTTCAAACCTTGACGGAAAAGAAGAACAACAATCTAGTCTACAGAATACCAGCGAAAGAGTCTTGATCACATCAAATGATAGTCGTGTACGTGCTTTTGATATCGGATCAAAATCAATGATTGTGCGTTACAAAGCCAAAACATATACCAATCGATCTTCTCAAATTCGTGCCACACTTACAGATGATAATACATTCATCCTTGCTGGTAGCGAAGCAACATCAAGCAGCGAAGGTGGACAAGTTCATATTTGGTCAAGTGCGGCAAATTTGTTTGACATTTCTCAAAAAGGTTTGCTATCAAAGCTTGCTTCTGGCGGAATGAATGCTGTTGCGGCTGCAAATCAAAAGACGACGAGTTTATTGAGAAGTGGAAGTCAAAAGGGTAATAGCGAAAAGACAAAAACTCGACCTTCTACTGCCAAAGAAGAAAGAAAAGTACAAAAGCAAAAAGATCGTTTGGATGTTATATTGGATGATACGGTTGAATACTTTACCGCACATGCTGGTACAGTTACATGTGCAATTATTGCGCCTGCTTTATCTAATGGTCATTTGAGAAAAGCAAATGATCCATTGCTTTCAATGAGTGAAGAAAAGATTCAACAAAGGCTTGCCGGTAACTCCACAGGTGACAATGAAGGACTTGCACAATTTGGACGAACAATTTCAGCTGCAATGACTAGTCCGTTACGAATCGCTTCAGGTGGCCCTCAATCTTTCTCAACGGCTACTTCTACAGCATCATCCTCTGCCATAACACAATCGATCGGGCTCAGTAATAAAGTCAATCGGATCATCGTCACTGTCGATGATCAAGCCATCGTTCGCGTTTGGCGTAATGATTCTTTGGCTGTTCTTTCACCTTCTAATGGAAAAGGGAAATAATTGATTTGATTTATAGTGTTACAATACTGTACAATAAGACGCAAATCGCAGAGTGATTTCAAAACAATACCTTTTTACTCTTCATTTTCTTCTTTTTCTGGTAGCCATAGAGTGACCTGATCACCTGCAGTTGCAATCATCGCATTGCGCGGATTGAAAGCCGCAGATCGAATGAATTCGCCAGGATAGGCATCCAAGGAGAAAGTAGGTGTGAGCTGAGAGGCAGCTTGGAGATGAGTACTGCTATGATGACCTGCTTCTTTTTCTGTGATGTTCCAAAATATCACTTCCTTACTTCCCGATATGGAAAAAACATATTTTCCGTCTGGTGTCCAGCCACACTCTGTACCGCTGATGCCAGCTTCTTTCACCATAGGTGAATCTTTCTGTCTTGATATTGACGAAATTTCTCCAGCTTCTTTTGCATTGTTGTCCGTTAAGGCTTTTCGTAGGCTTTTCCTTCCTGTCAAACTGTAAATAGCAGATCCTTTTTGAGTGTCGAATATGTAGTGTGATGGACCGGAAGTGCCTACCAATAATTGAGATCCCGAAGGACTGAAATGAAGAGAGGTGATCACTGCAATGTCATTATTACCATCACTATCGAAGAGATTAGGAATCTCCATTTGCTTGAATGGTTTCTGGGAAGGGGCAAGAACAAACATTAGATTAGAAGATTATTATCGTATGATATCGGTCGTACTCACCTCGGCCCATTTTCGCGCATCATAGAGGAATACCTTATTTGTTTCGTTGAAAGCCAAAGCAAATATTGTGCCAGTCGGATCATAACGAATGATTGGATGACCTTGCATTACCATACATGCTTGCGAAGATGGTGACCTTAAATCCCAAAGTCGAACGGATTCGTAAACAGCGGCAGACATGAAAGCGTTTGCAGAGGTAGGCGACATATCTAAGGAAGAGACTCGATTCATATGACCTTTAAAATAGCTCAAATATTTGTTTTCTGCTAACGAATGATATCTGATCGCATGATCTACTTTTGTACTCGCATGAACCATATTATTGATATCATGGGTGAACCGAACTAGATCTACGCCATACTTTTTGGAATAATTTGTACTTGCCAATCGACCACTTGACATGCTAAACAATTGAATCTTTTCATCATCTCCACATGTAAGTAAACGATCTCCTCGATCGTCAAAACAAATTGATGTGATACTGTTTCCAGTCGTAACGACTGGATTGCCGTATGTTTTATCGGGAGAAAAAGAGCGTAATAGCTTCTCGTTCAAAGGGACTAATTTGGCTGGCGGCTTGGTACTTGAAGAGCCCACTGCATGCTTTCCAGACTTGCTTTTTCTATCGTGATGGCTGTTTGATGTTGACACTATTGCTGACATGATGAAATTATTGACATGATGTTGATGTTTGACGAGAAGGAATAAAGAAACAAACACCTGCATTACAACCACGCTAAAATCCATACTCGTACAAAATCCGCGAAGAAATGGAAAAGCTCCACAAGCGGGCACTAACACGAAAGGAGAAAAAAGTGCAAAAAAAAGTCATTAACCTTCTTTCTTTGTACCACGAGTTCAACGACATGCATTCGTTTCAATGAGAGCATGTCTAATAAAAAGGTCACATAACATACAAGGAAGCGGAACGTTTGCACGTAATCTTTCGAGAACTCAATCAAGCACATTTTTGCAAAGAGGGAGATTACGACCGGCTACTTTCAATTTGCACGTCTCTCGTCCAGCTTCGGTCAAAACATTCAGTATGCATGCCACTCAGCCTCTCTATGCATCTCCATCTGCTGGGTCCCATTCAGTAGCAAATGGAAACAGCCTTCCCAAAATCGACCTGACACCAATCGAAGGCGCAATTTGTCAATTACTTGATGATGCTTGTCGATGGATAGAGAAACATCAACCACAGCCTGATCCAGAACGATCGGAGAATGCACAAGTAGACTATCGCGATGGCTGGACATGCGAAGCAAGGATTGCAGGAGGATGGGTTAGGGATAAACTCCTAGGTCAAGCCTCTCACGACCTAGACGTATCCTTGTCAAGTTTGACAGGCTACGTTTTTGCTTTGTTTTTGGAAGCCTATCTGCTCTCACCAGAATTCTTGCAATCGGACTTGGCTCAGAATTCATCTTCTCCATTCCATGCACGCTCATCAGAAACGAATCAACTCGTTGGACACATCACAAAGATTGCAGCCAATCCCGATCAAAGCAAGAATCTCGAAACTGCGACTGCAAATGTGGCAGGTTTGTCTCTTGACTTCGTCAATCTACGTAAAGAAGTGTATGTTGGGAACAGCCGCATTCCAATCATGACATTTGGTACTGCTTTGGAGGATGCTGAGCGCAGAGACATTACTATCAACTCTCTCTTTTACAATGTCCATACCCGATGTGTTGAAGATTTTACAGGTAAAGGATTATCCGATATGCGTGATCGAATCATTCGAACGCCTCTCGAGCCTCAGCAGACCTTCTTGGACGATCCTCTACGTGTGTTGCGCTGCGTTCGTTTTGCTAGTCGTCTTGGTTACGTCATCGATCAAAAAATCTTTTCTTGCCTTGAAGATGATCGAGGTGAGGAAATTCGTAGCGCTCTTTCCTCAAAAGTTTCGCGTGAACGCTTTGGAATCGAAGTGAACAAGATGATGCTCGGTCCAGATCCTGCAGGAGCTCTTGTATTGATTGAGAAAATGCATTTGTACGATGTCGTCTTCGGCCCACCTCCTGGTGAAGTAATACGAGCAAGCAAGCTAGGCCATGAAGAGGTAGAGAGGGCTGTCTTGCTACTCGCCGCAATCCGAACCATTCGTGCAAAGCAAGGGAAGGGTTCCGAGATAGCATTCTTGAACGCCATTAAAGATGATGAAGAAGTGCAAAGGCTTTTGTACTATTCGGCAGCTTTGTTGCCGCTCAGAGGCGCAGAGTGGGAAGAGAAGAAAGGCAAGTGGCAATGGGCAGGAGCATGTGTGGTATTGCGGGGACTCAAGCTGGGTGTTAAGACAACAAAAGATCCATTGACTTGTCTTTGGAAATCAGCAGAAATCCTACACCGACCTACTCAAGAAGTCTTTGTCGCAACTCATGAACAATACAGAGGACGATTCATTCCATCTCTCGGATCGAATCAGATCAGTGAAAGGGCTACAAGAGCTCTTCTCGCTCGTCATCCAGAGATGCACCGTACAGATATTGGGATCACGATCGAGTTGCGATTGTTATGGTCCCTCATCTCTGATTTAACGTTAGACCATAGCCTTTGGTCATCTTCAACGCCTTCATCGCACGAAGCAGAAAAGGCTCTTCGATCGTCTGTAGCAGAAAATTATTATGATTTTTACCGCCAATTGGAAAGAGAAGGAGTTCTTTCTCGAATTGATGAGCGTGTAATACTAGATGGAAAGGAGATATTAGAGACTTTACAGGTCAAGCCAGGTGCGCTGATGTCAATCATTACGAAACAAGTTGAAGCTTGGCAATTTGACAGAGATTTACGAAATCGTTCAATCGAAGATGTCAAATCAGAATGTAAACAGTGGCTTCGATCGGAGTGGGATCGTGGTGGAATTGTACCACTAGACCAGCGGGAAACGAAGCCTGCTGGATCGAAAAAGAGGGCAAAATAAGCCACATCTTATGTAAAACAATTAATTGAATATATTGTGCTGATATGATACATTGTTTGAATTCCAATCTCTATTCGAGTAACTCTTTACCGGCATCTGAATCACCTTGTCTTGCTTTCTTCTTTGCACGCCATTGCCTTATTGCATTTTCAAAAGTTGCCAAATCTGTTCCTTGATGACCGACAAGTTCAAAATGAACGCCAAGTTTTGATGAAACTTCTGCATTTCTATATTCATCATCAAAGAAAATCATATCTTCATATGCAATTCCAGTTTTTTCATGTAATTTACGAAAATGAGTAATTTTTGAACCTGGATAAATTTCTAATTGATCGAATAATTTCATCGCTGGAATTGGAGTATAAGTTTGCCTTCCTTTACCGTTATTTGATTGACGTATTGATGATGCTGTATCTGTATTTTCCGATTCTTGTAAACTTATTCCATCATCAACGATTAAAAGATTATTCAATGCTTGTCGTGCTACTGTTGGTGCACATGTACGTGAAGCAGCCGCAACGGTGATACGTTTACTGTGTAGAAAGAAAAGAATTGGAGGAATGTGCGGATAAAGCGATAAAGGTGTTCCAGAACGATCATATACTTTATTTAAACTTTCTCCTCTTCTTTTCAGTGGAGGATCTACATGGGTATCAACCCATAAAGGCCAACAGGTATAATCCAAATCAAAAGCAACCAACTTTGGTAATGGATCTCCTAGTCTTTCCAAACTTTCTCGAACATGCTTTGACATTGATTGTCCGTTCATAAATATGTTTGCATTTTCACTATCTGATCCTGAAGAAGCTCTATTCCGACCTTTGACCATATCGATGTGGCTTTCTGAGGAATATGGTGGTAAAAAGAATGCATCTTTCAAACTTTCATTCTTCAGTGGAGGCATTAGGTGAATCTTCCTTGTAAAAACGCGCCGGCGCTTACATAATTGCTTTACCTCTGCTCATTTCAGCTTTCTATCTTTCAACATGCAACAGACCGAAATAATATTGTAATGCTTCCATTAGTCCCAAGTAAGCAATAAAAAAAAGGATATGGGGTGGAGAATTTGGAGCAAGGAAAAGAATTGCAAAGAAGGGGGAAAAAAGTGAAAGGTACACAAAAACAATAATATAGAAGGGAGAGTAAAATAAGAGCTTATTTTGGGACAAAATGAAGAAAAGAAGGGGCAAAGATCATCAAAGCTCAATCAATGCGCCGCTTTTTGATCCTCCTTTGATTGGTGTATGTGATAATTTCAATCTTGAATATCATGCAGCAACAATCTTGCAAGGAATATCCAAAGTATTCATTATCCATATATGGTGCGGTCATTGCAATGAATAAAAACATCATCGCAATAGGGTATTTTTTGCGGCGGCCTTTCCTGGTGATACAAGAGAACAGATGAAGAAGCTTCACGATTGACACCTTACATAGCAGCTGCTTCTTCTGGACTCATATTCAAAGAAGGTGTTGGTCTAGGTGTAAATTTGAATCTTGCTTGATCTTTGGGGAAGATGCAACATAAGATTTCAACTTGTTCGCTTTGTGGTGTAACTTCGTGTTCCCAATTCATCATTACACTTGCTGCACTCAAAACTGCAGTCAAATGCATTTGTGCATATTGTTGTCCGATGCAATGATGAGGTCCAGATCCGAAAACGAGCCAATTGCGTGTATTTTGTTGTGCAGGGCTATCTTTACCTTCCATCCATCTTTCAGGTTTCAAAGCATCAGGTTGTGGGTATGCTTTAGGATCATGCAAACTGTTCCAGAATGAAGGAATGACCATTGCACCTTTTGGCACAGTGTAATTGGCATCGATTGGGAAAGGTTTCAATGCTTTGTATGGTACCATGATCACCGGTGGCTTCAATCGTAAACTTTCTTTGACACAAGAACGAGTGTATTCCATTTGATCGATAAGGTCAACCGTTAGAGGAGCATCAAGATCGCCGGCACGTAAACGGTATTGTTCTTCACGAACTTTGCGAAGGATTTCTGGGCGATCGGCAACATGTTGGAACAAATAAACAAGAGCACTTGACATAGCATCTTGACTGGCGAATAAGAAACTTAAAACGACCAAAGCGATTTCCCGATCAGAGAAATCACGAACCAAAATTCTACGAGCATCACTTCCCAATTCTGGATTTTCACGTTCTAATCTGGCATCCAACATTGCTTTGATCCATGCATCTGTCAAGCATTTCACTTCTTCACCTTCTGCCATGCGAACCTTTGATTGAGCAGCAGCAGACATGAAAAGTTTCATAACCATCTTTCTTGCTTGAATGGCACGGTATACTTTTGTGCCGGGCAATGGGATAGGGAAATTGACCAATTCCAAAGCCATTGTGATAGCCCAATATTTCTCAGATACCAATTTTGCATCTTTATCGGTGATATAGTCACCACAGAAGACACGCAAAGAGGTTTCCATGTTCAGATCGCGCATTAGCATTTGGTATGGCTTTGGGTTTGGATCTTTGTCGGCCAACCATTCGGAGAAATACCGTTTGTAAATGTCTTGCTGAATTCCAAGATAGATTTCCAAGGCACGGGCAGTGAATAAATTGTTTAATCCTTTGCGGTAATCGAGATGTGGCTTACCGTTCAAAAAGACCCTGAAGAGGAGGAAGTTGAAATTTAATGTCAGCTTATCCTTCTAAAATCAATCAAAGCGGGGTAGCGTGAGAAATGATGTCGCTTCATCTCTTTCCGACGGCGCCGTTACCACGCACAAGCGAACGGAGCGTATCCTTCATTCACTTCCGCCGTTCTGAGTTGTTGCATTTTATGTACTTACCAGTTGTCCGGGCAAATGATCGATTTTGCCGCGTTAACAAGGCATGGTTCAGCGTATTGAGAACTGTTTAAAATTTTGCGTGTATGGTCAACAGATGATGCCACAACGATGAAACTGTAAGAAATGGAGAATGGTTTCTGATGTCAGAACTGTGTAAGGAAAACTTGTTTTGATACTCTATACGCACATATGGAATACACTTGCAACACTGAGTGGTCCACTGTCCCAACCTAACTTGTATTTTGCCAAATCAGGTTTCATTGAATCAAGGAATTTACCTACGATTGGTGTTGTCCATTTAGGTCCGGGCAAATGTGCTTTCTTGCGACGGTACATGATTTGTTCCAAGATCAAAAGACTTGCAATGATTGCCAAGATGGTAAGGACGAGTTGCACAGGGCTTGTATCTTTAAGAGAAGGCATGACTAATGACCGAATAGCATCTGTACCTTTACGTGCAAAGCCATTTTGACTTTTCAAAGCGGGATTAATGAATGTCTTGTTTGCATTCCATCCAAACAAACCAGCTTGCTTTCCTGTTAGGCCTGAGCTAAAGGAAGGAGCGGCAGGTCTAAAAGAAGCAAAGGAAGACATTTTAGGCGGCAACGAAATCGGACTTAAAATGAATGTTGTACGGAATAAAAGGCCGATCCTTTTATGAGCTCAAAGCTTTCCGAACGTTTAGAAAAAGGCGGACGGGTAAACGCGGGCTTTATGTATGATCTACTGATTGACAAGCCTATCGATATCGTGTCCGACTTGATGAATGAACAAACGGTCCAAGTCCGAACGTAAAGAGGGAGTGAGAGGGTCACCAAAAAAAAGGGTCGATGATGGAAGGAAAGTTAAGAATTATCACAAGAAGGAATCATGTCAGAATTGCTTACAGAGAAGATTGTGCCTAAATAGGCTTTCCTTACGTATATACACAATAAAACGCGGAATGCATTTCTGCTCCGTTCTACCGAGGAAATTATGGGCAGATGATTTACTCTACCAAAAAAAAAACTTTTTTTAGCTTAATCCGAATATCGTGAGATTTCATAATGATTTTCTTCCAGTACACAAACACGAAACCCACGCAATAATAAGATGTCGGCTGTTTTTTTCTTTTCTTTTCTTCTTTTTTGGCTGATGTTTTGCTTACGTCCGCGCTAAGCCCGCTTTAGACGCGTTTTTTTCGTGCGTGTTTCTAGCAATCATGCCCGGTGCTGATTACCAACCACTTTCTCACGCACACAGACACACACACACACGGACGGCGGCCTCTTTAGATTCATTACGGACATTTCAGCGGAGTCAATCCGCACGCTTTTTTGGGACATTTTTCCAAGTCCACGGCCAAGCGCCACAATAATATCGTCATTATTTTTCGGCCGGATTGCCAAGGAGAATGCTTGAGGGGTTGACATTGTTGACGACGAACGGGTGTCGGAGATAGTGATGAGAAAAGAAATTCGATTTTAATTTTGGCCACGGCATAAAGTGTGGTACGTAAATTAGTTGAAATACAGAATAAAGGGTGGATCGAGGTTGCTTGAATTGAACGGAGATAATTTGAAAAGTAACAGAAAGGATAAGAGTACAGAAATTTAGATATAGATTAGCGTTCAAGGTGCATTTATGCAGCTTTTTCTTCTGCTTGTGCTAATCCTTCCTTGAATGTTGGAGCAGGTTGATGGGATCCGTTTGGACTGGAATTTTTCTTTTTCTTATTCTTCTTCTTCTTTCCTCCGTTTCCGTTTTGATGTTGACTTTCTTTTACGCCTTCATCATCACCGCTTGAATGTGCATGTTGACCATTTTGTTCAATCTTTGCTTCTAATTTCGCTGCCTCCGCAATCGGATCTTCTCCTTCTTTGCGTAATTGATCGTAAAGTGAATTTCCATTTGTGCCACTTGTTGCTTTTGCTGCTTCATCTTTTGCATCTGTCGAAATACGTGATTCAATAGAAACACTCTTTCCTTGATCTTGTCCGTCAATCGATGGACCAACAGTCACAACTGCTGCCGATTCAGATTGAGTTGTATCATCTTGCGAAGGGAGGGTATTACTACTCTTTTCTTCTACTGTTGCTGATCTTTCTGCTCTGATTACTGGAGTAGAGATATTTGGTGGTAATGCATGGGCGTCGTAAACGTATGGATAAGGCAAAGTGAAAGGTGCGACACGATTGATGGCAAGAGTACCGGCTTGAGCGAATGATTCCGAAAGGCGAATGAAAGGATAAGCGATCGAATGAACAAGATTGACAACAGTTTGACCATAACCTTGTGCAATTTCTGATCCTTGTGCGAAACCTGAATTGATTCCGTCAACAACGTCAGAAGGTAAAGATTTCTTTGCACGATCGACAGCATCGATTGAATGAACTTTGGCAAAAGCAGCAAAAGTTAAATTGGAAAGAGTTAAAACGAAAAGGGTCCAAATGTTTTTGATCAAAGCTTCATGAATGGCTTGAACGATTGAAGCATGAGTAAGAATTCGTTCTACGAACCATTTCTCTTCAAATCTAGAAACGTATGCTTTTCCACCTGTTGAAGTAACTTGTAATTCGACTGGAACTTCAACTGCAAAACCAAAGAAAGGTAATAAAGCTGGACGAACATAACGCACAGTTTGAATTTGAGCAGATTGCTTTTGTTCATCCCATTTAATATCTTTCAAGGTAAATGTAGCTGGCTTTCCAGCATCAATCTTGTTCCAAAACCATGCTGCATGTTTCAAATTTGTCGCTCCTCTGATTTCCAAACCATGACCACGATAAGTGACATCTGGCGTAAATGTGCTATTGATTGCTGAATTGAATTCAACCGGATCACGGGCAAGTAATCGGGTTGCGAGTCCTAATCGGGAATGGAAGGGAATAACAAATTAGATACTCATATTTAGATCGAATCAGACCTCGTTCCTTCACTTACTGCCTACAGTTTCGTTCTTCTTTCCATCTGAAAAGTCCATCTTTGTTTGATTTTTGTGATGGAGTGATGGGAAGGAAAAGAAGCTTAGACACGTATGCTTTATCGATCTTATTTGCAAATGAGGATCAGACCTCCTTCATAATTTCATTCCATTGTCAAGCACACGCATATGCATGTACACACATCTCAATTAATCTTTCCCTGTCTAGCGTAATGGCTCGCTTATTTTGCCTGTCTTCATTTCAATACCTTCCTTCTCAAAAGCTACGCAGATTAAAGTTTTACCTTCACACACCCCGTTTCACACTTATCACACGCATATTTGCACATTTTGCTTGTTGAAAGGACAAAAGCATAAAAGCGATCTAACCGTGCCAAACACTAAAAAATTCATTTCACGCGATGCACCAGCACACGCCCCTCTTCAATAGCACCAAGCCTCCACACCCATAGTGAAAACTACTGCAATGTCGAAATTATAAGGAACGATGGGAATTTTTGTTTGTTTTGCGTGCTATTTGCGTCATATAGAGAGGATTGAGAATAAAATTCATTCATTTAACCCTTTAACACAGCATGACGATTAATTCATGTATTAAGATGAGAAATGATACTATACAATATGTGTGTGTGTGTGTGCATACTCATGTGTCTCCATGTTTAGATCGAATATGGAGAGGCATAGTGAAATGCAAAATAAACGCAGCTGTATACAATCCTACAGCTAATAACCAATTTGCAGCTGGGAAAGTGGTCAGAGTACGATTGTAGATGTACGTAGAGAAGATCGGGCTGATAAATAAGGTCATTGATTCGAATACGGATGTGAGGGAAAAGTAAATTTCGTCTGCATGAACATCTGATTGAGCTTGATTTGTTGAAGATATCGGTCGATCTACTTCTTCAATACGTTGTCGAGGATGTTCAGCAGTTCTTGCAAGAACATCGCCTACGATCACTAAATCCACTGCTTGTCGAACGGCTTGACCAGGTGCACCTAAAGCAACAATAGCTGCACTCAAGAGTAGCAAAGATGCGCTTCCAAAAGCAGTAAAGATTGCACATAAAGCCCAACCAGAAATATCGAACAACCAAGCAACTTTTAAAACACTTCGATCCACTAAAGCACGCCAAGTGACCACTGCTCCACGCATTAAATGAGAAGTTGGCGTAAAGGTCTCTTCATCTTCTGTTGTCGTTGTTGTTGTTGTTGAGCCATATGTATCCCTTGGTCGAAATTCTGAAACTGATTCGATCGGTGGCTCATCTGATGGTGCTTTTTTAGCAATCGCTTTGATTTCTTCTAAAGTCAAATGTTCGATCGGAGCTGGCTTTTGGACAGCTCGTTCAAAGTAGGCAATCATAAAAGGCGTTACGATGAACAAGGTAAATAATCTTGCTATTCCAAGCCAAGAAAGAATTAGCGAAACCGATTCAGGTCCCCAATGAAAAGAATGTCCGAAAAATACAACGTAAATGTTGATCGTATAAGCACTACCGATGTGTAACATGGCAACTAGAGTGATCTTTAAAATACGCCAATCACGTTGACCATCAATGTCTTTCCGCGGCCATAACCGCCAATAGAATGTTTCACGACCTTTGGATTTGTTTATTTGATCGCCATGCTCATCTTCACGATGATCTGCCGGCAGGAGTACGTAAGCAGTAACAAAAGTCAAAATGATCGTAATCGTAGAAATCAGGTATGGCGCCACATTCTCAACTTTGATCACAGGAGGTGTTGGCGGAATTGGTCCATGTGTCGGCGGTGCTGGCAATGTGGGCTGATCGTTTTGATTTCCATGCGTATTTCGAAATAGTTTGAATAATTTGATAAAGCTTGATGATGAGAATGGAATGAGAGATCCCATCCATGCCGTTAGAGCTGGACCAATAGTAATTGAAATGATATTCATTTGCGCCATTCCGAGCAATCCTTGAGTTTTGTTGCCTGCCGAAGATGTTTCAGTAACAAACAATCTCATGCAAAGCATACCAACAACTTCGGCTCCCATCAAATTTCCAATCACGCTCAAAACAATGAATAAACGGAATATATTTGTGGAAGAGATTGTCATTGGTTCGTCGGGAGAACGAAAAGGATAGCCAATCGGAAGGAAGAGCGGAGGAACTCGATCGAAAAGCAAGATTGCAATGCTAGTCAAAAAGATTGTCTTTTTACCCCATTTTCGTAATCTTGGTTGAATGATAAAGAGGGAAATCGTTGCAGATAAATTTCCGATGATTTGAATGAACGATAAAATTGAAGCGCTTCGTCTTTCCACTTCATCAATATCACAAAGATCTACTGGATCATTGCTAGGTCTTTTGAAAGAAATCAAACTTTCTGTTATGGTCGAATGCGGATGTTGTTCGTAATATTCTGCACAAGCTAATGATCGTATCAATTGAATTGAAGCAGGAAAAGTACCGCTACTACAAATGAACATCAAAAGAGCGACGATCAAAAGTCGTATAATTGGCCATTTTTCACGAAATTTGGCTGAAAAGTTTTGATTCGAATGAATCTCATTATCATTGCTTTGATTAGTAGTCTGGCCTTCGCCGCTTAACAGAGGCCTTCGTTCTTCGTCAACCATTATATGCGGGCGCTACGATGCATGTAATTAGTTGAATCGTGTTGGTGTTTGTTTGTTAGAGTAACATTGTTGTGGTTAGGATGATTGGGTGATTCCTACCTCGAGAGAATCCGTTTATAAATACATTCTGAATTCCGAATCGCATACATGCTCGCATTCGGTCAACCTGTGTTTGTCCATCGTGACCCTGTACATTATTATGGAATGAGTAAATTCTTATCTTCCATTCTCTGTTCTGATGCATAAAGATAAAGCGGAAGAAAGTGACAGGAACGGTAGACTAGTTTCTTTGCATTTCTTGGCCCATTGCGGAGTGTGTGTGTATGTGTATGTAGCCTGGCGTTTGTCCCCGTTTAATATTCTTGACCGCGTGGTGATACAAAGCTGTTCAGCAGTGCTCAGTGCATGTACGTGAGTGCTGCCCCAATTCTAAGAAATCGCGTAATAATTCTTAGGGATGTGCAGTGCATCCGAGACGCCAGGGCAGCCAGTTTACTCAGCCCAGCTTCCCCCACCTTGAGCTGAGTGACAAAAAAGGCTAAGTTTTGTTAATTTGTTCACGTATACCTAGAAACGAATGATATCATTTCCAGAACGGAAGCTGAGCCATCCGCAATTGCTTGGTTTCGGAAACACCCGCAGACAAACGTCAACAATATGATAGATACTGAGATACAATTGCGATCATGTAGAAAAGAGTATATGAAAAAGAAATACATGAGCTTAAAATGTATAAAGCAATTTGTGCAAGGACCATCTATATATCTGATGATGTCATCCTACGCGATTCCTCCTCTTCCCTGCGATAAACTAAATCTGCCACAAGAGCATCATAGCCTGGATGCATATGATTTGGACGACCTGGATGATGAACAGGTACCTCTTCTGCTTCATTTTCATCGATTGCTTGTTGAGCACTTTCATCGTTGAAGAATGGTTGTTTGGTAGACAGGGTGGAATCTTCTGCATATTCTGAGCTTAATGGACCAACATTTGTCGTGGCAGCCGTACTTGGTGTAGCCAAAGGTTGTCTTTTACCACCAATACTTGTCGCGAGTGGATTAGTTGATTCAAATGAAGAACGTGAAAATGTTGAATTACTGCTATTTATACTTCGTGCACTTGGTCTGCTGAAATTGAAACCATTAATCGATCTTGTTCCAGGTGTGGCTACCATTGCAGCAACTCCTGCCGCTGAATTTTCGTTATGTGTGAATGCATTAGAGTTCAAAGATCCTCCATGACTACTACTATCTTCTCCACTCAATGACAAACTTGCCATCCCGCTGCCTGTTCCATGATAGTTTGATCCTGTTCCTGTAGATGGTCCTGCACTTGTAGACACTTCTGCCGCTATTGCCGCTGCCTCTTCTTCGTTTGCTGCATTGAGAGCTTCAACCAAATTCTTGATCCAATCATGTTCTCTCATTTCAGCAGCAGAAGGTCTTTCGTACGGATCAATGACTAAACAATTACGAATAAAGTCGATTCCCAAATCACTCAATTGACCTGGTTCAGGTAAAGGTGGATGTTGTTGGGCCATACCGATATGGAACATGATTGCCCATTCGTTGTCTAATTGACTCCATGGCCGCTTGCCAGTTGCAAATTCAAGTACAACACAACCAAGACTCCAAACATCCATAGCACCACGACGACCGCGAGATTCTCCTTTGATCACTTCAGGCGACATGTACATCGGTGTTCCCTGCAAACTGGCAGCCGCTTGAGGTTTGCCATCAGGTCCTAACATACCAGTGATAGCTTGAGGTCCTTTACCAGGTCTGCGACTTCTTTGAATGGTACGTGAATTCTTTGCAAGTACTTTTGCTGCGCCAAAATCAACAAATTTGATCACACCCATATGATCTAGCAAAATATTGTCCGGTTTAATATCACGATGAACAACGCCTTTAGAATGAAGGTAGACCAAACCGTCAAGCATTTGCAGAGTGTACACTTGCATCACCATCTCATCTTCAATACGTCCATGCTCCAACAATTGTGCCAAGCTACCACCTTGACAATATTCTTCGAAAATGTATACTTTATCACGATGAACCTCAATTCCGTAATATTCAACGATATTTGGATGGCTCAACATTTCCATCACGCTCATTTCATCCTTGATTTGTTTGTACATACCAGGCGTTGAGCTGATATCTTGGAATCGAATCTCTTTGACGGCCATCAAGCCTCCTGAGTCTAAATTGACTGCCAGATAAACCGTACCAAATGTACCACCGCCAATGAAACGACCTTGTTGCCATCTGATCTGAATTCTGCTGGAAGATGATGCGAGGAATTGTAATCCTTGATCTTCAAGTCTGGTATCGTCCAAAACTCTACCAATCAACCTTTGTTCAGCTTCGATCGCATGACGAGCCTCATCCCACTCCATCACTTTCTGTACCCATCTCTCTTCTGTTGCTTGCATTCCGCTATCCGCTCTTCCTAGCATCGGGGGTGCTCCTGCTCCGCCACTGCCAGCGATCAATTTAGCAGCAACGCTTCTTGCTTCAGTATCACCCATTCCTGCTGCCATTTCCAAAGCTCTGCTGCGTTCTGCACGCTCACGTTCAAGTCGTTCTTCTTCTTCTTTAGCTTTGGCTACGCTACTTCTTGCACCAAGAATGTCGAAATGACTGATTAAAAGACCGACGCAGCTTGCCACCTTGCTTCGCATCAACATGAAATCTTCTTCGTTAATATCAAAGATGTATTCAGATTGAGTGATGTGCATCGCATTCTCTAAAGCTGCAACGGCGAATTTGAACGTCTTTCGGTCTGAAGGTTCACAATCATCGCAGATGAAAGCAACCCAATCGATCGACAAGCTGGCTAGAGCCAAAGTCATCTGCCCTCGCAAACGCGCTGATTCAATGAATGGCATGGCACGGAAACCTTGTTCGGCTGCCATTGCAAAACAATTTTGAATTAAGTCATCACAATCTCCACCTTTACTTCTGCCAATTCTTCCTTCGCTGGAAGAACCTTGTTGTTGGTCATGTTGCTGTTGCCCAGATTGCTCTTCTTTTCGACGGCCTCGCATATTACGTCTGATCTTTGGAACAGCACGATTGACACTATCCGAAAGTATATAAACACCTTTGTTGATCCTGCGTAATTCGGCTTGTACGGTACTCATATGAGCTAAGCTTTCGTCAACAATTTCGAGAGGGAAAGCTGTTCCGTTCTTTACCACGCTTGGGCGTCGCTTTGATCTTGGTAATCTCTGATCTTCCGCATTATCTTCATCTTCCTGTTGTAGACTGACAGCTGCGTAATTAGCACCAAATACACTATAAAGATGTTTCTTGCACATCTCAAGTCTTCGTTCTGGTCCATCAGCAATCAAACGTAAACGACGATCTTTTAGATTGACATCGATTCTTTCCATAGCTAACATCATCACTTTTCCAGTCCACATAAATGCATCACGAGGTGTCAAGATCAAAAGATAGCGAGGAGGTTCATCATTCTCAGCATTTTGCGTTTCTGGTTTCTCGGCATCCCTTGTGTTGCCTGACGGATTCTTGATACCCGTCGTTGTAGGATCAACGTCTTCTTCTTTACCACTTTCATCCAAATTTGAAGCTGCAATCGTTGTGGTACCTTGCTTCTTTGCCGTTTGTGATGCTTCTTCCGCAGCTGAAGCAAGGAAAGAGTCTTCATCATGCTGACGTACACGATGCAAACATTTTGTAAATAACTTTTGTACTAATTCTGGCTTGTCGTGCAGGCTAGGCTCTGCAATCAAATACGTTCCCTCTGCTTCAAAACTTCCTGTCAAAACCAAGAAATATCCTGCATTGATCAGTGCTTGCAGAAACTCGGTCAAGTCCATCCGCTCGGCAGCTGCATTAACTCGACTTGCAAGCGGGACAGATGAAGAAGCGTTGTTGGACGAAATGGGCGCATTTGCTCCTTCTGTAGCGTTGATATCGACACTGTTTCGTCCACTATTATTGGAAGGATCTGTTGGAGATCGTAATGTGCTTAGATCATACTCTGATGCATTCTCCAATCGATTTCTAATATCCCGTGCGAAACCGAGCAATTTACGACTTCGAATTCGAACACTGTCGAAAACTTGTTTGATCCATCGAACTTTTTCATCCAATGTCATCTTCACGTTTCCTCTTGTTAAGCCTCCTGCTACTGGTGGTCCTCGAGGAGCATTCTGTGATGTGATTGGCGCAATAAGTCTAGCAGACCTCTCATCCTCTGCAGCACCTTTGACATGCTTGCGGGTGCTAGGAGCCGATAATTCGCGTTCAAAGTACTTGACGATCCGGATGAAAAGTTTGTTGACGATCTTTGTGATACTGCAAGCGACCAGGACATCCGCACCTTCAATCACTTCAACCGCTGTGGACAAGAATCGCCATTCAGGTTCTAAAATTTCAGTTTCCTTGAAGAATAGGCTTCCTTTAAGCTTATAGTTGAGCAAATCAAAGAAGTATTGTAAAGCTTCACGAAGGACTGCATCATAATTTGTGCCGATACAAGGCGGCAGTTCCCATCCTCGCTCAGGTTGCGGGACCATCATGGCCGAATATTGCAATTTGATACGACAAGCTAGGGCAATGGCAGCACGCAAGTCATCAATGAGCGAATCGACGATTAGTACACTGGGATCTTGCAATTTCCCAACGTAATCTAATCGTACACGCAGTGCACCTTCCATCAATTTCGTGGGAAAGTTGATCAATTGCACCAATTCAGGCTCAAAAGAAGGTAAGGCCATCTCGCTGAATGCAGAATGATGATGAATGATTGCATGTTTGGCTTTCATGATCAGCTGGCTTAGCGTTCGTAGCGTTCGCTTTTCGAATGTAGATTGTAGCGAATTTTCTTTTAAGAGCCGCTCCAAGAAAGTCCCTTCTTCTAATTCGGTACGGAAGGTCTGATCGTTTCCTTGATTATCTATACCCTCTTCTTGAAGCTTATGCGTACTCAATACGTCCAAAGATTGGCTTCCAGTCCATTCCTGAAGAATTTTGATCTGTAATCGCAAGCTCTTGGTCACATTGTACCAACTGTACAAGCCGTCTAACTTGCGCTGGAAGCTCTCTTGTCCCCATTCAGGCATAACCTCAACGAGCTTTCGATACGATGGAAATTGCTCTTCAGCGCTTTCTACCGAAGATAGAACACATTCTACTTCCAGTAATATCTTTTCTTTCTCTTCGTCCGCATCAATTAGATCATCGAGAGGTTGTTTCAACTCGCTGGCAGATCGACAGGATTTCACTTCATCTATCACTCTTTTCATCAAAATCGGCCATCCTTCATTCAATCGTTTCTCTTCGATATCGGCTGCGCCCTTTTGATGTCCTCTTCCGCGTAAACTTGCACGAATATCGAGCCATCTTTGATACATGATCCGTCCAGGTTGAGAATTTGGCGCATCAGCAGAAATGATTCTCTTTGTCTCGGATTTCAAAACTTCCGAACGCAAAGTGGATTGAAGCATAGTATGCCATTCTAGTCGTTCTTGTGGTGTGATTGTGTTTTCCAGGGAAAGGTCGGGCGGAGTACCCAGTGGGGTATTGAGATCTTGTGGGAAGTTTGGACCTGGCGTCTGAAGACCGTTGGGTATTCCTAGTAAAGGAGGACTATCATCGTCGTAATTCAGATGCATGGAACCATTGGCTCTCCTTTGGCTACGCGAGCCGGTAGCCCTCCTTGTTGATCGCAGAGGTCTAACAGGTTTCTGTGAAGATGAAGAAGCGGGTTGGTCGAATGGCTCATCTGCGGTGACACGAACATCTGGCGTATTGAAGTCTTGATTCGAGCCATCCCTTGAAGTGGCGTCTCCTTCATCATCATAATCATCATAATCGCCGGATTCGCTACTACTGCTACTCAAACCTAAGGCACCTTTTGACCTTGATCGATTGGATGACTTGATAGCATTTTCCACAGCCATCTGATTATCTTTCCCTAACACTTCCTTTTTCAAATTATTCCTTCGAAGTTTAGCGCTTTCTCCGCTGGTAGTATAGATCGATGAGCCTTCCATATCCAAATCTTCCGCGTTACCTAGATGTTCATCGTCAGAATCTAAAATAGATTCACGTTCAATCATTTCACGTTCTCTGCGTTGAGCTGCTTCAAATGTACGTTCGACTGTACTCTTACCGTCGTGTATGGAAAGGAATGGCTCGCTCGGATCTCTATTTTCGGGCATTGGCGTACCAAAAGAGACTGTCCTTCCTTTGGATGAAATGTGTCTAAGTGAAGAAGAAGATTTAGGAACAGGTCTTGGGCCTATTCGTGTACCCAATCCAGCTGCTGGAATTTTTGGAGAATTAGAAGAAGATGATGGTAAAAAACCACCATTTCCGCTTAAATTCGGAGAAGATGTCGGAGAAGAACTTTGTTGAATTCTATTCCATCGCTTACCGTTTGGGTTTCCAGTTTGTGTTATACTTCTCTCTCTTCCCATAGATTCATCTGATCCTCTTCTACTTTGACTAGCACTTTCTCCTCCGTCTTCTTGAAGAATATCATCATCTGTTTGTGGATTTTCATCTCTATTTGCATATTCGCTTTCTTCTTCTAATTCTGTTAGTGGATCATCGATTGAACGCTTAGTCCAATTGCTTGTGCTGCTTTCCATCTTTGCTTTGCGAATGATGATTCCGAAGGGTGGCGACGCTGGAAAAAAGATAGATGCGAAATTGAGAATGTATGCAATCAATGTCGAGTGGAGTTTGTGCTTGCTTGCTTCTTATACGTTCAACATGATGCAAGGGTGTTGTTTGTTGAATGTTATCGTGGTAATAGGTGTTGTTTTCTCTTCTTGAATTCAAAAGTGATAGGTTGATGAAAGGGCTATATATACAATGGATGATGAAGGTTATTATTAATATATATCCCATACAATCCTTGATGACCTTGACACGCTTTCATTTAGAAAAAGTCACCCATCCTCCATCTCACAAGCTCAGACACAGTTAAGGTGCGATGCGTCAGCGTAGTTCTACATACGCACGAACTGGCCCTGCGTAAGGCAGCGCATAAAGTCTACTGGTATCGGAGCAACAGCGCCTTTACAGTCAGTTCGGCATTCATACATAGCTTTGAGGACGCGTTTTCCGCCAATGTATTCATTCAGTCTCTCTCTCTCACAACACTCATTATTATAAAGATAATGGAAGAAATTCTATTGAAACAAATTCTAGATACATTGTTTTTCATTTTGCTAAACGTTCTTTTGGTGTTTCACGAGTTGTGAATTCTCCTGCTTTGAAACGTTTAACGAGTTCTTGAGAAGGTTTAGGAATTCCACCTATTCCAAGCCATTCTCTAAATCGAGTTAAATAACCTCCAGGTGGACTACAACCTTTATAAATTAAATCTTTATGATAAAGTGGAAATGCTGAACGAATCCAAAACATGAATTGCCAAGAAGGATACATTGTTGTTTGTCTTCCTGATTCTGCATCAACGTACCATGTACTACAATTATATCCGTAAACCATCTTTTGATAAGAAGTAGATTGTGCCCAAACGACTTCATCTTCTTCTGCTTCTGGTTTACAAGTTACCGTTGGACCGCGTTTGAAAGATGGATTTTTGACATCAAAAATGAAAGGTCTAGGTGTTTGTAAGATCGGTTGCATAACACGAATAGCAAATTGTGCTTGACATTCAGCCGTAAACATGAACGAAAAGTGTCCTGTTCCACTATTTGTTCCCATTCCTTCAAAGAAGTTGGGAAAGTGAGAGATCATGCAAGATCTATATGTTTGAGGTCCTCCATTTTGCTTCCAATAATCTTGCAAGTTCACTCCATTTCTTCCAATGATCTTGAGTGGAAAACCTGCATCTTTTACCTTGAATCCGTTTGCCAAAACAATCACATCTGCAGGATATTCTGTGCCATCTTTTGTGATGACTGTATTTTCTTTGATTTGAGTTACATGAGAAGTGACTAAATCGACATTTTGACGTTGTAATGATTCAAGGTAACCGGTATCAAACACTCTCCTCTTGCATCCAGGAACGACTTCATCTAGTGAAGGAATGATGGCTTTATGATATTTTTCTGGTGCTGTCTTTTTAGCATATCGAATGCATTTAGCCGCGAATCTATTACGGAAAAAAGTTCCTAAACGATGTCTAAACATGTTTAGCATACTAAACTCCAAAACGATTGCAATTAACCAACGTTGGACTTTGTATAATCCTGGAACATATAATAACATCCAACGCCAAAGTGCGAAATCGAAAGGATCATGAGGTCTTTGTGCATACCAATGCTTTGAACGAACTGCTTGATTAACTTGTTTTGCTTCTTTGGCGATTTGTGGTACAAATTGTGCTGCACTACAACCATTCCCTATTACGAAAACGTTCTTATTTGCTAAGCTGACACTATGATCCCATCTGGCAGAATGAAAGATTGGTCCTTTGAAAGATTCATTTCCAGAGATATCACAATCGTTCGGAATGTTGAGATGTCCTAAACCGGTAAATAAGATTCGACAAAGGTAATGCTTTGGTGGAGCAGATTCCGTTTTTTCATTTCCACCTTTGATTCCTTTTGCAGGTCTTGTATAAACGTGCCATAAACCTAACTTTTCATCCCATTCAGCTAAGTGAACTTCAGTGAAAAATCTACTCTTTCTCGTTATATCAAATCTATCGGCAACTTCTTGTAAATAAGTTCGAATTTCATCGTGTAAAGCGAAAAAAGAAGACCAATTACGCTTTTGTGCAAAACTGAAAGAGTATAATGGAATTGGAATATCACATCCTGCTCCTGGATATGTATTACTCCACCAAGTTCCACCAATTCCACCTTCACGTTCTAAAATCAAGAAATCCTTTTCATCCGACATTAATTGTAAATGACAAGTTAATGCCAAACTTGTCACTCCTGCTCCTATTGCTATCACATTGTGATATTCTGCAGGAATTGATTTGTAGTCTATTTCGTCGTTCTTCTTTTGTACGGCCATCTTGTGAGAATGTTAGAAATGGGAGGTAAGCTTTTACTTTGTTGTGTGAGGACCTCTTCTTTTAAATACTCCTGATCAAAAGCCGAGAACGAATATCTCATAACCTGAAAGCCGAAATTTGAAAAAGAAAAAGTATGGTTGGATGGAGGAGCTGCACGCAATTAAACACGCTTTCAACAATCACTTTAATTCGGGAAGATTGTCTCAAGGCAGTACAGCGCCCTGATAACTTTTCACTTGTAAAGCGGGTAAGACCCCGCCACCACCCCGCACAAAAAAAAATCAGCTAATCAATCCAAGGGAAAAAAATAGAGATTCAGTTCGCCGACTTCCGTTTTATCATTTGCGGAAGATGGAGTATTGTTAATATGATAAAGTATTTTTTGTGTTCTGTAATCCCAATGATTATGCAAGTAATAGTATACAAGATGAAGCAATAATAGTTTTTTCCTCGTCAAACAATCAATCAATCCACTTTTCCATACGCTGGCAATCTTTGTGAATGAATGGAAGCATATCTTGCTTGACGTCGTAAATAAGATACTAATAAACCTATAATTACGATCGTCAAACAGAATGAAGCGAACAAGTGATTTGCAATCCATAATAGACAACTTTCGATAAAAGATGCCGTTTCACGTACTCCACGATCTAAGTATGTTCTACTACTCTTTGCACGTACACCTTTTCCATTCCAAATCAAATCTAACGCTTCAAATATTTGATCATTATCCAACCAATTCACTCGTTGATTTGATGCGTATGGATCTACAAATCTTGATGGTAAGTCATAATATTCATATCTTGATCCGTCGGCTAATAAAATTCGTGGCACTTGCGTTGGTTTGATTGAATAATATTTCCGAATTGCAGTTGCCCATCTATCTGCATCGATCCAAGCAAATAGCAAATGTTCACCTTTTTGCTCGGTATTCTCACTTTGTACTCTTTCTTTCTCTTCAGCCTTTTTGCGCCATGCCAATGCTAATTCACGTAATGAACGTAACTCCTCATCCCGCATTGTCGCTCCCGTTCCTGTACCTTGTCTTCTGCCGCTATGATATACATCCGATAATGCTGCTAAAACGACTGGCGTATTTTGTCTGTTATTGATCACCTCACTGAACGTGTTTCCCGTCACTTCTACAATGCTTGGGAACCGTTCCGAATCAAGCCAGGAAGCGATGCTTGTTTGTAAATCTTTTCCTTTCGATCGTTCTTTTGACGGATGAAGGCTGCTTGTTGGCGTAGTATCATCGTGGTCTTTAAAGACGAGCAGACCGGAAAGTGCAGATGACTGGATGGATGATTTTGATAGTCTGGTACGATATCGTTGAATTAATTCCACATCCGATGATCGATAGACATGAATAGGCGTGGTGAGTAAAATCCTTGAAGCACGTGTGACAGCGTCCACCTCTTGTTCCGGTACGCCTTCCTCGTGTAAATAGAGGAAGAATACCTCATCATTTTTGGAGATATCATGAACCTCTTTTGAAGAGATTTGTCGAACACCAGATGCGCTACCTGCCTTTAAAGCCCACGTTCTCATTGCATCAAATGATCTTCCTCCTCGATATTCTGTTGATTCTCCGTCGTTATACATTCGTAAAGTTGGAAAACTTTGGATAGAATAAGAAACGCAAATTGAATGATTGGCTTCACAATCTACTTCAACTACACTAACTCTATCTTTTAATGCTTCTCCAATTTGACGAAAGGCACCTGCCATCGCACGACAATGTGGACACCAAGGTGCAAAAAATTTGACAAACGTTGCACCATGGTTGTCGTTTTTACTCAAGAATTGATGCAAAGCTTGCTTGTCCTTGACAGCTTCATCTATTCCGAATTGTAACACTCTACCTTGCGGATTGGGTCTTTGAAATACTGTGGGTGGTGGTGGTGTTTGCTCTTTGCTTATATCTTGTTTTGGAGGTATGGTAGGAACCTTTTTTTCTTGCTTCTCATCTTCAGTGCCAGCGCCAGCGCCAGCGACGGGAGCGGGAGCATTTACAGGCGGAACAACATTACCAGGAGCGGCTTTGGGAATATCTGCTGGTTTTTGTTGTGGTCCGACTACTTCGGGTTGTGGTTTTGGTCCAATTGCATCACCCTTGAGTTCACCGTTGATTGTGTTTGCTGTTGATCCAGTTGAAGCATCTAAAGGATGTGGTATATCGCTCACACCCTTCGATTTACGATATCGTGATGCTTCCAAATCTACAAAAGCAGCCAATTCTGTATATTCTCGATCCCCAGTAAATTCACTTTCAGTTTGAATGCCATCTTTGTATAAACTTAATTTAGGTATATGTTTAACACCTTCTTGAACGCATAAAGATTGTTCAGCGCTACAATCAACTTGTGCTAATGAAAACGGAGCGTCTGGATAACTATTTCGTAATATATCTTTGTTTGACGTTAATTCTTGCCAAATCGGAGCAAGATCTTTGCATGATTGTGATGTTGGTGTATAGAATTCGATAAACCAAGATCCTTTCCCGATTTCAGTTGACCAATTTGCACTTGTGAGAAGTAAGGATGAATCTACAAAAGCAGAAATTGTACTTTCTTTTGTAGGAGCAGGAAAAGCTTGAGCAAATTGACCGACAAACAGAAGAAAGAGACTGATCAACACATATGACTTGCAAATTATCCTTGACGCTACACCCCACGTTTGAGATGTGGTCAAAGTCATGACGAACACCGCCTCTTGACTTGATGATAAGGGGGGTGTGGGCTTTTACTGATTTAGACTTCTTCAATCATTTACAGTTGCTTCTAGTTCGATCACTTTTCGTTTTGATTTGGTATGGTAGAATGTATGCGGCGCGTGTGTAAATGTATAAAATGCCAAGGAACATGAATCTCAATAGAAGCCCAAACCATGCAGATTCTTGCAGTTCGCATGTTTAAGATGATATAAGCATTCTTTACGTAAGCTCATGTATTCCTTACTAAATCTCGCTTGTTTGCTTTCAGAGTATATGCGAGCTTGAGCAGGCGAGTTACATATATGTATTTGGCTCTGTTCTAGAAGACGCGTAATTTTTTAATCTTTGTCAAAGGTATTTTTTTTCGGAGAATGACCTCGCTTTAGTGATTTTAGGCACTTTACCACTTTCGGCCTTTTTACCCCAGACTATCGCCTAAAAATCGCTCCACCATTACCGGTTTTTGATTCAGTGCCGGATTGCATACATTCTTCATAGACTGCTGCTGATGGAATCTGATCAAAAGTGTTGATCTTAATTCGCTTGACGATCTCGCTATTGTGAACTGAGGAAAAAAGGTATTTAAAAACCTATCTGTACTTCCAACATCCCTCTTCCTTTCTTCACACCATTCAAACACCTCTCTCTTCACTTTACCATCATAATGTCTTCAATCGGTGCTTCATCCTCCCCTGCTGCTGCCGCTGATGGCATTGGTGCAGTAATGACAGAATGGAAACCGCTTTCAACTCCTAAATCTGGTGATCCAGCCGCTCGTGTTACACTTCCAATTCCAATCGGACCTCATGCAAAACAAACAGAAAAGGATATTGAAGCTGCTCGTGCAAGAACAGCATTTGATCCAAAAAAGATTGAACACATTTTACGTGATGGAAGAATCGATAATGAAACTCGTCATACAATGATTAAAACGTTAGATTCAGATGAAGTTTTTGGAAATTGGAAAAAGCGTATGTTTCATATGAATCGTGAACAAAAGATGGCAATGTCGCATTTAGCATGTAGAAGATTATTGGAAATCGCTGCAAGAGATGATTGGGATACACAAATGATCATTGAAGCTGCAACAAGTTTAGATTTGCAATCTCCTGTAACGATTCATTGGGTTGCCTTTGTTCCAGTTATTATGGGTCAAGGTTCAATGGAACAAGTGGATAGATGGGCTTCTCGTGCAATGACTCATCAAATTTTAGGTTGTTATTTACAAACTGAATTAGGACATGGAACGAATGTACAAGCATTAGAAACTACTGCAACTTATAACGAATCTACAGAATCATTCGATTTACACAGTCCAACTCTCACAAGTACAAAATGGTGGGCAGGTGGTTCAGGTACAACGGCCACACATGGAATCGTTCAAGCTCAATTAATCATTAAAGGAAAGAGATATGGACCTCATCTATTCTTTTGTCCTTTACGTGACGTTCGTAGTGGAAAACTTTTGGATAATATCGTTGCAGGTGATATTGGACCAAAAACATATGATGCTTTCGGTGGTTTAGATAACGGTTGGGTTCGTTTCAATCACGTTCAATTGCCAAGATTTAATATGTTATCTAAATTCGCTCAAGTGAAAAAGAATGGTGAATACGTTAGACCTCCTTCGGATAAATTAAGTTATGGTGGTATGATCTTCATTCGTAGTCAAATGATCGATCGTACAGGATGGATGTTATCAAGAGCACAAACGATTGCAACACGTTATTCTTTGGTAAGAAGACAATTTCGTGATCCTGATAGCAAAGATCCAAGTGAATCAGAACGTAGCGTTCTAAGTTACCCTTCTTTAAACAGAAGAATGGTTCCTCTTTTATCTAAAAGTTATGCTTACATTATCGCAGGTCGTCATATGCGTCACCTTTACGAAGAAATGTCTGCTCAATTAGATCAAGGTGATACATCTTTATTAGCAGACGTTCATGTTGCTTCTTCAAGTTTAAAAGCTTATTGCACAAAACAAGCTTTAGATGGTATCGAAGAATCACGTCAAGCATTAGGTGGTCATGGATTCGGAGTTTATGCTGGTTTCACTTCTATTTTCCCTGATAATGCACCTGCAGTCACTTATGAAGGTGATAATTACGTTTTAGCTCAACAAGTTGGACGTGCATTACTCAAAAATGCAAATGGATTAGAAAAAGATGCAAAGAATACAAAATTAACAAATACAACAAACTTTTTAAACGCATTATTAACAAAAGGTGCTTTACCTTTACAAGTTCCAACAACATCTGCTCAATGGCGTCAAAGATCAGTTTATTCAACTGCACTTCAATTACGTGCTGCACGTAGAGTTGCTGATTTAGTTGCAGAAATTAAATCCGGTCGTAGATTCGTTGATTTAAGTTGGGATTGCGTTGAAGTTGCACGTAGTCATGCTGAAGTTGTTGTTGATATTTGGTTTTCAGAAGGTGTTGAAACTGATGCAAATAATTATGGAAAAACGGAATCAGAATGGATTCGTAAATTGGTTTGTTTACATGCTTTAATTTGTTTACAACGTGATATCACTCCACTCGTTTTACCTTCTGCAAACGGTCGTGGATTAGCAGATTATCCTGCTGGAACGGCAGTTTTAACGCCTGAAAGTGTTTTATCATTAGAACAAGCAGTAAGAGAATTAGTAGAAGAATTATTACCTCAAGTAATCGGTTTAACAGACGCATTCGGTTGGACAGATTGGGAATTAGCTTCTTCTTTAGGTCGTTACGACGGTAGGGTTTATGAAAGTTTAATGGCAGAAGCTGAAGCAAATCCTATCAATCATTCACGCAAATCTGATGGGGTAGATAACGCAAACGTTGGTCGTTATAATTACGGAAGTTCTGAAACAGGTAGACATGTTGCTGAAACATGGAGAAGACATATCGAACCTTTATTAAGAGATGCAAACAAAAATTCTGGTGATGAACCAATTCGTGGAGATGGTTCAAAGCTTTAGATAGATGATATATAGAATGTCACACTTTTATTCCTATTCAATTGATTCCTTACTATACATACACACTTTTTTTACCGCAGTGAACCTTTTTGAGTTAAAATCGATAGATAGCATGCATGGAAGATCAGTAGCCTTTCTCTAACCGTTGAAAAGGGTAAAATAAAATACGCTAAAAAATCTACTTGGCAGATTACCTGTATTCCAACACTGCGCCAAAAATTATTACATGCATCCTAATTTTAAAAAAAGATTATTATTTGTTGATCGGTTTCACTGGTAATTTGCCATGCAAGATCATACATACATGCATACCCTATGTAAGACTATGATCAGAGAAGGATTGAATATTGTTAATTGTATGTACGTATGTGCATACATGCATGCATAACAATCATATCCTAATTGTGTGTAAGGCGAGCTTCGGATTGTAGCGGAAATGTTGTGTTTTGAGTATGTATATTGTATGTGAGGAGATCCTATTTGCATCTGTTTTATCTGAGCTTGGACTCTTTTATTTTTTCCTTCTCCTGTACGAGAGTGATAAATGTACTTTTTAGCTTTGTTTGAAGTTTGAGAGGGATCATGTGCCGCGGGAACTAGGCTTAAAAACTGTTTCTTCTTGCATTATACATATGTACATAAAATATAGACTACATTAAATGAAAGAGGGGTCCTGTATATGTTACCGTTCCGCTTCAACTTTTTGCTTTGCTTTGCTTTGCTTGCGTGTATGCATTACAAACAAAAACGGCGAAAGAATCAATTAAAGAGGACTAAATTAGCATTGCGAGCACCGGCGCAAATGAAGAAGAGTGCGAGTGCAAAGCAGAAGTTAATGTATGTATGTACCTCATGCCCAAGCGTTCTTTTTACATTTTCATTAATCTTCCCTTCAACCATTACGATCTTCAAAAAGATCGCACAGGGCAATAATTGTAGTACAAGGCTGTTTATTCTTTGCCTAAAAAGGTGTGCCGTATACCCTGAATGATTAAGTTCATTCGTTCAAGATACCAAGAAGTACAAGAGCAACAACAATAGTTATACCCAAAAAACACATCACACATACACAGCAAAATACCCTTCATTTTAATCACATTTATGCACATCAAAATCACAACATCATGAATTCATCTATTGGCGCTTCTCCTTCGGTAGTTCAACGTCAAGATAATCAAGGTGGTGGAATCTTACATCGAATTCGAACATCCTTTAGCAGCAATCAAAGGCCGGTCATGACAAGTCCTTCTTTTAGCTCTAGTGCACAATTTGAAACGGGCAAGTCCACATTCTCGCATACAGTCAATGGCTCTTACGGCAATGAAGTAAACAATAACGGATTGAATATGTCCTTCATGAACGGTAGTCAGAGAAGTATGCAAGGAATTGGAACAGACGTTAGACTACGAAAAAGAAAATCAATCTTTCGTAGGAATGGAAGGGCAACGAATGTGTCAACAATCGATTCTTTACCTCCTCAACTTAAAATTCCAATCGAATCAGATCTAATGGAAAATTTAGAAGATGATCATCCGATGAATGGAGAAGAAACGAAAAACGAGAAAAGTACACAAATAGTACCGGAAGAACAAAAGAAATACGTCATCTCTACAGCTGCACCACCAAAACAAAGACTTGAATATCATCAAAAAGCTAGATTGGACGTTAGAAGGGCTTGTAATTTGCTAGATCAATGCGCAAAAGAGATCAAGATGAGAGGTTTAGCAATGGTTGGCGTTTTTAGACCTTTTCGTACTTCAGAGAATTCAGAAGAGGTGGAAAGGTTGATCGAATTATACCTTCTTTCATCTGAGCCACATCTTTATCAAGGTATTTTTGCATTGGATATCAACATGCAATCTACTCTTCTGCGGGATGCTTTAGGCAAACCTGATCCAGAAGCAGAATTTCGTAAAAAGTTGGCTTATGCAAATATTCATAATGTGGTCGCATTGTTCAAGTGGGGATTGCGAAGGTTGACCTTGCGATTGTCTGATCTACATGCAACTGAACAATACAGTTGGTACGACACTTTTGCACTCAAGGAAAAGGAGCAGAATTACCCCGTCAGAGCATTCTCGCAAATTTTACTTCCATTGTTGAGTAACGATGCTGCGAAATTGTTGCAGATTGTCTTGGATCTCATGTCCACTCTCGCAGCCCATCACATCAGCAATGCTATGCCAGCTTGGCGAATTTGTCGTTCGTTAGGATATTGGTTGTTTGGAAGGGTAGGCATACATCATGAACCTTTGGATTTCAAAGAAGCATATGCAGCATGGGAGAAAGCATCAAAGGTGACCGAACACCTCTTCCTCGTCATGATCAGAGAACAATCTGCGCAATTCCATCTAATGCCTTCTCGATTGACGGAATTAGTAGTGGATTATCCTTACTTTTCACCTGGTCAAACAAGACCCTCACTCCCACGCACCTTTTCTACAGGCAACAAAAAGGCATTATTTGTCGAAATTCGAACAGAAAACGTAATTTTGACTCCCAAACAACCGCGTCGATCACCTAGAGAGATTTTGAATACTTCCTTCAAGGCAAGCAATATCGATCTAGCCGCAAGTGAAGATGTGGACGATTGGGTAGCGATCAAAGCAATTGCAACGTCAGCTGTGAAAGAAGTATCGAGCGATGACGTTGACGTCGATGATTCGTATGAAAAAACGACTAGCTTTGCATTTGATGAGAATGGTAAACGATCTGATCGTGCTGAAGAATTGCTTTTGTTCAAAGAGGAAGATGCGCGTATCCTTGAAGTTACGGCTGAAGAATCGGAAAAGCGAAAAAATATACTAGAAGGAAAACAAAGTACAGATGATACCCTAAACACTTCGGAAAGTTTTACTTCTTACAACAGCGTCAGTTCTTTGTTTTCTCGTGGTACTTCGACCGACAGTGTGTTCACCGCACCAAATGAACATGGATCCATTTCTCGTTCAAGCTCATATGCAAGACCGGGTGGCTTAAGCCTTGCTCCTTTAAAAGAGTCAAAGGACGAAAACCTGGATTGGAAAGCATTCACAACAAGTGGATTTGCTCCTGCTGCAGATATGCAAGCGGACGCCTTCAAATTGGACAGAAAGTTTAAACCAAAATCTGAATTGGAAAAGGTGTTTGAAGAGCAGGATCGAATTGAAGCTTTAGCAACTGAGAAGAAGGGAAGCGTTGCATCACGTAAACGTTTGAATGGTAAAGGTTTAGGAGAAAAACGTGGAGAGCCTAAGCATATTCTTGCAAATGTTTCTTCTGTCGAATTCGATGAATGCTTTGCAAGTGTTTGGCAAGATCAATTGCTAGATGATTGTCCTGCCGTTCGATTGCCTCTTTTGGTTTGTGCGCAATTGAATCAAAGGACGAGTAGTGCTTTATTGGGCAATGCAGCAGCTTTCACTTTCGATAACAAAGATCATTGGTTGGTGATCAACGAAACAATCGCACCTCCTAAAGCTCCCGTTCCTGCAAGTCCTTCATCAACTTTACGTTCTAAACGGTCATCTATTTGGCGTTCTGGTTCTCGTAGAAAATCAGGTTCAGGTGAAGAAGGTGATGAATCAATCACTTCGCATACACAAGATACATCCCTTGCAGATGAAGATGACAGACAATCTTTGTTTTCCATCAGAAGTGGCTTTTCATCACACTTTAAAAAGCCTGCTAATGGATTAAGAAGGATGAAAAGTATGTTATCTTCTCGTAAAGCTAATGGTGAAAATGGCTTAAGCAGTCGAAGTGAAATTTGGGCTCACGGTGTGCATAGTGAAGGCTCAGGATTGACTGGAACAAAAGAATCCGATATTGATGCAGAAGTACGTGAATTGAAAGCTGCAGTTTATGCAGATCGAGAAAAGAAAAAGATGCGAGAAGCACAAGAACGTAGAGAACAAGAAGGTGAAACATCAATTTCCATCATTTCATCCAATGATTCAACTTCTGCTACCCCAACTCAAACGAGAAAGCTACCCTCATTTGGATCAGTAAGACGTAAACCTGCACCACTTGATTTCTCTCAACCACAAGATACAGAAATGATAAACGCAAATTCGTTTTCACTCTCTTCAGAAGGTCCAGGATTATCACCTCCAACCCCTATCACACGGAATAGCGTTCAAAATCCGATAGATGGATCCTATAATTATTCAACCCAAAGTAGTCCTACGAGCAAATATTTGGATGCTCAAGATTAAGTAACAACAACTTTCTTTCTTTATAGACACTCTCATTTTTTGGTAACACATTCTTTATTTCATTTTTTTTTTTGCGTTGAAGCATTGTCTAGCATGCCTAATGTCACCGATCATTATTTCACTCGTCCCTCTTTTGAGATGTGGAATTTCATTCAATTCTACACCTTTCGTAATGCGGTGATATGAATACATGCGTGAAGAAATTTTACAGCACTGAAAAGAAGAAGAAAAATGTCAGTAAACCTGTCAAAGATAGGCTGTCAAAAAGTACTCACTTCTTCTCTTTTTAGGACGTGTACCACCAATTTTGAGGGCAGTATTATCGCTAATCCTACGAACGAGGTTGCGAATTTGAGTTCCTTCGCTACTCAAAAGAGCTCTGTAAACGGCTTCACGACCTTGACCAAAACCTTTCCAAATGATATCGATATTAGCAATTCGCCAAGCGCTTCTATTAGTTTCTATATGTTGAAACATAGACATTGCAACTCTATAAGCAGATTCATAACCACTTCTTGCTGCTTTTTTGAATCCGATCGAACCTCCAGATTCACGTTTCATTACCGAACCATCATGTGATGTTAAAGTGATTATACAATTATTTCTTGTTGCTTGAACGTGTAATTTGTGATTTCTTTGTTCTCTAGCAGAAGAATCAGGTTTATATGCTCCTCTTTGAATTGCTGTACCGGGTAAAGCTGTTTGTGATGCTCTAAAACTTTCCGGTAAAGCTTCATCAGGTGTCATTGTTGGAAGAGAAAAGGCGGAAATTGGAGTTTGTTTAGGTAGATCAGTTGCTGCTATTGGTTCTTCAACTGATTCAGTTGGAACTTGTTTGGCTTCAGTGACTTCTTCTACTGATTCAGCTGGAACTTGTTTGGCGTCTGTGACTTCTTCTACCATTACCTTTGTCGATGAATGTAATCTCATCGAAACATTTAAAGGTTGAAATTTGATCGGTGCTTGTAATCTTGACGTGCTGGCTTCTCCCAACAAAGGCCTAAATGCCATCCGTATTGATCGTGAAACGTTCATCTTGATGCGTAATGGTGATCGACAAAAGAGATGAATGAAAAGTGTCAGACCAAAAAAAGCTTAAGAAGATTCTCCAGGAAAAAAAAATTAAAAGGCTCTTATGCAGATCAAGCTTATAGATTATTTGTATTTGTAGTTGTATTTCGTTTGTATCCCTTTTATGATTTTTAATACAAATTTCTCAAAATCCCTGAATACAGGCGCGGCGCGGCGCGGCTCGACGCAGGCGCAGCAAGAGGGGTCATTCACAAAGGGATGAATTTTGGATTAGCGTAGAAAAGAAAAAGAGTTGTTGTTGTTGGTAACAAGTCGCTCGACATCTCCACTCAAACTCTTTTGCGATCACATCGTCATAGTAAAGAAAGAAAGATGACATCAACACAAACGACAGCATCATCTTCTTCTTCAGCTGCAGGTCCTGGACTAGTGATTGATTCAAGGCCAAAAGAATCGTATACACAAGTAACATGCCCTTATCCAAATTGTAAAGGTATAATTGAATTTTTGCAACCTTCAACGACAACATTAGCAGGATTACCAATAACAGAAACTTCATTTAGAGTAACATGCTGTAAATGTAAGCAAAGATTTGAACCACCAGGTGCTCCAAGATTAATACGTGAAGCAAGACAGAATGGTGGAAAAGAGAAAGCAAAAGTAAACAAAAGGAGAATTGGAACTGATGAAAGACCTTTAGATATGACATATTATGATGTTTTAGGATTACCAGCAACAGCAACACAAGAAGAAATTAAAAAAGCATATAGAAAGCTAGCAATCAAATTACATCCTGATAAAAATCCAAATGATCCTGAAGGAGAAGAAAGATTTAAAACACTCGCTACTGCATATCAAGTCTTATCTGATCCTGAATTACGACATAAATATAACGAATTTGGAGCGCAAACGCCAGGTTTAGTACCGGAAGATGGATTTGTTGATCCTGAAGAAGTCTTTGGATCTCTTTTCGGAGGGAAAAGATTTCAAGATATCATTGGTACGATCAGTATTGGTAAAGATATGAAAGAAGCTCTCCAACAAGATTCAGAAGAATTAGAACGTGCAGCCAATAATGAAGAACAACAGCAACAACAACAAGCTCAAAATGGACAACAGTCTGATTCTTCCTCTTCTTTAGCTCATACAAACGGAGACAAGAAAACCGAGGGAAAATCTGTTGGCAAAAAAGATTCAGGTTTAACGCCAGAACAAAAAGCTGCGAAAGAAGAACGTGAACGTAAACGTGATGAAGAACGTGCACGTCAAAGGGAAGAAAGGGTTGGAAAATTAGCAGAAAATTTGATTAGAAAAGTGAGCGTTTATACGGAAAGTGTAAGAAATGCAAATGATGCAGAATTAGAACGTCAAGTTGCTCAAAGTTTTAGAGAAATTACAAGAATCGAAGCGGAAGAACTTAAACAGGAAAGTTATGGAGTTGAATTATTACATGCTGTTGGTTTCGTTTATGTTGCTAAATCAAAGCATTATTTAGCATCAACTGGAATTTTATGGGGAATCGGTGGAGTTTTTCATTCGGCAGCATCATCTTATCACCTCGTTCGCGAAACAGTGAGCACCGTTAGAGCAGCATTAGAGCTAAAACAAGTATTTGAAGAACTTGCTGTTGCCGAAGAGAAAGGAATTACAGAAGAACGCAAAAAGCAATTAGAAGAAGCAGCAGCACAAAAAGGAATGAGAGCTTTATTCAAAGGTGCAAAATTAGAAGTTGAATCAATCATTCGAGAAGTTTCCGAAAGAGTTCTTTACGATCAAAATGTAAGTAAAGAAACTCAAAGATTACGTGCAACCGCTCTCGGAATCGTAGGAGAAGTTTATGCAAGCGTCAAAGCGGATACGAAAAATTTAGATGATGAAAGTTACGTCAAAATAGACACTTGATGAGCATGTATGTGTACATATACAGAAGTGATGGGTCCAATCGATTATAATGTACTTTTTTCTTTACCTGACTGCGATCTTTTGAGACATAGGACCGTTGAAATTTGAAGTTATAGGTCTATGAAGATAGCGAAGCGTGCCACTTTTGTGCATCAAAAGGATACCGTCTGGTCTACACCTAACATCCACTAAAAGATCCAATGCTGAACCTGGCTCGTTGGCATTTGTGGCAGTTGTAGGATTTGGTGTTGCGGGTGTATTGTTTGTGGTAGAACCGCTCGCATTTAATTGAGTAGCAGCTCCTTCATTTGCAGATGTGGAATCGGATGCAGTCATTTGTAAAGATCCTTGTCCGGGTGGTGTAACAAACGGAATCACATTCACAGAATCATTTGCCGTATTTTGCGTGATCGGAATCACACCAACATTATAGCTAGCAACCGGTTGTAATTCTGCAACTTCTGCTCTTGGTGGAGCTTTGCGGAAGATAGGTTGACCGTCTTCATTATTTGATGTAGAATGTTGTTTGATTGCTAAACTTGCACTTCCTCTTCTTCCGTGATTTTCAACGGGCAAAGAAGCTGAACTTTGATGACCAATCCCGGCCGATCGTCTAGCGGAATGAGCTGAATGAGGCATACGAGGCCTATGCAAAGCAGCACTAGAGAAATCCCATAAAAACACCCTTCCATCTTCACCAACGCTGACGAATCTGTATGTTCGATCTTCAACCTTCCATTTCCATGGATCAAATGCAATCCCTGTGACGAAACTAGAATGACCTGGACATCTACTCAATAAACGACCATCGTTTGTCCAAATACTTATTAGATCATCACAGCCGGCTGTGAGTAAAAATTTTGCATCTGGTGACCATATTACACGATTCATCGCTCCATAATAAGATTGAAAAGTACCTTCCAATGATTCCGTCAAAAGGTTTAACAATCTTAAGCATCCATCAGTAGATACCAATGCCAACTTTGTATGATCGGGAGAAAAAGCCATATCAGTTATAGAATTATTTCGAGCGATACGCCAATGAGCGACAGGATTAAGCTTCATCCATGCCTTCCTTTGTGTTTCATTTTCAGTAGCTGCAGGTCTTGTGACTAAAATACCTGAATGTGGCTCCCAAGCATGTACGGTATGAGAGGGAAAAAGTGAAGCATCTTGTGGCTGATCCAACGCTACATTTTGCGGCATCAATACTTCTTGTTCTTCTTCTTGACCATTTGAATGGTCTACGTTTAACCTTATCGCACTGATTGGGGCCCAAGAGCCAGATGTGCTATCATCTCTTGTGATATCGAACAAGATACATGTACCATCATTATGCGTTGTAAGGAACAATGTCTCACTTCCCGGTAACCAACGTACGGATGTGATAGGAGCGTCATTGATACAACCTACTTTGTTGATTCGAGAATATCGCATAGATATCGCCTCTAACCATATCAGATCAGACGTTTTAAAAGCGATAATAACATCTAATCGATTAGGAGATCGTGTTTGTTGATTGATATCGTGAGATGTGATTGGAGATGCAAATGTTAAACGGGCAAGTGGATCTTTTATCCATCCTGTAGAAGTTTCTCCAAGCCAAAATAACATACGTGATCGGCTTACAAATGCATGTCTTTCAATCTGTGTTCCTTCAACACGAGAAGAGATTAATTTCGCCAAATCTGAATGACTTTGAAGCCTTTGTACGAATGAGCTACTAGTTTGTTTGATGCTATTTTTCGGTTTGGGTAGATTTTTTACATTTCCGTAAGCAGCTGTTGAACTTGAAGCATTTGGATTGAATATGGAGAGATTGTTTTGATCTTCTGATGGTCCAGTGTTGCCCAAGTGAGAAAGTAATTGAAGTGCCGACATTCCAGGCAGACCACCAACTCCTCCAGTAACATGGGATGATGTTCCATCGATTCCTTGTGATGCCAAAGTCGCTTCTAACACAGGCCCCCAATTCTGTCTTGAAGAAGAAGAGGTGGCATGTGCATCTCCACCAGTTGCATATTGTGATTCACTTAATCCACTAGCATCCATTCCAACACCTAAATCAGAATTACTTCCATTACTTCCTTCTGCCGATCCATCTAAAGGAGGAGCTGCAAGACTTTGTGTATTTGATGTTTGACTTTGCTGTTGACGTTCTTTCCTACTCAAGGAAGGAACGGCAGAATAAGTTTGAGATTGTGAAGAAGGTGGATAACGTACACTTGCAACACTTATCCTACTCGGAGGAAGGATTGCAACATGTGACCATGCACTAGGCGCTTGAATTGAAATATGATGTAAAGCTGTTTTGGGCTGATTGGATTGATTTTGTGATGATGCTATCGCATTCAGAGGAAGGTTTGATTGTTCCATCTGTGGTGATCCAGGAGCTGGAATTGATGTAGTTTGACCTCCCGGTGATGTGCCTTGTATGTTTGTAGAAGTAGCATTTGTCGTATTTGTTCCTGTTGCATTTGATGTCAAATTTGTATTATTGCTTGATGTTTGTGTCATTTGTGTTGAAGTTGATGATTGATTATTATTTGTTGTATTCGTCGTCGTTGTTGTTGATGTTGATGTTGATGTTGATGTTGATGTTGATGTACTAGGAACATTTGACATTGGTGCTAAACTGCTCGTTGTTGGTAATGCAGTCATGAAAGCAGGTTGAGGTGGTAAGATGTACGAACTTGTCATTTGATAAACGCCTTCAGGCGCTATCAAGCCTTCCATCGTCATCGTAAACAATTCCAAAAAAGATGGTTGTTAGAAAGTGGGAGTGTGTGTGTATGTGTGTATGCTGATTACTGTCTTTCGTACCTTGCAGCTTGAACCCCCACGCCTAAAAGAAGAAGGAGGAGCATGTGGTGGTCATTTTTAGCATAAGCACGGCCAAGCCTTTCTAATAGGCTTATTATAAGTAGCGCCGCGCCCTACATAAGGCACATGACAAGTGTCCCGAGAAAATAAATAAATAAAAATATAAGTTTCCCCAAATAACAAGTCTTTTTTCCTTTATCTTTGCCTTCAAGCCCAGCAAAAGAGCCCTTAGTTTACTGTTAGTCAGTCACATTTACAGCATTTGCTACAAGCAATCTTCTAAGCCACCATGACGGAACAAAGCATTGACATTGAAGAACAATTCAGGATCAAGTTAAATGTACAAGAAGCTATGGAAAAGACTTGTGATCGTCTAATTCTCTGGTTTTGAGACCGTTCAGGTTTGAGGAGAAGATTATTCGGTACAGTTTTTAGCGTAATGGCCTTTTGTTCCACATTTTATACATAATAAGGCAGGACATTGATCGGATAAATGCTTTTTGACGTTCTTGTCTATACATCGGAAGCACCAATTGTTTTTACCGATAAAGTTCAATTCGCACGTCTTGCGTCCAATACGAAGAAAAGGATAAAGATTGTCCAGCCAACGGTCATGATCGCTTTGTTCTTTACGGGTGATATTTAAAGGCTTTTCGAAATCTAATTCAAGAAGGCACAGCGCTTCGCGAGCTTTCGTTTTAACATGATCGTGTTCAATATAGACTTCCCAGATTTCTCTTATTGTTGCTTTGTTTCCAAGATGTTTTACGAGAGCATTATAAATCAATTTTGCGTGTGCATCTGGTGGAAGTAATTTGATCTCAATCGTCATCCATTCAGCTCCATGCGTTGAACCTTGTCCAACAAATGGGAGACTGTATCCATTGTTGCAGAGGAATTCGTCTGTTGGAAGAGAAGGAACTCTTTTATCAAAAGTCCATTTGATGTCGATAAAAACTCTTCCGTGAAGGAACTGAATATATGCACCGTAACGTTGCAGAAAAATGTCTTTTTCTTCTTGGCTTAGTTTTATATAACCCTTAATTCGTTGAGAAAGGTCTTTATTGACATTGTGGAGAATATGTGTTATCTCTTTATAATGTTTGGGTGTTATTTTCATCGATTCTGGTAGACGATAACGGAATGTCTCTTGCGGTATGATGTCATTCTTTTGACGAATTGGAGGCCTTAAATTTTGAATCTGTTCTTTAATTTTACGCTTCGCTTTTTCATTTTTTTCTTTTTCTAAGCGTCTTCCAAGTATAGACTTCCATTCTTCTTCTGATACACGTTGTTCGTATGGCGGAAGATTTTCAATTCCACCTTCGAATAAAGACGTTAGAGTTTCCTTTTCGGAGGCTATCTTCAACTTTCCTTGAGGCTCGTAAGTTCCAGTTAATTCTCCAATTCGGAGCATATGACGTGCATCAGAGCTTATTAATGCTCGTTCTTGGGTCGATATAGAAGCTGGAATAGATGGATCGGGCAATGTGTTCATGGTTTAATTAATAGTAGAGTTGTTTAATTTTGTTAAGAGATAGTATATGTGGGTGGTAGTATAGATCAGAAAACGTAAAGTTTTTTTTCTTAGATTTTATACCTTTCATTGACGTATCAGCATTTGCGGGGCCGTTTAAAACAATAGGGTAGAATGACCGTATAAAAATTTTAAATCGTCATGCTTCTAAAAAAAGGGGGGTCCATGCGGAAGATTCATACATTCTTTGAGACTGACTGAATGAAGGTACGATAGCGATTTATAATAAAAGATGAATGGTAGGGTGAATAACACAGACCTACCTGCATTTCTGTCAGCAGTGATTAGCTCGGTGATAGATCGGCTATTATATAATCCCACGCACACTTATACGTAATCGATTTATTGTATCAGTAAAAATTATTAAATTTAGTTAAAACTTTTATGTTGAGAGGGTATAACTACACTTTCAACGCTTTTTCAGACATCAAAATCGACTTGACTCGCCTGCTTTTTCTTGACTTCGATAAAAACATTGTCGGTCTTCATGGCCTTGTTTTCCACAAAATTTACATATAAAGTATGGACAATCTGGATAGAGATGGCGTTCGCCTTCATCATCATCTTTGCAGGTTATACACCAAGGACTCCTACGGAGAAAATTTAATTCGCAGTTTGAGTCTCCGATTTTGATAAAACCGTATATTTGTGCGAGCCAAGATCTATGTTCAAGAGAGATAGATGAAAATGCTTCTAGATCGACTTCAATAAGGCAGAGGAAGTTATAACCTTTTCTGGTAACCTCGGCTGTTTGAGTGTAAATTTCCCAGATCTCTCTTACATATGCTGTATCTTGAAGATGGTTTTGGAGAGCTTCGTAGATCATTGGAACTGTTGCACAGGTAGGAACCATTTCGATTTGGATTGTCATCCATTTCTTGTCATGGAGTGAACCATGTCCAGCATACATGAAGACATGACCATCACATGAGAGTTGCGTTTCCAGGAGAGATGGGATTCCTCGCTGGGTTGACCATAGTATATCTAGAAAGACTTGTCCCTGCGTTATTTGAATTCGCGGGCCATGGAATCGAAGAAATATTTCCTTTTCTGCTTTAGAGAGTATTTTTTCGGGTACGTTGTTGATATAAGTAAGAATTTGTTGTTGTACACAACCAACGATATGTAAGTGTGTGTATTTGGATTTTGCATGAACGTTCATCTCTTTTGGAATACGGTAACGTAGGGTTCGATCCGGAATTAGTTCATACGTTCTACGTTGGTCAGGTAAATTGGTTGCCATTATTCTAGCAATCTCCTTTTTCCTCATATTACGTTTCTTATCTTGAAGCTGTTTTTGGAGTTTCGCTTTCCATTCTTCTTGGGAAAGTAGCTGCTGGTATGGCGGTAAACCGTGAATTCCGCCTTGAAATATTGGCTTTAACTCTGTGTCTCCGAATTGGAGCTGTCCGCCCCGTTCACAAGTTCCGACTAATCGGCCTACGATCTCGAATTCTGGAGGTTGGTAGGTTATAGGATGTTGCTCAGAATTCGTCTCTACTACCAAGCCTTGAGCATTTTGATCAACGTTTTGATGAGTTTGAGCTTGTTCATCCATCTTTAGGTTAGTTGAAGTTTAGCTTTCTTGAATTAACGATTGAGATATTGATAAGGATGATGTTGGTCGGGGTGATTAGGTTGATTTATATCGAACTCGTATATTCGTATATATTTTGTTTTAAGTAAAGAGGGTGTGGTAAGAGTAAAAAATTTTTTAGATAGACTCCGAGGCTAATTATATAGAAATAGACGGAGCCCCTCCCCCCTTTTTTTCTAAAATTTAAAAATAAAGGGATCTATACGGACCTTTATTGACAGGGGATTATGTCGTGCTTAAGCAGGAAATAGAACCTGAGAGAAAACTGAAAACAGAACCGAATTGTGCGGTCGGGCGAAAGTTGTTTGCTGGCAAGTTTTTTATTTCTTTATTTTTTTCTTTTAAAAGTGAAGGAAATTCCTTATCTCTCTAAAGAACCATAGAAAGGAGCGGTAGTCACTTTCAGGGTTACCGTAGAGCTAGGCAGTGACCCAGCTCTACATCCTAATTCTTTAATCAAATCCTATAATCATTACTTATCTTTACTGTTACCCAAAGACGTTCTTGATGAGCCATCATACATTGTTGCCAATCAAAACAGGATTCGACGACTGAATGGAGGAACGAGAGTGGGGTGTATGATAGACCCACCTGCATTTTTGCTAGCAGTGATTAGCTCGGTGATGGATGTGCCATTACATAATCCTCCGCGCGATTGTCAAAAAATTTTTGTTTAGTTAACTCTACCAGTTTTTGATAGGTTTTTCTGGTTGTTCGGTTCATATAAGCACTCTCAAGGTCAGTGAATATCAAGACCGCGTAGCTCAATGGTAGAGTGACAGACTACGATTTCATCAGCTTCTTCTCAGGAGTTGAATCAGTAGCGTCAATCTGTAGGTCGCGGGTTCGACCCCCGTCGTGGTCTTTCTTTTTGGCATTTTTTTCTTTTTGCATTTTTTTTCTTACGCGATTATCAGGCGTACGTGTAAATCTTTTTGCTAAAATAATTTACCCGTCTTCGTTATAGATTTCCCGCCTAACTTATAGGAAATTATACGTATCTGTCTATATGTTGTGATCAAATCTAAAATCCTTCATTCGGTAGAGTGTAAGAGTAAAAAATCAGTAGGATACTACTATCGCGGAGTCGAAGATATCTAGAAATCTCTGTTTTAATCTACCTCCAAATTCAATAAAAGCTGCAAAATCACAAACACATAAATGTATCTTTGTTCAATGCTTTATTTTATTTTTCTGATGTATCTAGATAATAGAATAGGGTATATTTGAGATGAATTCACTATCTGGGGCGTTGAAGTAAGGCCAAATACTTAAATATAGATTTTTCAATTTACAGCTTTTAAAATATAAAAATTATCACATACAAATTATTACAAATTCTTGGTATTCGCAACTGTTTAATAAAATACAGAAAACTCAGAAGGCGATAAACACGTTTTTCTTGCTTCTCAGAGAGATGTTCTACAATTCTTTGCTTTGAAAACAATGATACATTTTAGACATTTGCGCGATTGTTTTAAATCATGGTCAGTAAATTTTAATAAATCAGTTTAGCTGCAATTTCTAATGTATACCAAGGTTATCTATCGAAATTCTATTGCAAAAAAGAGTAGCTTTGTCAAACTCGTGTCATGTTTATGCGGCGAAAGCCAGAAAATCACCGTTATCAACATTTCTTATTAAGCAAGAGAGATGGAAGGAAAATGAATCTTGAACGATTATATAAACATTTAACTCTACGCGTCGGTCTTTTTTTGCACGTTCGTCCGATTACCTTTTTGTTCTTTGTGCCGGCTGTGGAGTAAAGGACCACCACATGCAAAACCCCCCTAAATGTATGTACGTACCAACAACACTTGGGCAAGCGTGGGTGCATACGTGAAAGTAACAGAAGAATGAGCGCGTTCCTATACACCGTTCGCTGCCTTTTTAATGTTGATTGAGGGGATCATACTCCTTTTTTTTTTAGCTCCGAACATGATTTTCGATTGATGATATGACAAAGTAACACTTATCATGACCATTGCATTTTGTTCGTTATGGAACAATACGATTACGAATCAGAAGATATACTTAGAAGGGCAAGCGATGCGGGAGATACGAGTGCATCTTCAGGAAATCATTTAATCCAATCATCAACAAAAGAAGAAAATGATCATTCTTATCCACAATTAACAATAAATACACGTAGAAGGTTAATCAGAAAACCTCTACCTAAACCACCCGGACAGAAGGAAACAGGAAAGAAAGACATTCCACAATCAAAGAACTCAAAACCAGATTCGATGCAAGAAATCACACATCATGATTCGCATCAGGTCCGTAGCGCAGGTCTTACGCATAGTGCAATATTTGCTGGAAATAACCTTCAAAAGCAGCATACATTAACACTTCAAGAAGCAAGAAGTAAGGCACTCGAATTTGTCACAAAGGAAAAAGCGATTCTTGAATGGTGGCCGAACGTAAATGATACAATCAAGGCTGAAGAGCCTCAAGAAAATCCTTCATCTCAATATACCCTTAACGCTCGATGTCGATTACACCTTGAAAGAATTGTCGAATTCAGCATTTTCACCAATAGCGATCTGAGCAAAACAGAGAGTACCAATATCGCACGATGTATCGTAGAGGCAATTATTCTTTGTCTCAATTCACTAACTCAACCAGAAGCATTAGCAGCATTACAACAAACATCTTCGGTCATGTGGCGTGTTGACGCTCTTGTGCGGTCTAATGAACAGCTATCAGGTGCAAAAGGTGGTTTGAGTGCTCTTTTGGGAATTCTTGGTGTACGATGGTCAAAATTAGCCTCTTGGCGTGGTAAGGAGACGGGTGAATTGCCGATAGATGGGTTGGGTGTACCTAATTCGAGAACGATGATACCAGCATTGGATAGAAGGACTGCTTCTAGCTCATCCTCAATCACAATAGGTACAGAGCAAAGGAGAAGAAAGCGTGATGTAGCCATGCAACTACTGAATAATGCTTTTTGGACTGCTGGAATAAATGTGGAAGGAGAAGAGTCTTTTAGTAAGGAGCAAGACAATCATAATCACGAGGAAAAGAAACGGCCTGCAGGCACAGCACCTTTCTTGCTATCTAAACCAATGGCGCCTACAGTTGCTTTGACTGGTGAAATTGCGTCCTTAGATGCAGAGGTTCAGGGAAACATTCAAGCCAAAGACACAGAAAAACTGCCGCCAGTCGCAACTCCAGGAATTGAGCGACCATCAATGCTGACCGATCGCTTGGCAATGCAATTGAGAAATGCTACAAAACTTCAAACGGAAGGATCTGCTGATTCTGCAGTAAGGGCAGGTACTCTTTCCGCCAGGAACACAATGACACGTACAGTTTCTCATGCGTCAACTTTTGACAAGAGCAATCAGCCAAATAACAATTCAGATACTGCCAAGGTAAAAATTGCTATTTGCAAAGTATGTGTAAGGTTTGAGGAAGAATGGAATAGAGCAACTGCAAAGCAAATGCGAACGAGACGAAAAAGTGAAACTCTTACCTTGAAAGATGTTCGAAGAAGGCTTGAGAATGTGTCTAGCATGTCTGGCAGATCGGACCATACCATAGGTCATCTTCTATCAGAGCAACAAAGTGCGCAAAGTGAGTCTGTCATCATCGATTGGCTTCCGGACAAGATTGATGGAGAACCTCTACACCTCAACCCACTTTCATCTGATGTCGAAGGACGAGATGCAGATGATACGAATGACGGTATCAAGATCATCGGAGGAAGTTTTGTCGTTTATGGTGTAGAGGAGAAATTAAGGATTGCAATACACAATACGATCGATATTGCAATGTATGCCGCGATCGCAATGATGCTCGAGACAGCTTTCTTGATGGACTTTGACCTGGATCCAAAAGCTGACATTGAACCTGAAACTCCAGAAGAAGGAAAAGAAGCACAGCCTGAAGTGCGATTTGCAGATGATGGGCTTCCACAACAAAATGAAGAGAGCGAAGAATCACATTTAGAGAAAGACGGCGTAAATTCAAAGCAAGACATACAAGAGCAGTCAGAAATTGACAAAAATCAAGGACAATGGCGAAAAAGTATTTGGAGTATGCTACATATGGGAAGTTCTGGTGATACCAACCAAACCCCAGACGCAAAGGCGAAACGGTCAAGCGTTATCTTTCCACGTACAAAGACTGCCGATGCTAACTTGCAATCTCGCCCAGAGAAGGACTCAGTTGTTGGACAGTACGGTCGACTAGGAAGAATTATATCTTCCTTCACCGGGCATTCGGAGAAGAAGGGTCCTAATGGACACAATGATAAAGCTAGATTGAGATCCTTTTCTGATGCGAAACAATCAAATCCTGCTCAATTGCTCGAGGATGAGTCGACAATGGAGGCTGTCGAAGCGGGTACGGACATCCATCAAATTTCCCATTTAGATGGTAAACCGCCCAAGTATATATCTGCATACCGGGAAGAAGAAGTGATTGCAAATGAGGAAGAGCAACACAACAATGAAGATTTAATCGAAGAATTGGTTTCTCGTCAAACACTTTCTGTTTTGATCTTGGAGGGTTTAGATATCTCTTTACCGTTTGCTCGGCAAGTCTCGACTGGTACCAATACCAAGGCTGCCAGCACAACAACACCTGTCAACCCTACCACAGAAGCAAGGAAAGGCTCAACGCTTTCCGTTCACTCTCAAAATGCACCTACACAAAGTAGAATTTCTTCTTTTTCACGAGCGACTGACAGCACTGCCCAATCGAATCAAGATACTTCCTTGAGTGGCCGTGCTCATCGTGTCGAAAATCGGGCAGAGCAGCGATTCAATTTTGAGAAACAGAGAAGGGAGGTGTTGTTCTATCAGAGAGGTGGAAATTGTCGTGATGCAAGTCTGGGTCAGGCAATTGAAGAAATGACGGCGAAAGCGGTAGTGCTTCATACTGAATGGCTACAAACAGAAAAGAATAGTAAGCGCGAAAAGGATAAGCAACAATCTCAAACAACTTCACCAACGTTCAAAATTGCTCAATACCTTCATGGTCGCGATAAAATCACCGTTTCTGCATCAATACTAAAATCAAGTGCACCTACAGTAAACTCTTCCGCCAAAATGTCGAGCAATGTTACGGAAGCACCTACACCGAATGCAGCTGATGCGAAAGAAGTTGCTAATGCACTCAAGACGGATAAAGATCTTGCACAAACGGCTTTGCGACTTGCTGAACACATTCAATCTGCAGCACAACATCAATCAAACATTGCATCCGATAATGGCTCAACGCTCCAAGCTTCTCACAAAGCAACGATTGAGATGTGGCATGCTGATATGCGAACAGGACGTCAAACAGCTGCCAAGTATATGAGCGATGCTACTTATTTGGCTTCTTATGGTACCTTTTTGAACGATTTGATGACATCTCATTTTTTCACACAAGAATCTCCTTTATTACTTGCACCTGGAGGGGATGATGCAGAACTATTAGACGCTTCTGATGATCCAAAGCGTGATCTGGTACGACTTTTCAAGATCGACAATGTTATACTCAAATTTCACGTGCAGACTATTCCCATCCATAATCTGCTCATCGATGGTCCAGTCGTTTGCCTGGAAAACTTCAATGAAATGGACAATAATTCAAAGAAAGAGAAAGAACAAAATAAACATGATACATTGACAAAGTCTTTAGTCAAGGAGACTAGGTTGGAAGTGCAAGCATTCTTTGCTAGCGTGAAAGAAGAAATTTCACGAATGGAACAAATCTTTGTAGCAAGAGAACTTGACGTAAACGGTAATACAGTAAAGCCTTCAGCACCATCTTCTTCAGGTCACAGTTCTATTCGTAGTGTTTTTACCCTGGACAGTGGAGCGGAAGACCAACAGAGTGATCGCAATTCGATCGCCGAATCAATTACTAGCTCACATGCTGGTGCGGCTATTGGACCTCTTGAGTTGCTTGGAAAAGTGATGTCATCTATGCGTAAAGCAGAATTTGGCTTGTATGAATCGCTTAAAGAAGCAGATGTTTCTGCATTGAATGATATTCGTCGTCAATTTTTGGATCGAGCAAAATCTTCCAAGAACCGATTAGTTGCTTGGTCGAAGAAGCATTTAAGCAAGAATGAATTGGAGCAATTAGGTTCTTTGAAATTTGCAGAGCCATTTTATTTTGAAAAAGGCAATCATGCATTACCGGGCAGTAGATTCGTTCTCAGACAAGAGGAACCTTTGAGCATTATCGCCTACAGTCTCTCATCTAGAGATTTTAATGAAGAGATTCACGCATCGCAAAAGAAACATGTGGACGTTTTGAATTGGAGATCGAGTGTGGCTATAGGTGAAGGAAGAGAGGATGCTTCATCCTTGCTATCGTCCTCCATTGCAAGTTCAAGTGCTGCTAGCGTGACTTCAAGTAAAGCAACGGATGAATTAGATCCTGATCAGGATGACGACTTTCACGTTCCAGAGCCTCTGAAAGTGAATATGAAAAGGAAGAGAAGAACAAAAGATACAGGAATCCTGTCCATTCGAATCCGGTCAAGTGCTTACTCTGGTGCACAAAAGGACGCAGGGCAAGACATTGTTTTAGAACATGAAAATTCCTCAACGGGCGAGTCAAATTTAGGTGCAAACGATAATACACCAACACCAACAGCTAGCAGGATAAGTTCTGCTGCTTATACACCTTCTTCAACGCATTTCGATACGGTCACTTCTAACAATGAGACATTCCATGCACACGTTTCGACCATCTCTCCACGTGGTGCATTGGGCGAGCTTTTCAAGCGAGATGATGAGAGAAAGGTTGAATATCGTGGAGATTTAGCACCTCCAAGTGATGATGGTCAAGAGGTTACAAGTCTTCTTTCCTCTAGCGCTAGTAGTACATCGAGTGGAACGGTAAACAGAAAGGATGTTCGAGAAACTCCGAAAATTCAAAGTGATGCTCAAATGAATTCTTCTTCTCATGATGGAGATAAATGTGCAGATGTGGACAAGCTATCAAAAGAAATCGAAGATGTTGATACAAGCACAAAAGGATCTGTGAAAAAAGCACAACTAGAATCAACACCTAGAATTGCACCACCATTCAATAAATCACCAGCATCTCCTCATATCAAACATACAATTATATCGGGAGATCTCAAGATCTCTTGCGTTTCTTGGTTTGCGGAAGATTTCAACAAACTTCGTAAAACATGGAAGATCGAGGAAGACTTTATCGCGAGTTTGAGCAGATCAAAAAGTTGGAACAACGTTGGCGGAAAAAGCAAAAGTGGATTTTATCTCACTGGAGATGGCAAATGGATCGCTAAGCAATTGTTGAATGTCTGGACAGTGGATGAAAAGGAAGCATTTTTGGAATTCGCGCCTGCTTATTTACGTTACATGATGAATAGCGCAGTGAACGATTGTCCAACTCTTTTAGTAAAGATTGCAGGTGTTTATAGCTTAAAAATCAAAGACGTCAAGACAGGGGAAGTGAAGTTAAAGCTCAGTGTTCAAGTACTTGAAAACGTCTTTGCAGGAGATGGCGGAAGATCGATCCGATTTGATTTAAAAGGAATACGAGATCGAAGGGCACATCAAAAAGTTCAAAATAGTGAAGCTGCCTCATCTGCACTCCAACAAGAAGGAAAACCTCCAGTACCTTCTAAACAAGTAGATGAAGAAGGTATAAATAATGCATCTGTTTGGTGGGATGGGGAATGGATCGATTCAATGTTACCGAGAGCGTTTGTACCTGAACAGCAAAAGACGCAATTTCAACGTGCTTTACGCAACGATTTGGCTTTCCTAACGGCGTCTAATGTGATGGATTATTCTTTGCTCGTCGGGGTGAATGAGCCAATGAATGCATCTTCATCGATGAATGGAAATGGAAAGAATAATGCAAATTTATCATCATCATCGTCAACAAGCAAAAATAATCCTTTCTTTAGAGTTCGAATTGTGGATTTCTTGGGTGCATGGACGTTGGTGAAACAATTGGAAAGTAGTGGAAAGAAAGCTATCAAAAGTCAAACGCCAACAGTAATTCCACCGCAAGATTATGCAATCAGATTTAGTCAAGCTATTGAAGGATACTTTATTGGATGTCCTGACGTAACCAATACATAAGGAAATGAACAAATACAAGTCACCAAATATACCACAACATTTTTTCATAACTGTATCATATTTTTTTTTTATATTACATAATTCATTTTCCTCCAGTCAGTTCCGAGTCCGGTGTCCGTCCCGGCGGCGGCCAACACTGTACCTGAATTCTGTGAGTCTGACTGTTGGTGTGCCTGTCCGCGTACCATTGTGGAGCTATCGTGCATGAATGATGTACGCACAATAAAATTGCGTGATCAAGTCTGGTGACCTTTAATTCTATCTTTATTACCATCACAACATTATTTATATCAAATAAAAATGGCAAACGTACCTATCGTTTCTTTGAAAAGCGGCACAAAATTGCCCAAGATTGGATATGGGAATGGAACAGCATTATTCAAAAGTGATAGTACCAGTTTGGTAGAAGGTGCTTTAAAAGCAGGATTCACTTTGATCGATACAGCAGAAATGTATGCTAATTCGGGTTACGTTGGCAAAGCATTTGAAACAAGTAATAATAAAATTCAAGTGATTGCAAAGATTGGAACACTTTCAAAAATTAAACAAGTTGCAGTTGAAGAAAGAAAGTTATTAGGTAAAGATCGATTGGATGTACTCTTGTTACATTCACCTCCACGTGGTTTAAATGGTTTACCAACAAATGTAGAAGCATGGAAACAAATGCAAGAATTAAAAGAAGAAGGTGTTGCAGATATAATTGGAGTTTCAAATTGGTTAAAGAGTGATATTGAAGATGTTATAAAGACGAATCCTAAATATCCCATTCAAATCAATCAAATCGAACATCATCCTTTATTAGCAGGTTCGGAAAAACAACAAAAATTGTTACATTATCAACGCGAACAAGGTATTACAAGTACAATTTATGGTGCTTTAACACCACTTACTGAAAAGCCAGAAGAGAGTAAAGGTTTGCTTTCAGTTTTAGAAAGTATTGCTAAACAAGAAAAAGATTGGTCACCTGCCACTGTTTTATTCAAATGGGCTTCTCAAACGACAAAGCATGGTAATAATGCGGATGAAGAAGGTATAATTATTACCACTGGTAAAAAGACTGAAAGATATCCTGGTTATTTGAACTTGTTTAATAGTCGTCCTTTAACTGATGAAGAAGTTAAACAAGTTACTGAAGCAGGTAAACAAGCAGGAGTACACAAAGTTCGAATGGTCAACTATTTCGAGGGTCGTGATGAATGAAAATGATGTACATTGTTGAAAATATGTATATAATACAATGTGTTTGGAAAACTGTTATTTAATGTGATTTGTGTCACCAATTCACACGCGGTGCAAATTGTCTTACTCGATCAAATTGCTCTTTGTCGAACCATAACCAACGATAAAAATCCCTTTCTTGAACTGTGAGATAGAGCAAGCCATCTCTGTCTTGTTTGTTGATCAAGTTTATCTTTTGTCGACTATAGCCTTTCGAGATCAAATCTGACTCTCCCTGTAAGCCTTCTTTCAGCATTTCCTCTACTGATTGTCGTATGATTTCTTCTTCTTGATCGTTAATCGAAACAATTTTATGAATAAAAGGTGCATAATCTAGTACACCCTCAAGCGAAGGCATTCGACTTTGGAAGCTGACGTTTTGAATCTCTAAAATGTCATCAATATCTTTTGATAATGTTGCACGAGAATGATGATATTGTATGCGGTCACTAAATTGTGAATCGACCCAACCTTCCGCATTTTTAGTCAAAATTGAAACGTAGTCCTGCTCACGTCCATACATCGGCAAGCAAACTTCTGTTCCTTTTGATGAAGAATGATAGATTGCCTTTCCAGCCATTTGTACGTCGTCTGGGCTAGGAGCGTATTGTTCAAACTCCCATTCTGCTGCTGCTCGATCAAATGATCTGGTAAATGTAGAATTTGCAAATGATTCAAGTTCAGCGGAACGAATCAATTGACGTAATGTTTTGTGTTGACTTGAATACAACATTGCCGGTTTAGAAGAAGATCTCATCGTTTCGCAATCATATTGCAATTGCATTATTGATTGGCGAAGATCACATTTGTCTTCTACAAGATCATCCATTTGCAGATTTACCAGTGGACCATGCATAGGCAGAATAAGTTGTTCATTATACTGCAATTGTTCTTCAGCTCGATTATGGTCCTTGTAGAGTTCAAGTGTCTTGGCTGGATCAATTTCATATCCTTCAGCAAAACACATCCGCTGAAGGTACTCTACAGCAAGAATATTTGGAGGCTTGATAAATTTCAAGACCTTTTGCACGGGTAAAGCTTGAATGGATACAGTTGAAATATCATTACACGTCAAAATGATCGGACGCAACGATTGACCTGCAAGTTCGATCAATCCTTGCCAAAATCCTTTATCGTCTTCATATAACGTATCAACCTCTTCGACAAGAATGAGTGATTGTCTGGCTTTCGATTCGTTCGATCGAGCGGCTTCTCGACCGTTTGGCAAATTAGTGGAAAATTTTCCTTGGAATGCTCCACCTCCAGTCCCGCCGCTTGATACCATATGATTTCGGCTAAGGTCACCAACCATTGCAGATAATGCCACTCCACTACGTTTTCCCATTCCAGGAAAGATTTCAAATACTTCAAAGCCAAGCTCGTTCGCACATGCGTAAACAGCAGATGTTTTCCCACAGCCTGAAGGACCTTCGATCACTATCACATTGGTCAGTCGATTTGTTAGGGCATCCTGATCAGCCAATGCGGTTAATTTAGCAGTAGAATTCTCTTGTGGTGAGTCGGAAACGGAATCCTTCTTACGAAATTGATCAAACCATGCTTCTTCTTCTGCGTTATCTCCAACGATGAAATCGTCCATCTCTTTCATAATTGCTGTACGACCTCGCTTCTTGGTTGGAGCTCGTTTAATGATTTGACGTGATTGTGACTTTTGCAACATGTTTGGTAATCGATCACCAACTTTAAGAGATTCTAACCAAGATCGCATATAAGAAGATCGTTCTTCATTGCCTAAAACGTGTGCAGCTTCTTTTGGTCGCCATTTGTCAATCCAAAGCATTGAAGAAGATTTTGCGTTACTCTTTGATTCAGATGCCGCCCATCTTGCTTGCTTGAGAGATTGGATATCTGGTAGATTTAGATGGCCTACAAAGTCTACAGGACAGGCAAGGTTACCATCTTGTAAGGGAAGACGATGATCCTCCTTTTCGCCAGGGAATCCACTTGTTTCTTTATTTGTCGAACGTAGCCAAGACCATGTATGCTCATCATCTTCTATACTTGAATCTGTACGAGAATGATCATCTCTTTTTTCAAACGCAGTCAGTCGTTCAACATGACTGAAACTTGACTGCAGCTGATCATCAGGTTGAATTAATGATTCTCCTTTACCTGGCCAAGGTGTTTGTAAGTGTTTTGATGTCGATGTACTTTTGCTTGTTCCATTCAACATTTGCTTCTTTGCGGGAGGTTGAATTGTCGAAGTAGAAATAGCGCGACTTTTCCCTTTAACATCATTCTTTTCTTCCTTGTGAGGTCTTTTACCAAAGAAAGGATGTACTTTATCTTTTGATTTAAGTATAATTTCCTCTACCGGCTGCTGTTCAGGTTGCGTAACAGGAGGAGTCTCTAATGGCCTTTGACCAAACGATAAAGTTGATTGTCGCATGATACGCTGTATGCTTTATATTATTGCTCATAGGGAATGCATAATCATCTTTTCGATTTGGTTGGAAGTAGTGATGGGCATATACAGGTGTTAGAAGATTTCTTCCCGGTTCACAAAGTGTATAATAGTGTTGATCTTCTACTCTTTACGCGTAAAAGGAATCGCGTAAATGTATTGCATGCACACACAAAGAACGCGTGCAATTGACTCACGCCGGCGTACGTAAAAGCTAGCTAGACGGGGGCGGTCTTAAGCTGTGCTGCTTCCATACCATTGGCTCAACGATCCACCGTGAAGGATAGAATGTTTGTGTAAAATTATTAATCAAGCATTTTATATGAAATACATAAAAAAAGCCCAAAAAAATGATTCATCGCGGCAGCCGAATATATTTTCGTTTACGGAGAGGCGTCAAATTATCATTGCCGTCAACTTATTTCTGAGAATGAAATAATTCGACATCCCCTAATTTGGCGTCAAAGCCTGTACGCAGTACGTGTAGCCGATAGTTCACTATCGACCTATTAGGTGCCGGGTACCAGATATATAACATAAAAAAAAGCAGAAAGTGATTCGGGCCGCTATTGTTTTCAGTAAGTTAGGAGTAATATAAAAGAAAGCATTTTCAGATTTTTCACCCTTCACATCCTACATCCAAACCTAAACACAGACATAGCTTTCTCTCCTCTACTTGAAAAAAATCAACATGCCATCAAAAGTTTTGCTTTTCGTATTATTTTTAGGATGGTTTACAACGATGGTTAATAGTACCAAATATTCTATCTCGTAGTGAGTAGTATTATATACAATTATAGGAAGAATAATGTATAATTTACTTACCAGAATTTATCATCACCCACTATCAGCTCTTGCGAAGTTGGGACTACTTGCAAAACGAGTGAACGAAAAGTTGAAAATTTTCATTGTGGCTGCTTATGGGGAAGCTCATGCTGTGAAGTGAGCACGCCTCAATAAAAAAAGATATTTGTCACTTTTTGGTTAGAGGAGGTTAACTAAACGTATGAATTAGTGTTGGCTTTCATTCGGCGCAAATTTCCTTAATTTGATCACAGCATAAACGCCTGAATGAAATAAATAATAGTTGCTATAACCACACTTGTTTATTCAATAATCAATAAATAAAATGCGTACTTCTGATCAATATCTAAAAAAAGCGACCGAATGACCTTCCGTAAAATTGGACAACTTGCGCGGCGCAAATTTTTAAAGGGGTGTCAAATTTCATCCCTCATTTATAACAAATATTATCTTTAAGAATGGCTGAATCATCTTTTACCCATCTAAACCCTCACCTTGATCACCAATCAACAAAAGATGCATTTTTCAAAAAGATCTCTTCTAATCATTGCATTATTTTCTACAATCTTAGCTGATACGGCAAATGCAAAGCCAGCTGGTTGTTACGTTGTGACAAAGTGAGTGCATTCCATACATCTCTATTCGATAAACGTTTTTTCTTGCTAACCATTTGTTCTTACGATCCTCAGCCAATGCTTGCCAGCATGTCCTTCAGCACAAAAAAATAGGGCATCTGCATGTGGCGGTTGCGGTGTTGGATCTGATTGTTGTCAAGTTGACAGGGCGTGCTGATAGAACAACAAGTAGGGGTTTTATTTATGAAAAGAATAAGTTTGTATTCTTTACTTCCCTTATAACGATCTGCTTTCTACGCCAAATAAAAGTCGAACTTGAGAAGCATTGCGCAAATTGATTTGTGTGCTGATAAAGATTTCACTGTGTTTAAGATGTTCTTCCATTCGTTCATAATCCCTTGCTACGAGCTCTAATGCACGACTGTGAACGATTGTCCTTGTCGTAGGCGCATCGAGAAGGTCAAGATGGGTAGAGGAAATCAGTGTCGGTGAACCAAGAAATTCTTCAAATTTATCCAAAGATCTTTTAATAAGATCAACATCTAGTCCAACCTTCTTCTGCCCTTCATCCTCAATCGTACGACCGATTGAATCCAATCCACTTTCTACGCTCAATTGCGTATAATGTCGTTTGATTAATTCTTCAATATGTTGATCCAAATCTTCTTCTATTCGGCCAACGGATCGAGCTGCAAAATGATGAAATTCAATCACACCCTTGACATAATTCAAGCAATTGATCAGGAAAATGTCTCGACTCCAAAACGCTTTTTCATCTACTTCATTTCCTCTGCCACGATTTGCATTGAGTAAACCATCACCCATTCGAGTGCAAACGCTCACAATTGGCTCGATCAATCGCGATATTACCAATCCGAAATCACGCGATTCATCTGGCGGTAAATCTTTCAAAGGTAAAGCATCTCCAAACATGTCTGCTTCTGAAAGTGACGCTTGATGGGCTGATAATAATTCCTTCAACGTTGCAGAAGCACCCAAAACTGGAGCAGGAGGACTCAAATCTGCTTCCGGCAAATCGTGGAATCTTGCAAGACCTGCTCCAAGTCTTTCTAGTGTTGATAAGAAAGCACGATAAGTCAAAATGCTCAAAGCTTTCAATGTCCTACTCAAAGCCGCTCGTGTACCCAATGTACGTTCCATCGTAACACGATAAAATTGAATCAAGCTTGCCAGACGATATGTGGTGATGCATCCTTCTTGCGAATTCACAGTTTGCTCGATTCGAATACGTAAAGAATGACAACATCCTTCTATCACCTTATCAAGCGTCTCACGTGTCCATAATTCGGCTTTTGGAAGTCCTGCTGTATCATCGCCTGTCCAATCTATACTGCCTTCTAATCCTCTTCTCCTTTGACCGACTCTTCTCATTCCTTCCAATCCTTTCAAATCTCCAATCTTTGAGAAAAAAGCTGTCAAAAACTCTCTCTCAGAAGCAACAGATTGATGCACCCATGCCAACATATCACCTACATATCGAATAGGATCATGTGCATGTAATTCGATAGGTCGGGGTAAGTACGTCGGTGCTGGCCCACCCACAGTGAGAGCACGCTGAAATGCATTTGAAAGTAGCTGTGCTCTGGCTCCTGATAGCGTCTTTAAGGCTGGACGTAGTAAATCCTCTCGTCCATCAAGTCGCAAAACCGCTTCACGAACATATTGTCCAACCTCTACGCCCTCTCTGGCAAAACTTCGCATTTCTGACAAGAGCCATTTCCCAATCTTTTGCTGTGCTTTATCGAGCAGAGAAGATGTTTCATCCATTATACCCATTCCCGCTCTCATGCCTGCTTTAATGCCTTCCTCTTGTCCGACCAAGAGAACTTGACATTCGCTTCGAATACGATTAATCTTATCCATTGCTGCGAACAAAGCCGATCCGACAGGGATAGAACGTGATTCTATGGTCTCTTGCTCTTTCTCTGTGAGCGTGAAGCGATCCAAAAAGATGTTGAGCAGATTGGATTGTTGAACGGTGAGTTCGTGCTGTTTTCGCAAGCCATTAGCGTGTTGTAAAAGGTAGCGAGTAGAATGATCTGCTTCGCCTAAACGTGTATTCAGATCGTCACATGCCAGTCTTAATTCACTTATATGTTCTCCCATTTCAACAACAGATGCATTCACTATGCTCAATGCATCCAAATACGATTGACTGGCTTTCTCTAAACCGTCTTGAGCATCTTGTGCTACACATCTTCTTGCCTTTTCTGTATCAACACTAACAATCTTTCCACTACTCTTTCCATTCTCTTCTATACCTTTTGATTTTGTCTTTTTACTCTTCCTTTGCCCGTATCGTTCTTCTATCTCTTGCAATGCCGCTCTAGTAGCCTCAGCATCTCCTTCTGCTACTGTTTTTGTTGAGCCAGTAGAATTGATAAAAGTAGAAGAAGAATCAAAAATTGATCGAATACGTAAGCTAAGTGGATGTGATGATGGAAGAGGATCTAACCTTGAACTTGACCGTCTTTGCGTGGAAGGACCAGCTACATCCAATTGAGCGGCCATTTTTTTGGTCTTCGGTGATGTTAATTGAGAAGAAAGTGGTGTTGCTGGTTTCGCGCTTATATAATGATTATACTCCTAGTGTCAGCCAGACTATTTTGGGCCACTCTGCCGTCCACGCTGAGTTGAGCAAATGCAGGTGTGATTCCCCACGGACATTACGATTCCGAATTATCAGGGGTGGATTGCGTGTACATACACTTTATTTTTCGTGATTGTATGCATGCAGATTAACACACTACTCTTGCATATACAATCCATACGATTGATAAGGGTGGTCGCGCGAGTTATCAACTTGACTCTCACTTCATCTCCTCAATCTCAATTCGTTCAACTTACCAATCAAGGTGAGGATACGATTGCGATTGTTCCATCCCATCATGTCTAAAATTTCTGCTCTTTTAACCATTTTTGTGGGTTTATCCTTCATCGCTGCTAATTCGGCATCCGCTGTCTTGGTGGCGCCGGACAGTCAAGCCGGTTCCCTTTCAAGCGGAGCCCATGGTCATCAATCCGTTCGTAAATCACTCTCTTTTGGACATCATCATAAACATAAAAAGTTTATCACAAAAGATTATGTCCCTTCCAATTCATTTGCTACTTTATCCATCAATGACATCCATCAAAAAGCTTTAAATTTGGCTACAGATGTCATCGGAAAGCAAGCCTCCAACGATCAAAGTTTCTTTGTTCGTTCAGACTCTTATACTGATCCTCAAAGTGGATTAATTCACGTTTACGTCAAGCAAACTATAAACGGTCTTATTGTAGAAGACGGAGACTTGAACGTCGTCTTTTCAGCAGACGGTCAAATTTTATCTTACGGTAGCTCATTATATGCAGGTGATGTTCCATTGGCTTTCACTAACCCAATTCATTCGCAACAAACATTTTCCGACGCACAATGTCAATCGATTCGCGATCAAATCACTGCCAAATTCAGCCACAAATTGTACAAGCGTGATCAGCTTGTCTTTATGACAGAAGGTGATGAGCAGAACATTGCATTTGCTACTGATGACAGCTTGGAAACTCTTCAACATGACTTGTACGTCAATTGCAATGATCCTTCAGACTCTCCATACCTTCAAGGAAGTGACTTTGGTTCCCGTATCCCTGGATCTGTTTCAGGAAAATCGACAAGTGGAAATGATCCAATCATTGACGCCCGCCTTGCTGCTCTTCACTTCGTCAAGATAGCAACAGCTGACGATCAAATTGCGTTCAGTCTCAGTCAATCAGACGATAGCATCGAAAAGGCTGCTGCATCAATCTCATCCACATTTGAACAATCTATGCGACCTGATGGAAGACATGAACAAGTAGAGAAGCTTCATTCTGTTCCTGGTACTACAGATGCGGTCTCTGCTCGTCTTGGATATATTCAAACAGAAGATGGTTCATTGAATCTTGTTTGGCGTATGGAAGTACCCATGGATCACGCTCAAAATAGCAATTTCTATCAAATCACAGTGGATGCCACCACTGGTGAAGTACGTACGAGCGCTGATTGGGTGGCTAGTGCACCTGCTCATGCATTCGAAGAGGAGGAAGACACTCCTGAAGCATACTACAAAGTTATGCGTTGGGGCTTAAATGATCCTAGCGAAGGCAATAGAACTTTGGAAGCTGGCGCATTCGATGAAAGCGCTTCACCTTACGGCTGGCATACAGTACCAAACAAGAAGCATTACGACGACACTCGTGGAAATAATGTGATCGCCAGTGCATTTGGTGCTGGAATGGAAGATTGGCAAGTCCCAACTAGACCAAGACCTACAGGAAAACGTGCCGAGAACGGATCGTTGGTATTTGACTTCAAATTCCCTTGGCGTGCGGCTGACAAAGCTCACGAAGAACTAAGCCCTGACGATTATGCTGATGCATCTACAGTGAATCTGTTCTACACATTAAACATGTATCATGATCTCATGTACTTGTACGGCTTCACGCCTGCAGCAGGAAACTTTGAAGAAGCTGAATCAAAAGAAGGAGGTCGTGGAGGTGATGCAATTATCGCTTATTCGATCTCATCTGCCGGTATCAATAATGCTGACTTTACCACACCTCCTGATGGAAGCAAGCCACGAGTACGTATGTACAAATGGCACACAAAGGAGAACCGAACCGAACGTGACGGTGACTTTGAAGAGGGTATCATTGTTCATGAAATGACTCATGGAATTTCGACTCGCTTAACCGGAGGTCCATCTGATTCAAGTTGCTTAGGTTGGGGTGAAAGTGGTGGTATGGGAGAAGGATGGGGAGATTATCTTGCTACAATCATTCGTCGTAAATCGCCAACTCGTGATATTTACACTATGGGAAGTTGGGCTTCTCATAACAAGGCCGGTATCCGAAAGTATCCTTACAGTACAAATTTGACTTTAAGTCCAGAAACATATAAAACACTTGACAGCCCTTCTTACTGGGGAGTTCATACGATCGGGGAAGTATGGAGTGCGATGCTCTATGACGTAGAAGAGGGATTGCGATCGAAATTAGGATGGTCACCAGATCTTTTCCCACCAAATTCCAATTCGACTCAAGCGGAACAAGATGAATTTTGGCTCACTGCTGAAGAAGTACATGCTTTGACCGACGGTAAACCAAGAGCAAGTAAACGTCGAATTCCACGTCATGGAAACACATTGGCTGTTCAACTTGTAATCGATGGAATGAAATTACAACCTTGTAGACCAAAATTCTTTGATGCGCGCGATGCGATCATTCAAGCTGATAAACACTTAACCGGTGGCGCTAATGAATGCCTTATTTGGGAACGCTTTGCTAAGCGTGGTTTGGGAACTGATGCAAAGGTTGTTGGACAAACACCATGGGGCGGAGGTGTCAGAACAAACGGTCACAAGGTTCCAACCAAGTGTGCTAAAGATTGATATCATTCACTTAAATCTTCCCGTATTGTATCCCTTATCCCTTTGACTTGTATCTGCTCTTTTATAACTTTTTCATCTATATCATAACAAACGTGCACCAAATTTCAATACATTCGAAATATTATATTCAATCCGAGAGTGTGTGCTTAGTATACATTGCAAAAAGTGGTGGAGAAAGGAGAATATAAAGATCATTTAGACACTTTTTGTAAAGCACGAGCAATGATCGCTTGACGGACAATTGGGGATGATTGATTTGCTAATCTTTGTAAGATACGTTTATTTGGTGATCGTAAAATGGCGAGTAAAGCAGTTATAGCTGTTAATAAAGCTACACTTCCTGCTTGATGAGCACTTGCCAATTCGATTGGCACAAGGTAAATCAAAGTAGAAATTCCCAAAGAAGCTTGTGTGATTGCAGCCAATGAAACTAGAGATGCAACACGAGGGATTGCAGGAGGCATGCTACCAGATGAAATCATCGAACGAGATACCCTACGAGCATAAATTCCCAAACCGATAGCGCTAATCAATGTTGTGATTGCTAAAGTACGATGCATGAGTTGAACAGTAACGGGATTTTGAGTCATATTACCAAACACCAATCCTGCTTCATCTTTATTCTTCTTTCCTTTCCATGCATACTTTTCTTCCAATAATTCTTCTTTTGGTGGAACAATACCTTCGCCCATATAAGGGAATTCATTGTATACTAAACCTGCATCAAGACCAGCAACGAGTGCACCAGACATAGATGTAACGAATGCCAAACATAACATTCCACGTGAAACGTTTCTGAAACGATTAATACGTGGATTTTGCATTGCTCCTACTAACTTTTGCACATTTTCACCAACGTTCATCATCCAACCCGCTGCTTTGCCTTTTCCATTGACTAATTTATTATCTCGCAAGATTGACATTCCCGTATGTAACATACCCATATACACCAAAAAAGCCGTTCCCAAATGAGCTGCTAAACGGAAATGAGAAACACGAGGATGCCAATCGGAAGATGTACTTGATTGAGAACCTTGACTAACACTTCCATCTAAGCGTAAATCTTTTGCTCCTGCTGAAACTGTGGTATTTGGATGTTGTTGTGCTATGACTGGAGGTGTTGATTCGGGAGCTGTTAAACCACTCTTGACCATAAACCAACCTAAAGCACCTTGAAAGCCAATGCCCAAAGCAATTGCCATTAATTTCCATCTTGTTCCTTTTGCCACTTTTCCACGTGCTAAAAAGAAAAAAGTAGGTAAAAGGAAAGCAACGCCAATGAATCTTCCAATTATTCTATGAGACCATTCCCACATATAAATCTTTTTGAAATCATCTACTGTCATATGCCTGTTCAAGATTGACCATTCAGGAGTTTGTTTATACTTTTCCCATTCTGCATTCCATTCTGCATCTGTCCATGGTAAACTCATCCCTTTAAAACCAGGATTCCATTCCGTTATACTTAAACCTGATTCCGTTAACCGAGTTAAGCCACCAACGACGATGATCAAATACACCAAACCAGCACAAAAAAATAAATGATAGGCAACTGAAGGTGAAGAAGTAACCTTTTCCGAGGAATGACTACTTGAAGGGCCTTCTTTTACAGGTGTAAGAGCAGGTTGTGATTGACGTGGGAAGGAGGTCGAAAATAGTCTTAATATTGAATTGGGTGCAACCTTGTCCTTCCCTAGCATTCTACTTTGTAGAGCTGTTTTTGAAGTAGAAAATCTCAAGGTTGGTGTTATAGTTTGATGACTTAGACATCTTGTAATTATTCTCGTCGAAGATGTCGCCCTTATGCTTTTGAGGCTCTGCAGTGACCCAAAAAGTGGCCTTATTCCCGTTAGCAAAACCATTTTCTTTATAGATGGTGATTGACAAGAAGAAGAAGAATTAGCAAAGCTTAATTTTTTAAAGAACGCACTAGCTTACGTACACCTTCTTTGAACCAGTAAAAATTAAGCTCTTTCCTCAAATAAAGGTGCGGGAAGACAGACTCAAATACGCGTCCAAATGAAGACTTAGATTGAAACCAACACGCACGGCTCACTAGCATTAATGAATATGATCATCATCACGAATCACGATGTATTGGCCAACAACAACGGCTAAGAGATTACATCTTTCGCCCTCAGGTCTAGGGTCAGAGAAAGATTCGGATTCTGCAAATGCACATATCATTCATGCGGCTGAATCATACGATGCAGATTTATGGGCAACATTGACTGCTTCCACATTAACGATATGGTCATATAGACCTTCACAAGTTGTAGCAGCATTAGTAAGAACGCCAAAGAGTATTGAGGAATATGGTGCAAATGTACGAATTCGTTGGAAGCCAGACGGCTTAGGTATCTTTGTTGAAACAGATCAATCATACCTCTTATTGTATTCAGTCAAATTCGTACCTCAAAAGCAAGCATCAGTATATTCTTATATACCTTCAAACGGTAGTGGAGCTAGAAGTAAGAATACTAAAGAACTCTTAGCTCCCAGCTTATCAACCCTACGATCGACATTTGCTCCAGGTCCCGGTGAAGGATCTAGTCTTGGCGAAGGAAAACAACTTGCGATCGATATTCGATTCAAGCTAGTATTACGCATAGATGCAGGACTTTCGACATCCGTTTCAACAGATGATCATTTGATCGTCGCCACAAAAAATCCTCCAGCATTACAGTGTATTCCTTGGCCTGAAGATCCTAGCGCCTCTAATCCCCGTAAAGGTAATCCTCAAACGAGAACAAGCGTTTTATCTCGACTAGATTGGATCGTTAATGTGCAAGATGATAAAGATGAATCTCAAGAAAAAGCTCCTATACCACCGCATATAATTGATATGGTATATTCACATGAGATGGACATGTACCTATTTGTGACATCAGACGGAAGAGGGTATTGTGCACATTTGCAAATGGATAGTAGGACGTCTATATGGAGAGGTCACTGTTTCCATGGAATAGTGGATAGAAGGCGGCGTCCTTCTACTTTAGATCAAAATGAAAATGAAGATTCTACATCTAAAAGTCTTCCTTTCGAAAACAGAGGTCGATGCGCTGCAATAAATGCCAGATTTAGTCTTTTGGCTGTTGGTCTGGAGGATGGAACAGTGTCCGTATATACATTCCGCGCACCTGACAAGGTTGCACTTTACTCTCATTCCTTTTCAGTTCGAGAAGCAATGCGAAGTACGGCTTCTTACCTTAGAACAGGTCATTGTACTTCTCTGGCATGGTCGAGCGATGGTCATGCATTGGCTACAGGATGGCAAAAAGGTTGGTCAATTTGGAGCACGTTTGGCAAATTGATGGGATGCAGCTTGACAGAGAATTGGCAAGATGCATCTGAGAAATTTTCCGATACATTTATGCGTGGAGTACAAAATCTATTTTGGGGTCCGGGTAATACAGAATTATTCCTGACATGCTCGTCCACCGATGCACAACTGGCACAACTGTCCAACGATCTCGACCGACAAATCTTTGTCTTACCTTTTGCCAAATCAGCTGTCACCGGACAACATTCGCCTGACAATACTCGATATGCTTTTGTACAGCTTGACGATAGCGTGCTCGTTTATCGTGGCTCTGATCAACCTGATATGAGCATCATCAATCCTGAAAGTGATGTGTGGCATCATATCAAAATCCCACAAGAATATTTGGCAACAAATTGGCCTGTACGATATGCTTGTATCAGCAGTGATGGTCGCCTGATCGCCGTTGCTGGTCGCCGTGGCTTGACACATTTCTCCACCCTATCAGGCAGATGGAAACGATTTCAAACTACTGCTCAAGAGCAAAATTTCATCGTTGATGGTGGATTACAATGGTACCAACACGTCCTCGTCGCCGCTTGTCATATCCCTGAAACCAATGAACATCAAATTCGACTGTATTCGCGGGATTTGAATTTAGACGAAACGTCTGTGCTTTACACCGAACATCTATCTTCGGCAGTCATTCTGACCAGTTTGTTTGATAACAGTCTGCTAGTCTATACAGCTGACAATACTCTGCATCACTTTCTCATCTCTATCACGGATATGGATATCCATCTTACACTATGCGGAAGTATCACATTTGAAGGGGTTGTTGGTGAACCTGCTCGGGTGAGAGGGATGAGTTGGCTTGTGCCTGCTCAACAACAACAAAATGGAGATCCAATGGATGATCTTATGATGGCAACAATCATCTTTTTGATCGATGGCAAGTTAGTACTTCTGAGACCGAGAAGATCAACAAACAATGAAGATGATGAAGAGGTTTCATATGACATGCAAATTTTGGGAGATCGAATCGAATATTATTGGACACATTTGCAAGGTGTGGGAACACTTGAGAATTCTTTATGGGGATACGATGGTCATGGAATCAAATTATGGCTTGATGCGTTAACCATTGAACAGGCAGGTATGACAAATGACAACGAAGAAGAAGAAGAGAAGCCGGAGTATCGTACGATTGAAGAAAGTATGTCGATCTCGCTTGACTTTTATCCTCTTTGTGTTTTGATTGAAAAAGGAATCATCATTGGTGTCGAACCAGAGGTTTCACTTCGACGGTCTTTGGAATTCGCAATCTTTCGAAGTACAACAAATACGCAATTATTCTTACATCATGTTCTCCGTAGCTATCTGGAAAGAAGGCAATTACGAGAAGCTGTCCTGTTTGCATCTTTTTATCGATCGTTGGTATACTTTGCTCATGCGCTTGAGATCCTTCTACATGACGTCTTGGAAGAGGAAGCGGATAGCGAGTTTGCCCAGCAACTTACCTCATCCTCTTCGAATGATAGTCTAGTAGATCACGAAAAGTCATTGGATGTATCAACTTCAATGGACTCAGTCGAATATCATGCAGAGAATGGATCAAGTGGCAACAGCACAAGATCACAGGCTCTACTACCTCAAGTGATTGTCTTTTTGGATCACTTTGACGAAAGTCTTGATGTTGTTGTTAATTGTGCTCGCAAGACGGAAGTTGCAAGATGGGATTATTTATTCTCTATTGTTGGACAACCGAGAGAATTGTTCGAAATATGTTTGGAAAGGGGTAATTATAAAGCTGCAGGATCATATTTGCTCGTGTTGCACAATTTAGAATCTTTGGAGAATAGTCGAGCTTATACCATTCGCTTGTTGACGGTGGCAAGAAGGCATGGTTGGCACAGGTTATGCAAAGATTTATTGCGTTTTACGAGAAGTTTGGATGATGATGGTCGTGCATTACGGGCTGTGATTGAGCAAGCAGAATTATTTAGCCATGAAGATGGAGAAGATGTATCTGAACGAGAGAAGGGATTAATGGAACGAATGTATTCTTCCACAGCACCTTTTGATAAAACAACTTTCGATACGAGCACCGATTCTTTGCAAACGCCTCCAGATAGCGTTGCCTTGCAAAGGACTACCTCGGCACCCAACATTCTTCATTCCACAATCCTTGAAGAAGAAGATGAAAATGGAACAAGCAGTGAATATGGATTTGATATAACTTCTATACCAACACCTACAAAACGCATCACACCTTTACGTAGCGTTTCATTATTCTCTCCTGAAACACAACAACGTTCAAATGGTCCACCTAAAGCAAGTATAGGAGCTAATGGTAGAATCATACCCGCTTCACCTTCTGATCTTCGACGTTCTTCGACAAGCAGTGGCAGTAGTGGAAATACTGTAAGTAACTCTATTCGATCACCATCACGAAGATCACCCAGTATCAGTTCAGGCTTAGGAATGAGTTTAAGTAAAGTCGGATTACGCTCATCAGATCATCTCGGTTGGGAAGGCAATGCTCGATCACCATCCCGCGAAAATCACCTATCACCACCTCCAACTTCATCTTCATGAAATAAATGTACATTATTATACCATGCAATTCGGAATGATTTCATCACCGTTGTCCAAAATACCGTACTTCTCAGGCACCAAATCAGTTCTTCGCTCGAGAATCCGCTATACCCGCGCACTGAATCCCGACCATGGACTGAGGAAATGCATGCACGTCCTTTTTTTTACCATTGTAGAACTCCACTCCAAAGTTCAAATTTTGGCGTTTATGGCTGTCGTGCGGGCCTAGAAGAAAACATAAAATAAAATAAACTATTGAGCGAATGAACAGCGCAGCGTTGCATTGTTGAATTTACCCGCCTTATCTTTTGGAAGTTAGATATATGCAGAAGTTTTTAAAATTCTACCAATCTTCTTCCCGACCTCTACATTTCTCTTTTTTATAAAAGTTATTTCTCATCATGGCATCTATCGATCAAGTTTTACAAAAAATCGATCAAAACAAGGATAAGCTTATTGCCAGATTGGCAGAAGCTGTCGAAATTCCTTCGGTTTCAGGTGATGCTGCTTACCGTAAACATGTTTTCGAAATGGCAGATTGGTTGAAAGCAGAATTGGAAAAGTTAGGTGCAACAGCAGAATTGAAACCATTAGGAAAACAAACATTGGATGGACAAGAAATTGAATTACCTCCAGTCATCTTTTCCGATTTGAAAGCAAAGACTGATTCTGAAAAAAAGAAGACAATCTTAATTTATGGTCACTTTGACGTTCAACCTGCTTTGAAATCTGATGGATGGAACAGTGAACCATTCAAGCTAGTCCATGATGAAAAGACTGGCCGTTTGTATGGACGTGGAAGTACAGATGATAAAGGACCCGTTATCGGATGGCTAAACGTCATCGAAGCTCATCAACAAGTCGGTTTAGATCTACCAGTCAACCTGAAATTCTGCTTTGAAGGTATGGAAGAATCAAGTAGTGTTGGTTTGGACGATTTGATCCGCAAACATAAGAATGACTTCTTCACAGGCGTTGACGCAATCTGTATCAGTGATAATTACTGGCTAGGAACAAAGAAACCATGCTTAACACACGGCTTGCGTGGTATCACCTACTTCAAACTTCGCATCTCTGGTCCTCAAGCTGATTTGCATTCTGGTGTATTTGGAGGAATGGTGCACGAACCCATGACTGATTTGTTCGCCATCATGAGCAAACTTGTTACCCCTCAAGGTGAAATCTTGGTACCTGGTATTAAGGAATTGGTTGCACCACTCACATCTGAAGAATCTCAACGTTTCGACAACATGGAATACGCTTTGACAGATTTGCATTCCGCAACTGGAAAAGATGTTTCAATCAGTGATGATAAGGCCAAAACTTTGATGGCACGTATGAGATACCCTTCTCTATCATTACATGGTGTCGAAGGTGCATTCTCTGCTCCAGGTGCAAAGACTGTTATCTGCGCAAGCGTTATCGGAAAGTTCAGTATCCGTTTGGTCCCAGATATGAAACCAGAAAAGGTTATCTCTTTGGTTCAAGATTACGTACAAAAAGAATTTGCCAAATTAGGATCAAAAAACACCGTTCATCTCGAAGGAGAAGGAGGTGCACCATGGTACGCTGATCCAAACCATTGGAATTACGTTGCTGCTGCAAAGGCAACCAAGAAGATTTACGGTGTCGAGCCTGATCTTACACGTGAAGGTGGATCAATTCCTGTCGCTTTAACATTCAGTGAAGAATTACAAAAGAATCTCTTACTTTTGCCCATGGGCAGAGGAGATGATGGAGCTCATTCAACAAACGAAAAGATTGATATCTCCAACTACATCGAAGGTACAAAATTGTTGGGTACCTATTTGCACGAAGTTGCTGCTGCTTCATAAAAGAGATAATTTTTGTTATGATGTTCCCTTTTTTCTTTATGCAATCAACACAGGTTTTGTTCTTTATGAAAAAAAAGAAAGTCAGAGTTAGAATTGAGTAGATGCCTAGTTTAATCCTAATCCTAACTAGCTCAGTACCTCTGAAGCTTTGCTCTACGTCGTATCTCTTTGTAGACATGTGATTCGGTTTTGGTCAAGGCTGAAAGTATGATGTACAATGATTCTTCGATTATCACAGGGATGTCCACGTATGCAAAAAATAGTACAGAGGCCATTAAGGATCATCTACATTATTCTCACCGCTATTGCCTGCACCATCACCTGCTAAAGCTCGTCTTACCATTTCTCGTAAAGCATTTTGATCGGATCCAAATTCGGATGTCCTTACTTTGACCGCATAAGATAAATCTTCAATCTTTCGTGTAGATTGCTTTGTGACTTGTTGCTTCTTTCTGAAATCCCTAATGAGAGGAACGAACGGATCCAAGCCAGTACTCAAGCTTCGCAATATACGTAAAACATCGGAAACGACTCCATGTGCATCGCCATCACCTAATGCATTGGTAGCGAATCGCATTAATTCACCACTGAGATCCGATAAACCAAGCACATAGCGTTGAGGTGTGACAGGAAGTATGATATTATTATCTTTGGCGAATAAAGATTGAACTTCTTCTAGAGTGATGACGTTGCCATATTCAAGGAAATGAAGAAACGAGATAGCTTCGATAAATTCTTCCAGCCCTCCTCCATACGCACGATCGTATCGCGTCGCCCTTCCAGGTTCAAATTTATCTGGAATTGTTCCTTCCATCGATACATCATTCCCTATCCCTCCACCGACATACTCTTCGGTCGTCAATCCTTCCTTTCTTGCCAAATCAATTATCATCGAAACAATCTCATCCTTTTTTAGTTTTCCTTCAGCTAGAATCTTTCCCGCTTGACTTTTTGGCTGAATCTCTTTTCCAAAAGCGGAATGTGGAAATCGATGAAGATGAAAGATTAAACGTTTTGAAGCGGTTGTTATATCGCGCGATGCTTTTATCAATCTATCTCGACGATCATTGTATGCATCTATCTCGCTTCTAAAATCACCAAATGCATCTTGAATGATTGTAGCTCTCGAAGAACTCGCTATTGGTACCTCTACTGAAGCCATCTTATTGTAGAAATTTTGTTCTTCGTTGGTGGAGTTTGGAGAGAAGATTTTACTCCTCTTTACGCGCTAGAAGAGAGCGGCGAGGAGGCTACATGCACCGTGCATGCATGCAATTATTCTAGCATGACCGACGCTCCACTGATCAATACTATTACGAATAGAACCACTACCTCCATCAACTAAACTAAATCCAATTTACTGACGATGACGAAAGAAGAAGCTGATCCGATCTTGCTGTCTTTATTTGCAGCTCGCTTTATGAGCGTTGCTGAAGCGATGGGTAGATCATTACAACAAACTTCGATCAGTACAAATATCAAAGAACGTTTAGATTTCAGTTGTGCACTCTTTTCACCCGATGGAGGTCTAGTGGCCAACGCTCCTCATTTACCCGTTCATTTAGGTTCAATGAGCTTTGCCGTTCGTTATCAAATTGAAACTTTAGGAAAAGATGGAATTCATCAAGGAGATGTTTTGCTTGCTAATCATCCTAGCGCAGGTGGAAGTCATCTACCCGATATCACTTGTATTACTCCAGTCTTTGATGATTCAGGCAAACAAATCATCTTTTTCACAGCAAGTAGAGGACATCATGCTGACATTGGAGGAATTTTGCCGGGAAGTATGCCTCCCACTTCCAAGACAATCTATGAAGAAGGAGCACAGATTAAATCATTCAAAATCGTCAGCAAAGGTGAATACGATCGGAAAGGTCTATTAAAGCACATTCTCGAAGATCCAGCTCAATATCCTGGCTGTAGTGGTACAAGATGCTTACGTGATGTTGAGAGCGATTTACAAGCACAAATTGCCGCGAATCAAAAAGGCATCAACCTTATCCATGGTCTCGTGAAGGAATGGGGTTTAGAAACCGTTCAGAGTTACATGAATCACATTCGTGCGAATGCAGAAACGGCCGTCAGAAATTTATTACGTCAGGTAGCAAAAGAGAATGACACAAAAGAATTACTAGCAGTAGATTACATGGATGATGGTTCGCCAATTCAACTCAAAGTCACAATCGATACAGAAAAAGGTTCAGCTATCTTTGATTTTGAGGGAACAGGACCAGAGGTATACGGCAATCACAATTGCCCTAAAAGTGTTGTTTTTTCTGCAATCATTTATTGTTTGCGTGCTATGGTGGATCAGGATATCCCACTCAATCAAGGCTGTTTAACTCCAATCGAAGTACGCATTCCGCAAGGATGTTTCTTGGATCCTAGTGATGAAGCAGCTGTTGTAGGGGGCAATGTATTAACAAGTCAAAGAATTACAGATGTTGTTTTGAAAGCATTCGGAGCATGTGCTGCAAGTCAAGGTGATTGTAACAATCTCACATTCGGATTAGGAGGACAAGATGAACATGGTAATCACGTTGAAGGATTTGGATATTATGAAACAATTGCAGGCGGAAGTGGTGCAGGACCATCTTGGCATGGAACAGGAGGTGTTCATACCCATATGACAAATACACGTATCACCGATCCTGAGATTATGGAACGTCGTTATCCGGTCGTTCTGAGAGAATTTTCTATTCGAGATGGAAGTGGAGGAGCAGGAAAGTATAGAGGTGGAGACGGTGTCATTCGTGATATCGAATTTTTATCGAAACGAATTCAAGTAAGCATCTTGAGTGAGCGAAGAGTTTTCCGTCCTTATGGTCTACAAGGAGGTCAAGATGCGCAAAATGGACGTAATTTGTGGATCAAGCGAAATGCAGATGGTCAAGGTAAAGACCGGGTTGTCAATTTAGGTGGAAAGACAACGGTGAAGTTCAACAGAGGAGATCGGATAGTGGTCATGACACCTGGTGGTGGAGGTTGGGGTGCACCAGAGAAAGATATCAGCAAGAAGAATGAAAGCGGGGGAGGGTCTGTATATCAACACATAGACAAAAGAAGCGGTTCATTGGCAGAACGTGAAGCTACTTCCTTAGGAGCTTAAATGTTTCTCTCTTCATAAATGTCAATCAATCTCTACAATATAGTCATCTTATTGATGCGTGCGTTTAAATAGTACAGGATCATTCTTCCATAGGTTCAACATCTCCCACTGTAGCATTTCCACCGGCTTCTGTACCTGTTCCTGTGGTTGATGTCTGTGGTCCCTTACGTTTCTCCAATTGATCTAACCATTTCTTTAGAGCATCACCTTCTACAATGCGGAACTTCTCTGCTCCTTTCGATTCTGGAGAAGAAGCATCTGCATCTGCATTAGGTCCAACGATAGATAGCGAAACTGCGTCTGCGTCCAATTCTTTGCCTTGTTGAAGTGTGTCACGTAAAGCATTCAAACCTTGAATGATCAATTGATCCAAATCCATGCTCTTGAAAGATTCGAAATTGTGTTCCAAGAATGTCTTTGCACTTTGACTACGGGCTCCTAAAGCCATTGCAAAGTACTCGAAACAATTTCCAGTAGGTGAAAATTCATATAGATGCGGTCCTTGTGAATCGACTCCGACGACCAAGAATCCCACACCATAAGGTCTCTTTCCGTATTGCATAGTGTTCAATTGCGCACGATCAGATAAGCTAGAAATAAGACGTGAGACTGGCAATGGACGAGAATAAAGCAGTCTTGAAGAAAGACATAATTGTCTCATATAATTACTCAAAACACGAGCGTCTGATGTTAAACCTGCGAATCCCATTCCGATATGGTTATCGATCCTTAGCATCTTCTTTTGATAGCTTGCCAATTCGCTTGGCGCACGCTTGAGTGCAACAAGAATTGCATGAGTATCTGATCGTAGTCCAACGACAGCTGAACCTTGCTTAACAGCTTCTAGAGAATATTCGACTTGATGCAGCCGTCCTTGAGGCGAAACTGTTTGGTGGATGAGTTCAGTAAATGTTTCCATAAGAAAATCAAAAGAGAAATATACTCACAGACTGTATTATCACTATCATATGTGTTACGGAACATGATTGCTCCAATCTACTTTGATGAGGTATTGTTAAGGAGAAGGAGAAGAAGTTACTTGAGTGACAGATGAATGTCATTTAAGAAGGCCACGAAGCGTGATGTTCTCAACGCAGAGTGGTCAGCGCATTGGGCAATTTTCGTAAAGCGTACGCGTTCTTTACACTTGCATTCTCATTCACGTGGAGTTGGGTTAATTCAGAACAGCGCTAGAAGATTGTCAGCCTATTCATATTTCCCGACGGGCAAGTGGGGCAAATATATCGACGGTGCATGCATCTGATGGTTACATGTAATACACCACCAATACTCCATTTCGGATAGACATCCAAACATTATCAAGCAATATGGCATTCTTGGGAGCGGCAGTTCGTTGGCCGGATGCGTTGGGAATAAATGCAGAAGAGATACTTGCAAATTGGCAACCCCATCTGCCTTCACCTTTATCTGAATTATCACCAGATCTTTTATTTTCAATCTTGGTATCATTCACAGTGATCATCCTTTTAACTTTTATCACTACCATCTTACAAGCTCGTCATCCTCGTGCAATTGCTGAAAAGGTTGCAGCTGATAAAGGAAGTGCAAATAGGAGAAAAAGGCTAAAAGCAAGTGATACTCCACTCACTCTTCTTGCTGGACCTTCTGGCGTTGGTAAGACTTCGTTATTCAGCGCTTTGGCATTCAATTCAGTCCCATCGGTGCATCCGTCTCAGAGGGAATCTGAGAGCTTGGTCAATTTGGTTGCACCAAACTCAACCTCAAATGAAAAGGATGAATTTAGCTCACATCAACAAAGGAATGTCCTTCTGATTGATACACCTGGACATCCGCGTATAAAGGATCGCATCATTGGTGATTATATCACACAATCTGATGTGATTGTATTTTGTCTAGATGCAAAAGAAGCTTTGCGTGGTGGAGCAGGTTTGGGAGTTGCTAAAGAAGGTAGCTTGATCGAAGCTGTGGATCATTTGCATCAAATCCTCATTCAATTAGCCAGAAGTCGACGAAACGCCAAATCTGTTCCTCCAGCCTTGGTACTTTTATTTACCAGATCTGATCTTTCACCTCATTTGGCCAACGTTTCGCTTTCATCTTTATCCGCTGATGAGAGTAAGAGACGAGCGATCTTACTAAATCGTGCACGTACGGCAGTTGAAGTAGAACTAGGTCGTAGAAGAGCCGGAATGGGATTCGGTGCAAGACGAACGACAAAGGTTGGAGGCATGTCAGAGGTAACAGGAGGATCTTCAAGTAATTCTCTTTGGTCAAGCATATTTGGCATATTTGGTTTTAAGTCCAATGGAGGTGGTGATAGATCAGCTGCAAACGAAGGACAAAATGAAGAGGAGGATGAAGAACTGATTGATTATGTGGACTGGGATGTATTGGAACGAACGATGAGCAGCCCTAGTAAGAATGGAATAGGACTTTCTGCTGGCACTAGTCTAGAGAGGCTTGATTCAGATATTGTAGATGGCGGCAAGGCTATATGCGCATTCGCAAGTGTAGGCAAGGAGAGAGGCTGGGACGAGCGCAATGTGGATGGTCTAGATGAATTAAGAAGAGTTTTACTTAAAGTGTAATTAAGAAACTGTATTGGTACATCGTATAATGTATGCACTTTTATTGTGAGAACAAGAATGAATTACCAAAGTATGCTATTAGGAAAGCAGTTAATCCACTAGAGATGAAATTGACGGAATTATTGCTCAATACGTCAAAGCCAGTGATGATTTGCCAATCGTCTTGTTTCTTGCTTGCAGCGGGTAATCTTCCTAAAAGAACTTGTTTTGTCTTCGTATTATACCATGTTCTTTGCAAGGTGGCGCCCAAGAGAGAGTCAATTCCACTACCTGCAATACCTCCAAGTCCTCCCAAAAAGACTGTCTTGATGAGGATATCAGATGAATTGACATAGCATGCCTTGTTATCTTTGAAAATAATACTTAATCCTGCTACTGATCCAATAAATGCACCGCCAAGCAATGATCCCAAAGTACCTTGAACGGATAAGCCACCATTTGTGCCAGGTGGAACGATTTTAAAAGGAGGCAAGATTAATCTTGGCGGTCTTTTAGCCAAGATTCCCAATTCAGAAGCTAATGTATCGCCCATACAACAAGCAAAATGACCGATCATGAGTAATACCAAGAAACGTGGTGTATGTCTAGTGATGAGGTTGTCAACGATAGCATCAGGAAGAATGTTTTCGAGCGTAGTCTTGCTACCGAAAAGATTGAATGGAGTCTTTTCGAACAAACACCAACTTTTTCCATCTTTCCATTGAGCAGGATCTTGATACAATAATCGAAAGAGTAAAGCAGCTGATGCACTTACAAAGCTATTACATAGCACTTGCCATGCATCTCTTTGACCTCCTTGTGCTGATTTATGTTTTAAGTCTGTTTTTCCAATATCATTTGATTCTATTTCGAGTAATTGTTTAATTTTATGTCCAACTTTTGTCGCTCTACTACCTGTCAAATAAAATACGAGCAAAGTTATTCCGAAAGCTTTGATAGGATTCGCCAGAGATATATAACCGACTGCAAATGCTGCCAATGCTCCCGAAAATGATAATGAACCTTTACGAAATCCATGTGAAGCCATCAAAGTGGCGATCACCAAAGCGAAAGGATATAATTGCATTTTATACACTATGGTTGTAGAAGAAAAGAATTTCTCCACATAATTCTTTGCTCCCTGTCATTGGAACGGGCCTATAAAAATTTCAATCAAGACGCCTTAACGCCAACTCTCTGGTCAAGAAAATGAAAGAGGCCGACTTTCCGAAATTGTATAATGTACCGTAGGTAGGCTATTACATAGACTATGAATGATTCGCATATAACGCGATGAGAAACGCGTCAACGCGTTCTTGTTACGTGTAAATTAAACGCGACAACAATTTACCTTTATAGTGGCCAAGTGCCTTCGTGAAGCATAGAAGGACTGAATAAAGGGAAGAAGGAAGACATGGTAGAGAATCAATCAATTGCATATGCGTGGGAGATTTGGGAGCAAGGAAAAAAAGAAACATGTTTTTCCGAATGTTTTCTCAAATTTATTCTCACTTCATTCAACAACATTCTTTTGCACACGAAAAATGCGTGGTAGGACATCAAGCTCGAAAGAGCAAATCATTTATCAGTATGAACCATTACAACCAATCGCATCAACTTCTCGTTCTTCAAATTCGGATGAAGATGATGAAATGTTTCATTATAGTGCATTTTCAAGAAAGATTATAAAAAATGTTGAAAAAGTAACTTGGAATTCAAAACGATCACCAGTTGTAACTCTTGAAAATACTGAAGATGAAGAGGGAATGGAAAGTGATTCATCCCTTTCATCTTTGTCTAACTTTGAAGATGATTCAGAAACGGAAAAAGAAGATGATTTTGATTCGACACCCAAAGCAAGGAAAACACAGCAGCAACCACAGCCACAACAGCAACAAGAATCGCACCTTGATCCATCTCAAGAAATCTTTTCGTTGGGAGATGTGGTGTATATTGAATCCAATCTCACTAGGCCACATTTAGGCATATTGACTGACATACTTACGTCGAATGAATCAGAAGATGACAAAGAAATCTTGTGCAAATTACGCTATTTATATTGGCCACAAGACGTCAGTCAAGTGACAAGTGCAAAATTATCAAATTTAGTAGATAATGATGAAGTATATTACACACATCAAGCACCCAGATTGTTAGGTAGGAGAAGGACAAAGAATTCATTACGAGGAGGTGATGGCGGTGAAGCTTTGACGGATAATTTTGAACATGGTCCTTCTCTGTTAAACATATTTGTTAAAGCTGATTCGATTTTAGGCAAATTGACGATGCATTCATCTGCATCAAATTGCAGAAAAGCAGTTGCATCCTCTCCTAAACAGAATGTAGGCGTTCTATTCAAACGTAAACGGATGCCAACGCATTTATTCGTCAAGCGCGCCATCGATCCACAAAGGGAAGTATTTTGGAATGTTGATTGGGATGCAGTAATTCAACGTGGAAAGAAGAGTGGAAAATGGGATCTTGCAGAAGGAGATGATGAAATACGTAAACGGATGGAAGATAATGAAACAACAACAACAACTCCTTTAACTACTCCAGGAAAGAATGCCAACGAATGGGCAAAAATGCTTGCAAAGGAAAAGGGAATCTCACTGAGCTCCACAACAAAAGATCGCCAAGAGATCAGAAAGCAACTAGAAGCAAAACGTATTGCTGCTTTATTGGATACGCCAAGCAAGAGAAGACAAAAGCGTATGAGAGAAAAAGAAGAAAGACGGATGGCAAGAGCTACTGGTGATAGACCTTTAAAACGAGCACGATTGAACAGAAACGACGATGAAAGTGGTTTAAGTAGTGCAGAAAGCGCAAGTGAGGTGTATGATAGTGATTCGGATGACAGTTTTACTTCAGTCACTTCTGATGATGAATTCGCTTTATTGGATGATGAAGAAAGTGAAGCGGAAAGTATGTTGGATATCGATGATGCTTTATTCATGGATGATGAAGATGATCATGATTGGGATACAGCCGTACGTCGAACTCCGAGCAAGAAGAGAAACCAAAGATCAGGTTATGCACCTACAACACCACGAAAGCGTAAAATCTTAGATGGCTTGACGAGTTCACCGGTAAAAGCAATGGTAACACCAAAATCAAAGATGCGCATTTTAGGTACCGTATCTTTAGCACCAACATCATTACCTGCTCGACCAAAAGCATTAGATTCATTACCGATCAAAGAAGTACAATCGATGACAGCCAAACAAAGAGCAAAGAGATTGTTACATGTTGGTGCAACACCTGAATCACTTCCATGCAGACAAGATCAATTTGAAGAAGTGATGGCATGTTTGGAAGATGCAGTAGAAGATGGTTTAGGAGGTTGCGTTTATGTTTCAGGTGTCCCAGGAACAGGAAAAACGGCAACGGTACGTGAAGTTATTCGTAATCTTCAAAAGAGATCAGAAAGAAATGAAATAAGTCCTTTCAATTTTGTTGAGATTAATGGAATGAAATTACAAGATGCACATGATGCTTATGGAGTTTTATGGCATTCATTAACTGGAATGCGTTGTTCCAATGCAAATGCATTGCATCATCTTTCACAACATTTTGGAACTCGTAGCAACAACAACAGCAACAAACTTTCTCTCACTTCTTCTTCTTCAATGATGGGACCTGGACGTGCAACAACGGTTGTTTTAATGGATGAATTAGATCAAATGGTAACTACACGTCAAGATGTTATGTATAACATGTTTAATTGGCCAAATAGTCAAGATAGCAGATTGGTAGTCGTTGCAATCGCCAATACGATGGATTTGCCAGAACGTATTTTACATGCAAAAGTTGCCAGTCGATTAGGAATGACGAGAATCACTTTTAAGCCATACAATGATCGTGAATTAGTGCAAATCGTTCATGCACGTTTAGGAATTCAAACAGAAGAACAACAACAGCAGCAACAGCAACTATTATCATCCTTCACTCAAGGTTGTCAAAATGTTTTCGCTCCTGAAGCTTTAGTGTATCTTGCTAAACGTGTTTCAAACGTTTCAGGTGATGCACGTAGAATGTTGGACGTTTGTAGACGTTCTATTGATGCTATTGAAGAAAGTCGAAAATCAACAGCTATTGAACTGGATAAATCGGTTACTATTGGAGATATGAAAAAAGTATTAGACGCAATGGTAAAATCCGGTAAAGGTGCACACATTTCACGTTTATCACTTCATAATAAAATGACTTTGGTCGCAATCTTAGCTGCCGTTCGTCGTGCTGGAAAAGCAGAAGTTGATTTAGGCACAATCACAACTACACATGCAAACCTTTGTAGAATGCATGCAATTTCACTTCCCAACGAATCAATTCGCAAAAACAATTCTTCTTCTCAAATGAATGTTCATCAAATCTTATATGATGAAGATGATATTGGAAGATTGACAAGTATGTCTTATCTAATCAATCACCTTTGTGCTTTAGGATTAGTAATTGCTGTAGGAACAGGAGCGGCGGCTGCCAGAAGTGGAAGATTTGCTCGATTCGTTTTAACATGTGCAGAAGATGAAGTTCGTCTTGCATTAGAACAAGATGAAGATGTTCGTTTACGCAACCTTTTGTAAAATTATCAATCTTATGTATTATTATATATTAATTAGCAATATCTATATTCTATCAGGATCGTATTGTATACACTGAATTGGCAACGCTATTCGCTCTTTTGGTACGTAAAAGACAATATTGACCATATCGATTCGTTTGACCACGGAAAGCATTGGGTATATAAAAAGCACGCTCGATAGTTGCTCTCACTTTTTCAACCTTTGATGCTTCTGGATTTGCACGACTCCAACTTGCATCCAAGAAATTAGTACAATAAATTGCAGTCCAATTTTCCTTGTCTAACAGGTATCTTGGCTCTCTCGAATTTTCATTTTGCTCCACGAATGATTGATCTGCATATCTATGTGTCCAGTCCACATCTACCAAATAATCACAATCATCAACTCCAGCGTATCTATCTGTCTCTTCTCGATTGAGATCGTTGAAGCCTTCTCGCATCGGTTGAGTAAATATACCCCAAGGCCATAATGTTGCGGCAAGATTGGAAAGGCCATGTTTTGGAATGGTGGCATATTTCGCTTCTTCTCCTCTGGCGAAATGTTTTGGCAATATTCCTTTAAATTCAGATGCGATGAAATCTACTTTTACTCCATCAGGTACAAGATACGTACTTGGAAATCTATACCATTCTTTTCCATAACATAATCTCAAAGGCTCTTCTTGCTGAGAATCTTCCTTGAGTTCGAGCAATAGGGAGAGATTCACTTTTGCCTCATTATCGGGCTGAGTTGAACTTGTCTTTTTGGTACCTTCACTTATTGGAAAATTTTGACGAATCACTCGAGGCAATTCATCCTCTGACAAATGTCGTAAAACGTCAAAAGGTGCATTGTAAGATCTTGTAGTGTGAAAAGAACGAGAGATAGAGATAAGACATGTCACAGCAAGGATTAAACCTGTCATGAGAGTTGTAATGCTGAATCCTTGTTGGCGAGATAGTGAAGGCTTGGTCTGCTGACCGTTTATCAAGCTTGAAATAATAGAATCAATTGATGACTTTAAGCTATACAATCCAACCGCTGCATTGAAGCATAAGATAGGATAGGCAGGATAAACAAATCTTTCTTCTTTGTGCGCTTGTAGAGTAAGAAGTCCAAGCCATAAGTAGAATGGCAAAAGTCGAAAAGTCAAAAGTAGACCAGGAGAAGAGCTAATGATATTTGCTGATGTAGTCCATTTTCCTTCTGATTTCTTCTTGGATGCATCTTGTGTAAAAGTACTCTTAGATGCAAATGAGATACGTTTTGGGTCAAGAATTGATAAGAGTACCATCATTGGCAAGCTTATCAAGGCAAATACCAAAGCTGGTCCAAAATTCAAAGCAAGGTTCAAGAGATAATAATACCAAGGTTCAACGCCATATAATTCAGGACCCGCTCCCCTTCGAGCCGAAAGAACATTGTATGTAATAATATTCAAAGGAACGATTGCCAGCCTTGCATATGCCAAAGAGTCCACTGAAATGATTGGGATAGCAATTAAAGCAGATATAAAAACTGTCTTGATCCATTGACCACTGCGTGCCAAGATGAATTCAAGATACCTACTTGTTGGAACTATTAGTCCAGAGGGCAAAAAGAGCTCCTCAAACACAAATGGTAAAGCCAATATCAATGCAAAAGGCCATGCTAGCAGAGCGCCCAAAGCAAATATAGCTGTTGCTGCTAAAGTACGTAAACCATTTGTGCTCGACAAAATAGACCGGTTAAGAGGGAATCTGTTACTGGCTTCAGTTGATAGCTTGAATGCGAATGACATTGCCCAAGTTGTCGTATACATTACAAACGTTGAAGGTAATAATGCTGTTGAACTTTCATATAATCCAGCAGAGAATAAGAGTAGAACCAATGTATAACGTGCAATTTGAGGATGAATGACGTCTGAAATCGTTTGTAAAAAAGCAGCTTCGGTCATAGAAGAACAAAAAGCAAGAAACGTTCTTGTAGCATAAAATGAAGCAGATTTTTCTTTACCAAGTAAATGCATAATCGTACTTGCAATAGGAACATATTGTACAATGTATGCCCAAGATCGAATTGCAAATTGTGGTGAATATTCCCATGTTTGAAAAGGTGTTTGTGAAGACGAAAAAGGAAAAGGTGAATGAGTTAAAAGATGTAATGGTTCCCAATAATTGTATGTTTCATCACAATCAGTTACATTGGAGTATAAAGCAGAAATTACTCTTGCAATCAATAAAAGTCGAAAGCAAGAACGAAAGTTTGGCATCCATATCTTGTTATTGTTTGAGTCACCTTCTATGAGTCTTTTAGTTGATTTGGTTTGGTAAGACATGACAACATTTGTCCTTCGCTACAATCGTCTCAACAATGGGAACATCATGGTAAAGAAGAAGCTTAAAAGAGGTCTTGTCTATGTATCTTTCACTTCAGGAGCCCGTGCGAGGAAGTACATATTTTTAGAAGAATCTTTTTAGCGTGGCGCCTCATCTTGTTATGCAAAAGGATTATTTCTCAACAAACAATGCTTCCCCAGTTTTGGAAGTTTTTTTAGTACGAACATCAAATCATTTTTTGTGTAGACAATACTCATTCGATGTAGAGAATAGAAAACTTAGAAGATAATAATTGAGGAATTGTAGTACAATGTCTATGTAGCAAAAGGGGAGATAAACCAAGCTTTTTAGTGCCAAGTGTTGTACATAATTAACTATACTCAATCTCATTCAAATATTGACTTAGATCAATGAATTGAAGAACAAGAAGATACCATACATTATATAAGCGATCATCTATTCTATCCAATTCTTGCTCTCCTCGCGAGACGGACATGTTCAAATGCGTGTATATACAACTCCGTAAGAACGCGTAAACCTTCGGCGAGATTAACAATGACCAGGTGCCGTTCATCGGCGCTGCACAATCGAAAACATGTGTTTGCCGTCAATCAGGAAGCGATTGGTAAATCTATCTATCCACATACATAAGTAGAATAAATTCATAGAAGGAAGATACATAATCTGAAACAAAGTACGTTGGATGATTGATGTATGTACGATGATGCAAAAAAGAAATGTCAAAAAGAAAAAAAAGTCTAGACCAAAATCATGATTTTAAAGCATCTTACGTTTCATAAATATTCAACTAGCATTAATTAAAATTTAAAATCGGTGACCGGTTTTTTCATTGTTCTACATAATGGATAAACGATTTTAAGAAAATGAAAAAGCCACAAAAAATAATTGACGTGAATACATATACATAATAAAAACGGCATTTGCAAAATAAATGCGGGCGCGGCAGCCAATTATGTAAAATGTATGTATAGATGAATGAAAATATTACATCATCCAATTTTGCTTTCGGTTTCCCCGAAATCGATTACATATATGTGAGTCTTGGCCGCATACAGACGATTCTGTCAAAGTGATCGCCGCTCTTCAAGTCAAGCGTAGATAGATTTCTACTGAAGTATTGTATTCTTCCTTCAATTTGTTCATTGTATACATAACTCGCAGAAGAAATCTCTTACCTGAACTCTATGAGTTGGAAATCAATGAAGTAGTCATTGACACCCTGATGCACCCTTTTTGGTCAACACTTGACCGGGCTGTCTGAATTATGCACAAACAGAGATTAGCGTATGCTAAAGAGGTCCCGGAAATCTGCGCTGCGTCGCGCCGAAACAGTAGTGTTGAATGAAAAAGGGTGCTGCTGTAATCAATGATCGAACTATCACCCTATCAATTCATCCCAAATAGCTTTAAAAAGATTAATTAATACTTCTCTGATCCGATAAAAAGGATTTAGGGGTTTATGTGCGTATTTCAAATTTATCATTTAAACAGCTTCTAATCTGTTCGGCATGCGATAGAGTTATCAATAACAATCAATGATTAAATTTCGATCTCAATCATTGCTTTTTTGTTTTTAAAGTTTCCCTTGCACTTTACCTCTACGGGTCCAACTTCGGTCTTCTCTTGCATCCTTGCTTGCATTCATTCTTTCAACCCCGTTCCGCTTTGAAATATGCGCGCGTTTTTAAAAGCCAAAGTTAACAGTACGATTTATTATTATTTATTCGGGTTCTTTTTAGTCTCAACAACTGTCAACCTAAAACAAATTTAGATCCTTATGACATTACGCTAATCTGCGTGTGTGTGTGCATGTGCATTGTGCGTGTTCGTGCATCTTATTTTAAGACTGTTCGTTCGTGTCCTGATAAACGTCTATCAAAAAGCGCAATCTTCAACATCTTTTAGATGAACCTTGCAGGAGAGCAATCTATGTTTAGCTTCCGGATATTTTTCTTTTTCTATTGTTACAATTTTGTCACCTTTACATAAAATCGTAACACATGGTCATCCGCATTCACAGCCACAAAGGTTTTTCATTCGCTTGTGATTTCATTTGAAGGAAATGAAGATTCATCGGAATTCCATACCGATTAAGCGAAATGAGGACACGGATTCGATTGGATGATAAATTAAAGGCCAACTTATTTTTTTGGTTTTGGTTTTTGTCGTACGAGGAAAAATAAAAAAGAAGGCGTCACAGCAGCGCCTTGGACGCCGGCGCCGCACCATCTTTGACCGGCATTACTGTTGGCCTACATTTATTTTTTTTCTACGTCATGCAATATAGTTTCAATATAATTTTGGAGTTTAAAACGGAGTATAGAATTGAGAAGAAATAAGGGCGCGAAATGAATAAAAACTTCTAGTTTGCAGCGTAGCACAAGCGCACGCACAGCACAACACGGAGAGCAAGAACTGGCAGCAGTGTAAATGCATCTTTTTTCGATATCTGCATCTGCGCGCGAATTAGTGTACCGAGATTAAACAGAAGCAGAATAACAGGAACGGCAAAAAGCCTCATTACGCCGTTACATTTTTATTGCATTTCATCTTTTGGTTCATTCTCCATTTTTTTTTATAAACCGTCGAATTAAAACGCAGAATATTGCTTTCTGTTCACATATCAATTTTTATCAATCGCTCATCAGTTAACCTACCCGGGTACGCCTAAATGCGAGCGAGTATAGACGACGTGCATAAGTGTGCGTGCATTAAGTGAATCATGCGTACATATTTTGTACGGACTTGGCTTGTAATGTGCACCGATTCAGATAAAAATAAAAATTAATAATTTAAAACCTCTTTTTTGCCCGATCTATATAGAAGGCCGTTGAAGGAACGGTAAAACGGATCGTAGAAATCCATATCGAGAAGATTGACAGTATCATGCGTTCTTTGACTATGCGGAGAGATTAAATGTACTTATTTCTGTACCTCACTCAAACAAGAACGGCACCAAAGACCGGTCAGAGGAGGTGGGGTTCTGTGTATGTTCGGTAAATGTGACAAGTTATATTGACCTAAGAAGAACGGCGTACATACTTCCATCAATTATGCATTAACTTTGTACATTTACCCTCATTGACGTTTTTTTTTCTTTCACTGCCACGTAAATATTTACAACTTCTTTCTCTACTACGTTCACATTCAAAACAATTTTAGGATCGTCTGGTTGCCAATCGGGTTCGACATTGTAGGTGTAGGCTGCATTTCAATTGATACTCGAAGCAACCGCCGCGTTTACGTATAGAAAAGCTCTTGCTTTTTTTATCCATCTCACTTCTTCCACTTTCGATAATCGCCTTTCAATTCCTTGCTGCATGATTTGTCATTCAACTCTTGTGATTCGAGCATTGAAGTAGGAACCGCAAATCAAATCAATTGAATTGTCCGACAAGGTTATCGCGTAAAAAGATTATCCATCTTACGTGTTCTATTTCATTATTATTTTTCGCACAAGCGCACAATTGAAAAAGTGAAACGCCAATTTATTTGTCGGCAAAGAAGAAACAAAAGTGATTGATTACATACGAGATTACGATCGGACTTTGATAATCTCGTATTGAATCCAATTTTGACCTTTTTTTTCCCAAATTCACGGCATTCCGCTTTTAAAGTGATTATTTGATGGATCTCCTTCTTTTTTAATTCAAATCACAATCTCGATCAAATCTTAATTGATGCTTTAAGAAAAAAAGAGATCGAGAAATTCTTTTTTCCCCGTTCATTCTCCGCATCACTTCAAAAAGGATCACGCGGTCCGGTGAAAAGGGTCATTTTTTTAACTGCCTTACTCTGGTTTTTGTGACGCCGCTCAAAATTCGGCAACGAAAAAAAGGAGAATTGTCTTCTTTTTTTTTCCTCCTTTGTAATCCGAAAAAGTTGGCGAGAAGAAATCGTACGCCGTTTATCAACTCGGATCATACGATCAAATCGCAAGAGTAATTCCGTTTTTCTGCTTCAATCTACCAAAGAAACAATTTCCATGATCAAGAAACTTTCCAGAGATCCATGTATACATTCTAGTTTTTTTCCTTCTTTCCTTCTTCTTCTTCTTCTTTTGCTTCCATTCTTGACATCGACCGTATGTCGAAAAAAGTTGATGATCCCCAAGGGATTGATGACAAAGAGAAACAACAAGAAAACATTCAAAGGCAAGATACAATGACAACACTTTATGCATCCGGCCCGTCTTCCAGGGAAACCTTTCACGCCAGACATCCATCCGATCCACATCATCATCGTCCTTCTTCCTCTTCTTCTTCTCCTTCATTTACCAGACATTATCACCCTTACGATCAAAGGGGGCAAGATGAACAACAAAACCGATTGCCTTCTTTACTAGATGAACGAGAGAGAGATTCAAGAAGAGACTTTTCCGGTCCTCTTCCGCCATTAAGAGCAAGTGAAATAGAAAAATCGCCTTACACTTCTCCAGTCACTGATCGTCAAAGGCCAAAAACAGAAACAACTTCTTCTTCTTCGCCCGATTCAATTCGTAATAGAAGTCAAGTCATCATTTCATCAAATCTGCCACCGCCAGCTTCAATTCCTAGTTCTTCACCTCAAAATCGATTTCAATCTCAACGACCTTTTCCGCCTCTTGTTCCTTCTACAACATTTGAACGATATGGCGATAGATCAAAGATACCATTTCAAGATCCACAATTGGAACATAATTCTCGTCGTGAGAGGATAGAATACGATCAATTTGGCGGCGGACCAGCTGGTCAGCATCCGGGTAGAGTAGATGATCGTTTTACTCCTCTTCCTCCTCATCACAGCCAACATCGATCTTACTATCCCGAATCATCCAGAGGAGTACATTCTAGCGAATCATTAAACGATATTCGCTCTAATGAAACCAGAGAGCATTCTCGTTCGGATGCATCCATACCTCCTCCAAAAGATTTAGGATCATCTTGGTCATCTTCGCATGGTCATCCATCCACATCTTCAAATCGAAATGCAAACGAACAACAAGGCAAGTCTGATTCATCACCTATTTGTAGTAATTGTCGTACAACACAAACGCCTCTTTGGAGAAGAGATGGAAAAGGTGGTCTTTTGTGTAATGCTTGTGGATTGTTTGCCAAAGTTAAAGGAAGGCCAAGACCTGTAAGTTTGAAAACGGATGTGATCAAACCAAGAGCGCGAAGGGTAAAAGTTGCCCATCCATACGATTCAGATCTTTCACCTTCTTCTCGTCATGCATACATTCAAAGTCATCAAGGTCATGCGGAATTCTATGATGGACGTTATCCTCACCCTTATCCACCACCTTTTCCTCGTACGACGATGAATGAACAACATTACAGTGAACATTATCCCTATGTGACTCACCAACATCAGTATTATGGTGGTATTCGTGGAGCTCAAGTACCTTACGAACGTGAAATGATGCATGATGATCGCTTTAGAGCAGAAGGACCGCCAAATTATCCACCTGGTCCATCAAGATATCCGATGGATGGCGCGCCTGCTCTTCCATCCTCTTCTTCCGGCGTTCCAAAAGGTGCAATCGGTCCTTTGCACACTTCTCCAGGTTCAATGCATTCAGAAAGATTTGATGAATACAATCGAAGAGCATATAACGATCCAAGAGAATCAGAAAGGTTTGTCCGTCATACTACTTCGCCAGAATATCTTAATCGAGAAAGGATGTATGCAAATCAACCTGCTTTTCCGCCATCCATATCTTCAAGACATCCACCATCACATCCACCTCCGACTTCTGGAAATATGAGAGAAGAAGATTATTATCACAGATATGGACGTTATGAAGGACAACCGCCGCCGCTACATAGGTCCGAATATCAACAAGGCAGCATATATGCACGCGAAAGGGGAGCTGCCGCAGGACCCTATTTTGACGAAACCGGAGGCCGAGAAGATGGAAGAGTTCAATCTGCAACAGGAATGGCGGATGTCACACTTCCTCCATTAAGATCTTCTCCATCCGGTTTCCCGCAGACGCAGCCGCCGCCGCTGCCGTCAAATGCATCTAATCGTGAAATTTATGATAATCGTAACAATGCAACAACAACATCACAAAGACCAACTTCAAGCAGTTCAAGCTTTCATCAATCACCTCCTTATCCGCACATTGAAGCATCATCAAGAATATCTCAACCAATTCGTCCAATCACTCATTCACCTACAGACAAAACGGAAAAGTCAAGCTCGTACAAGTTACCTCCTTTGGGATTACCTAATGGTTCGCCAAAGCATGAAGAGTCTTGAAGGATACGTGTTGTTTTGTATGGTCAAGGGACATTTTTATTTTTTTCAAGACATATAGTCTGTTACATAATTAATAAACACCTGCTTTTTATCTTTCAAGTAATCAATCGCATCAGATTTTGTTCATTTTGCTCTCTGTACGTATAGATACATGTAATAGAAAGACACAATTGTAGTCTCTATGCAATTTAATCGAATTATCTTTCACAATGCGAGGCACGCCTGGGAATTTGAAAAAAAAAGATCATATAATAATTTCATTTCATATAGACAGTCCACAAACGAATCCAAACAACAAAACAAAAAAGGAAAATTATATACAAATGAAAAGAAAAGGCATTATAAGAGCAAAGCAAGAAGAAGGTCCGTCAAAACCCTTCTTCTTAAGCATAACTTGTAGGTTGTGAGTTTGCAGTTACAATACTTGCGCGTGAGCCTGCTTTGGTATTATTGTTTGCTTGACTTGCACGACTGCTAACACTTGTTGAACGGGTTGCCGCACTACCTGCGCGACCTTGAGATTGAGCGGAAGAAGCATAACTTGTTCTACTTGAACTGTTTAGAGAACTTAAAGTGTTTCCTCCTGCGAACGAACTACTTGAATTGGAAAAGAAGCTACCTGATCGATTTTTAGTGATTCTCATTGTTTCCAAAGCAGCATGTGTACGAACTTGACACATATTTGATAAAAGATAAGAAGCTTTTCCACCTGAAACGCCCTTTTTACCTTTTGCTTCTAATGCTTTACCAGACATGACTGCCTTGAATTCCTTTTTAGCCAATTCATCTTTGCCCATGCATGTTAACAATCGTCCGTTTTCATAATGAGAGAAATAAACCAAATAACGATCCACTTCATCCAATTTATGACCATGTTCAAACACTTTTGCGAAAGATTGTTTAGCATCTGCAGTAATTTCTTCAATTGGTCCGATTGCATCATCAGAAGGTAATCTGACCAGCGTTTGTGGTTCAGGATAAGCAACGAATCGAAGTGCAACACCGCGCAAGAAGAATGCCAAACAGTATGCGCTCCAATATTCATTTTCTCCTGTTCCATAAGCCTTTGGATCATGGTAAGATTCCAATTCATCGATGAATTCATCAATGCGAGTCAAAGTGTTCTCTACCAACAAGAACACAGGTGTTTGAGACATGCAATGCCAAATATAAGAGAATTCCAAAGCGGCCAAAGGTAATCTGTTATTGTTAGCAATGTACTTCTTTGCTTTTAGCATAACGAATCTCTCGAATGGAATTTGACGACCTGCAATCTTTTTGGTCAATTTAGGTACGGTACGCATAATTGTTGCTGATTTTGCACGTTCGTCCATTCCAGTTTCGTACAACATGATTGCTTTGGCATATTGATAAATTGCTTTTGACCAATTTGATTCTCTAGAAAGAACGTCATAACATTCATATGCACGTGCAAAATCGCAAGTGGCCAAATAAGTCAAACTTAAATCCCAGAAGCACAAGTGATGCAATTGCTTGTAAACACTTTGGGCTTCGATTGCATTTCTGAAATATTCGATGGCCTTCTCAGGTAAAGCTTGTGCAGCATAAAGACGGGCAGACATGTAGAGGAAAAAGATTCCGTTGGGGAATCGAACCAAATTCCAACTTAAAACTTTGTCGGCATATTCAAAGTCAACATCTGTAACGGGCACGTAACTTGAGATGACTAAATGATAAGTCAAGATACCCAAATCACACAATGGACGACGAACACCTTCTTCATCAGCTGAAACGCTTGGTAAAGGTCTACTCTTGTTCCATCCACCTGCACGTGAGAATAAATCTAAAGAATATCTACGATCTCCAGTGAAACCTAATCCTTCCATCATCTTCAAAGCTTTGGCAGGCAATAAACTCAAGATTAATGAACACATTCCGTTGGAAAAGTAAACACCTGAACGGAAATCTTGATCGATCGTTACTTTTGCTTGACGGTTATGAATTTGTGCTTCTTCTGCTTCACCATCACAGTATTCGACGAATTTCATCAATTCACGCATGGAAAAGTAAGCATTTCGTAAGCTGAAAGCATGTTTGACGAAAGCTAAACTGTCACCGGCGTAAAAGATACCCAAAACTGCTTTGAGTAACATTGATTCAGTATAGACCAATTCGGCATGTTGTTGAACTAAGCTCATGCTACGGAAAGTCTTTTCTTTTGATTGACCGACAAGTTTTCCAACGGTACCAACTTTCTTACGCAATAAGCTTGACAATTGCATTGTATGTTTGCAACATGCAATTGCTGTTTCGAAATCGGTTGGCTCAAAAGTCATGATTGACTTGACAGTATTGATCAAAGCCATACCAACAGCCTTGTACAATCGAACGTCTGCACCTTCCAAACAAATTTCTTCTGCTTCACGCATTTTTGAGTTTAAGAATAAAGCCATAGCTTCACGAACGGTACCCAAATCACGTCTGCATTCTTCATCAGATAATTTGACTTGAGCAGCAGTTGGTGGCTTATCACCAATGAAGGAAAGATCGACTTTTGTCTCAGGAGTGATGGATTCATCACTGTAATTGGAATCTGCATCATCATCTTCGTTAAAGTCATCATCGTCGTAATTTTCTTCTTCGTGTTCTTCTTGGTGACCGTTTTGTTGATCACCATTTTCACCACCACGAACATAAGCATAAGCACCTGCAGCAGCTCCACCGGCAGCGGCAGCAGCACCACTAATAGCGCCAATTGCAGCACCAGTGTAGGTCTTTGGTTCTTCTCCATTTTCAGCTTCTGCAGATTGACTTTGTGAAATAGATGCTTGACGTGGAGGTGGTCTTTCTGGTTTCTCTCGTGAAGGTGATTGTGGTGCTTCTTGTTGTTGTTGAGATTGAGATCTTTGTTCGCTTTGACCATTCTCATCCGATTTATTGGTAGCTTTACTCTTCAAAGCACCAAAAGCGCCTAAAGCACCGCCAGCTGCACCTCCAGCAGCGGCACCTTCAGCGACAGGTTTGCGATCGCTCTTGCTACGTTGAGGTTTAGATGCTTGTTGAGATTCTTGACCGCCCTTCTTGCCTCCAGCGTTTTGTTGACCTTCGACAGGGTTAATAACGTCTGCTTCTGGTCCACAATAACCTTTTCTGCCAGAAACTGAATCATCAAGAGTATCTTCGTCATGGTCTTGCAACCATTTACGTAAGGCAATGATATCATGACGATCGTTGATGACTTGATGAATCGTTTCACCATCTTGTTGTGGGTAATCCCATTCGAATCTACCTGTATCTTTGAGAATACCAGCACGTTGATAGACATTGCGTGCACGGCAATATCTGTTCATTCGTAAACTTGTCAAACGTAATTGTTTGGCAATCACTTCACGTCTGAAGGTCAAATCAGGTGCATCATCGTCCGAATCACCTGCTTTGATCCATTCACGTGTTGTTTCTTCAAATTTAGTTGCTAAGTCCATGTATTCTTTTTGCATGGCTTGAACTGTTTCGGTATCCTTTTGTAAGTCATTCTCTTGTGGATCAGGTTCGATATAGTCCCAATCCCAATCCATCGTTCCGCCCATTCCTTTGCGTAATTTGGCAGTAGATGCGTAATCTTTCAAATCAACAGCTTTACTACTGAATTTGATCTTATCACGCACAACGGGATCCAACATTGGTTGCAAAACTTGCCAAATACCCTTGAAGATCCAAGGAGCAGAATGCACATAAATACGTTGAAGAGATTCGGGGTAATAAGCTTCTAAACATTTAACCAAGAATAAAACGCATTGCCAATCCATATTCTTCAATCCGAAACCTTGCATATCGAAAACGACGATTGCTTTCTCATAAGGAGGAGTAGTCAATTGACGAGCATTTTCCATAGCAAGCAAGACGAACTTTTGAAGGGTTTCATGCTTTTGAGCGTTTGTAAAGTGACGGGCAACGTGAATAAAGTAGATTGGATATTCACCTGGGTAGTCACTATTACCTTTAATGTAAGAAATACCACGTCTGAATTGATTCAAGAAACCTGGTTCATCTGCCATTCCAGCTTCACCTTTACGAATGATACCTTCAACATCCATTTCAAAACGGAATTTCAAAGCGGCTGCTAACATGGCTAAAGCACGATCTAAATCCCATTTACGTGCACGTAAGAAACGCAAAATGCCTGCGTCTGGGTGATCATGTTTGACGAATTCCCAAAGACCACGACGAAGGTAAGGTCCACCATAGGTATCCATCATATCACGCAAATCACGTAATTCTTCTTGCTTTTTAGCTTCTTCTTTGGCTTTATCGTCTTTAGGGATATCCTTGCCTGCTTCTTTGTCTTTGTTTTTGCCGTCATCCTTTTTAGGCTTATTCTTTGCAGCAGCAGTTGGACCTCCAAGCTTTTCCAATTCTTCTGAACGACCTTTGTTTTGTTCGAAAAGTTCGTATAGGCGCTTGTAGATCTCTCTAATGGATTTTTGTTGATCTTTGGTTAGATTACCGCGGTAACCTTCGAGAACGTCTTCTCCATCGATATTCTTTTTTGTAGACATGATGAATGCGATTTATATAGGATATGTATAAGTGATATGTTTGTTATGTATGAGGTGATACGCTGTATGGTAATCTCTCAGTCACTACTTCCTCAGCGCTTTGACGGTTGCTCTCTTTATAAGAACACAGCGGTAGGGGAAGGGATGGAGATCAGATACGATGATGATGATGGAGGAAAAAAAAAGAAAAGAAGATATGAGGGAATCAAATTTACTCTTTCAAACAATGTCTAAATAAGCCAAAGAAAGAAAGCAAGTGGGGCAGCAGTTGAATGAAACAAAGAGTTGCATGCACATGTGCATTCATTGTCAGGCTATCCAATCACTCCAATAATTCTTTATTCTTCGTCAGGCACACTCTGCTAAATTGGCAAAAATCTCCATGTTCATTCTCTCTCCATCATTCGAAGGATTTTAAACCGTGCAAGTGCATAAATTATAACTTCTCACTTTTGCATTTTTTTTATGGGGATAAGAATGTGCGAAATCACTGTATATGTACTTAAAAACTGTGGAGCGGGTAGATTAATTAGCTCCAATTTTCGTGCAAATAAAAGAAGGAAAAGAAAAAAGAGTATGAAACCGATTTTCAGCTTTAGGCAATTTTACAGAGGTTTTCATAAAAAATATAAAATCTCGGTATCCAGCAAATAAAATAAAAAACACGGCACAAGGTCGGCGTCCTTTTTGGTCAAGGAAATTAATAGGGTACACGAGGATACTCGCCGCGTTAATTTGCTTGTGCGGAGAGAATGAAACCGAGCATGAAATTGAAGGGCCGAAGTGGGGCAAAGATAGAATGGTACCAAAAATGGTGTGATACCATTACAAAAGGTTAAAGAGCAGTGTCCACTAAGTTATACCCTACAAAATGCTCCCCATTCAATATCAATTTTTTTTTGCGAGCGGGGAAGCGATCTTTATACGTAATCAACCTTACACTCTCGCCTCCAAAAAAAACATCCTAGGCGTGAGAAAAAGTTGATCAGATGATGTAAAGGATCATCATCAAGCCATTGATGACAATTTTCTTTAGCCACTCGATGGGCGTTCAAGTCATTTGACAAGCACACGTGCTGAAGGAAAGCATCAATTTGCAAAAGGAAGAGAGTGGAGTTTTGGTTCGTACTGAGACAATGCATGCACGAACCCGCACACTTACCCTTCTTGGCACATGCACGCACATACAAGTTCAGCGGTCAGGGAGAGCACGTGTGAAAAGTGGCCCCGCCCACGATCAATCAAAAGGTACTTGTCACATAAATAAAATTTCACTTGTGTTACATTCAGTATTTCATTTGTAAATAGGAAAAAAAGGGCGGCAAAGATTGTTGTTTGTTTGTTGTAGGACGTGTGAGGAAAATGATTGAAGTTGATGTTGTGCGATTGAAAGAAGAAAGGAATAGTAGTTGTCGGTGACGATTGAAAGATAGAGCAACAAAAAAAAGGTGAGAAATAGCAATAGAGTAAAAATATACGTTGAGACATTTCTTCAAAAAGACAAAGGACATTAAATGAAAAGAACCTTTACTTCATGAGACGAACAAAAAGGGCAAGAGCAAACGGATTTTCAATGGAAGAGATAAAAGAATAGCAAGAAGTCGGCACAGTTTTAGGGAAAAGGCATCCTTATTGGTGAAATTATCGAATGAGAAGGTTATGCTCGTCCTTTGATTGAAGGGGGTGTTTGGGATAAAGATGATATTTTTGATGCTATTCAACACCTTCCATTTCCAATTCGGCCAAAACATCTCCACCAGCACCTGCACCATATCTTTCTCTTTCTTCTGCTTCACGCGAAGGTGATCCGGTAGAAATGCTCGTTGATCCTGTCATGCTTTCGTCTCCTTCGTTCATTTCATCAAAGTCACGATCTTCTTCATCTTCTTCCGTTTCTAAACTTTCTTCTCGTACGCTACGTTCAGCGCTTTCATCTAAACGGAAACCGTTGACATCATTGTTCCGCGAGCTTGAATAACGACCAAGGTTGAGAGAAGTAAAAGTGTTCAAGGGTGATAGACTGGCACTGTGGGAAGGCATGGAATGAGCAATCGTTCCATGACCTTGGTCCACGTTGGCTGATCCATCAACCTCTTTACGTTCAACCATGGGCGATTGCGATTTCCTGGCAGATTTTTGAGCAAGCAACTTTTCAAAATTGATTCGATCTGATCCCAACAACCCTGATTCCGGTGGACTGACAGCAGCTGGCCATAATGCTTTTTCTTCAGGCAAAGAACGAGCATGCGTATCCATTCCGACCAAAATAGCAGCAGCTTCCAACAATTGAACTTGTTGATGTTTGCTCATCAAAAATTTCGAGGCTTCTTTCCAGTACACTGTATGTTCCCATCTGTGCTTGATCAAACAGCTTGGGTGTCTGTATACTTTTGAGCATGCTTCGCATCGATGAGTTCCGCCTTCCTTTTTATCGTCATCCGTTGTGACGGAGCTAAATGAACCTCTCCGTGCGCGAGCGGTTGAAGAAGCAGAATCTTCGTTGCTTCCAGCCTTTTCGGGAGAAATGGGAATGTAACACTCTTGACCAAAGTGTGTATGTCCAGCCCTTTCTGCCTTTACACCGTTTTCATTTCCTCCGTTAGGACCAGAAATGGTCTTTGCAGAAGCAGATAAAAATTCTGCAGCTGATCCTAAAGAAGTTGAAAGTGCACCACTATCACCAATCTTTTGCGAAGCTGATAATCTTGGAGAGATTGAATTGCCTACCGAACGGTGAAAGCTTAAACCGCCTCCGCCTCCGCCAGCTGCTAGAGCAGGAGATTCGCTGACCAATTTACGCATTTGCGAACTGATTGATTCTCTTCTCCTACCGTTCTTGGGAACAGAGGAAGGTATCGATGCTGCTTTATGGTCACCAATCTCTCCCACAGACCCATTCAGAGCTGAACGGGCTGCGCTTACTCCATTGATATTTGTTGCTGTAGCTGCTGGGGGACTTTGTGAAGGTGTTGAATGAAAGAAACCTTTCATTGGCATACCTGTTGACATTGTACTTTTTTGATCGCGATTGTTGTTCTAAGAGAGGAAAGACAGAAAGCCAAAGAATTCCGCAATCGATCAGCGAAACAAATTCTCTCTTTGCTTTCTTTGTTTTTACAACCTCACACTTACAAGAACGGTACTCGTTGTTTGATTGTGTATTCTTGAAGCTGATTGATTTGTTGCCAGTGATGTCGTCATGATCGGAACCGAATGCTCAATACGTGGTCTTTGGGACACAGGTCGAGGAAGATCAAATGAATGACTCCTCGAAATGTGAACTGGAAAGAGTGAGAGGAAAGAGTATATGCGTGAGCATGTTTGAACCAAGAAATGCTAGAAAAATAATGCGATTAGATAGCTAAAGGCATTTGCTTTGCTCTATGGAGAGATGGAAGCGGAAGCCATACTTCAAGGCAAATCCCTTTCCCATCTCATCCCATCACATAAACCGCAAGAACTTTCATATATGTCCTCCAGCTCTACACTCACCCTCGCACGAACGGCACTAAAGAGGAAAAGGGCACAAAAGAACGGGAATCAAGAAAGAGAGAGAGAGAGAGAAAGTGGAACCCAAGAATCCTTTTTAAGAATTGGTGATGGTAATAAGATTTGTTGTATAGTCTTGAATACCTCTTCCAAAAAAAAGTATTTTGAGAAATTATGTACTCCGGGGTGCCAGCCAAAAAAAATTATATACAATATACAAAAATAAAAAATAAAAAGTTGGAATTGCGCAAGCGCTCTACGTATTAATCCAAAAAAAAAATGTGCCTACATACACGTAAAGAGAGGGGTAGTGCACTGTGTACTGCCGCCGTACGCAATGCATCTACATGGAGGATCTTGCACACAGTCTTGATTTTGCCGGCATTAGAAGGATCACGCGCACTTTCGCACTTCTTCTGTGGATTACTAGGGCCTGGCTATTGATCCTGTTTAAAACGCTATTGCGGTATTTGTATGAAGCCGAAATAAAAAACCCACCCAAATCGATCACACAACACCTTTGCTTCCATTTATGCATCCCTTAGAGCGGAGTCGCAATAACCCACCGACAAAGACAACGTCATATAGATAACCAATTTGTTATTGTAATGCACTTTAACTGATCATGTATGAATCATTTATAAACCTCTTAAGAAGCGAGGCCTGCCCTAGTCTCAAAACTTAAAACCCGAGAACTATCAAATTGTCAGTGTACCGTTCGCATATCATACAAAAAAAAACACAAAATGGGAGAGTATTTGCGATTTCATATTGCGGTTCTTCGGCCGTTTCCATTTGATTCTCTTCCCATTTCACGACTTTAAATAGACTGCATGTGCTGTGTTGCTGCCTAAAAAAGTCAATCTTGACTCAAAACAACCTTATACCAACACTAGTCTTTTTTGAGATTGCAAATACAACGCAATACAACAGTCTAGCACGCCTTAGCCTTCTTGACGCACAGCGATAAGGATTAAAGGCATCAAAATGCAAGAGCACTAGGCGATATCACACGTGGTCATGCACATGATCAGTGTTTTATGTTGCACCGCCTTTTTGGTTTTTTAGGGGCCGCACTGCACTGCGCAGCGCGTCTGGTGTATGTATGTAGATCGTAAGTCTCACTTACTCATGGCGTAAAGATTAGGCTGCTTCAATTGTTCTATCTTCTCGATTGTTTGGCTTTCCTTTGTACAATGGCGTACGTACCTGGGAAAAAGAAACCAGTCTTAGCGTATCCTATCAAAAACAATAGAATAAGAAAATAACCGCAATCAATTTAGCACGTGTATGAGAATGATCTTCATCTTTACCGTCAATCTGAGTATGGAGGAAAATTATCTCTCTTTTCACTTTTATAACCCTAACTCCTCCGAACCTTGACTCCGATAAACACTTTGATCGTATATGATGATATCGGAGTACTGCGTTACTCATTTTCCGCCGCCGCGCTCTGCAGGGTTTTGTTGCATTGCGCAGAATAGAAAGATGCAATACAGCGTTGTAAGGATGTAAATTATATACCCAACGGACAAAATGCTCAGCGCCATGCATTTTAATAAGCGAAGCGAGAAAAGACGGACATTACCCATACAATCAAAGTTGCGCGCTGCGCAGCGCTGTGCAGCAATCAGATGTGCGCTGCACATCGCAGAGCATACTACATACTCTACATACGCACATGCATTAATCGTCGTTTGTACGCCCTGTGCCCTCGTACACAAATCAGCTTACATGTACATAGCCATACGTGTTGCAGAAAGTGCGGGGAATCAATGCCGTTCGGATAAAAGCTTAAAATGTACTGTTGAATGATAGCATGCGATTGACGAGAAAAATAATGATACATACAAATCTCTTTTGCGATGTAGATAAGCTAATATGAACGCACACCACGTGTTTCGAATGGTAATAATGCCAAAGCAATAGGACATAGTAGAGTAACACCACCTCCCAAATACAGTACATTCTTGTAAGCTTGAACTTTTTCTTCCGGTGTATTACCACCTCCTCCAAACAATGCTCCTCCTGCTATTGGAGCTACGATACCTGCCACACGACCAAGGGTAGAAGTGAATCCTGCTGCTGTTCCTCGAATCGCGGATGGATAAACTTCAGGTGTATAAGCATACAAAATTGCATTGAATAAACTTTGCATAAAATATTCCAAAACATTAAGTCCAACACTTGCTGCTTGTGAATCGACGATTGTGTATAAGAACATGCTTACTGCCATCAATGCAGATGAGATTACCATACTCCATTGTCTACCTAAACGTGGAATTTCAATTAATAATCCTCCTAATAAGCATGCAACGATACCAGGTGCATAAATCGCAACGTAATCACGATATGTTTCTGAAAGGGGAACGTCTGCTGCTGCACCTCGAGCTGCCAATATTTGTGGTAAGAAAAAGCCGGCAATATTGAAACCCCAAAAATCTGCCATATAAGTGAGCCATAAGAGAATCGTTGCTCTTGCCATAGTAGGTGATCGAAATAAAATACGTAAATTCTTGAATTGTGTAACAAATGTTCTGGTAGAACGTTTAAGGGATTGTGAATATGTTTCACGTTTCGCCGTTCCACCTTGACCCACAGACACAAGATCATCTTCATCAGAATCTTCTCTTCCACCTCGTAGATCTGCGCATCTTCGATCGATCTCGTTGAAATGTTGAATTGTGAATTGTGGTGGTGGAGCTCTATTTGTTTTTGCGATTCTCTTTACAACTTCCAATGCTTCTTCGTCCCTTCCACGATTGATCAAGAATGCAGGTGATTCATGAAATTGAAAAACCAAGAAGCGTAACAAAAAGATTCCAATCGTTATAGCACCCAAAGTATACAAATAATAACGCCAACCACGATTATCATGACTCGTACATGTTGCTTCCGCTGCTGCATTTCCAGATATATCCGCTGAACCATTTGCACAGCTAAAAGTAGGAATGAAACCATATGCGATACCCGAAGCTACTAAAACACCAACAGGTTGAAATAGAGAAAGTAGTACTAACAAAAATCGCCTCCTTGTAGGTAGAGCTTCTAAAGTGATCGTTGTATCGATTGGAATATTACCTCCTACTCCAAAACCAACAAAAGCAGTCAAGACACGTAAAGTGAGGAAAGAATTTGAACCGCCAGTTGCGATACCAAAAACGCCAGAGAATAAGCACGTCAAATAAAAAGACCACCTTCTTCCAACTACATCGACCAAAATTCCCCAAGTGAATGCACCTACAGTCAATCCTACATTGAAAGCTGTAGATAAAGTTGCTATATTCGTATCACTTGCTTCGAATGTAGGTTCATTCTTGAGTGGTGTAGCGATCAAACCAAGTGCTTGAGCCCATAGAAGATCGATAAAGTATCCTAGCCCACATAAACCAAAAATAAACCATTGATACCTTCCCATTTCCATTCGATCTAATTCGTAACTCATCAAAAGTGATTTGTTTTCTTTGGCTGTACGTTCTGGATCGAATAAGTCACCTAAACTCAAATCGCTATCTCTGCTTACCCGATCTGCATCAGGAACAGGCGCGACATAGGTCCATAATTGACCTCCTGCCGCATTTCTCGTTCCAGGTTCAAGGCGATCTTCCCCTTCACTTGATCCATCCTTTTTGGACTTATACGAATCGGATCTTTGCATCATTTTAATCGATCTTTCTTGACTGTATGCGCCCAAAAGATGATCTTGTGATGAATTAGATGAAGATGGTGAATCGATCCTAGGTGATTCAGGTTGCCGAATCGGTTGTTGTTGTTGATGATGTGCCTCGCGAACTGGATCAGTGAAAGTAGACATACATCAAGGCCAAAAACAAGGAAAAGGAGTGAAATTGATATTGAAAAGAAAGAAAAGCAAATAAGCAGGCTCAATACGAGAAAATCAATTAAGCAGGCTGTTTCTTTCCGAGACGCAAGGCTTATAAGCGAAAAGAATTTGATGTTGAAGGATGGGTGACTATCTTACGTCTTAATTTTTTTAAGAGCCCGTGCCCTGAACATCAAAGAGGGGGGGATTGATTATACAATCTTTGATCGAAGTGCATTCATACATGTAAACCATATCAATTATATGAACCCTGATTGTTTGCTAATACAAATGGTGTTGGCACACAATACCTGTCCGTCGTTCCTGCACAAATCCACCAATTTGGTACTTTTTGACACTAACGCCTGCACTGCTGACACACTACATGCCTGCTTGAATGCGTGCGTGATGGACGTGCGGGCACGGTGATTTTTATCGAAGCGGGAGTCTAATAAAAAGGCTCGGTGCGAGTGTACCTTTCTCACGAATGGATGCTGTGTATAGAAATTGTTTAATAGTGTAGCAAGAAATGCCAAGCTGTGATGACCTCGCTGACATAATATCCGGTCATTAAAGATAAGTGATATTTTTATGAAATCTTGCTGCTCAGATGTTCATTATGGCAAATTACTTATACGATATTTGACATATTCTAGACAACACTTGTACAATATTTATCAGACTATATTGTATCGTATATGAGAGTGTTTCTTGAGTTGCTTTTTGTGTTTAAGCAGCCTTTTGATAAGAACCATCTTAGATTTAATTGGAAAATGGAAAGATCCTCGAGTATTTTATTCTAGATCTTAATTAAGCACGTGGTGAATTACTCAAACCAAAATCTCATAAACACACCTGTATGATGGAAATGATCCACTGGTCGAGAAACTGATGTTAAGAGCATGTATCTCTCCGCGTTTGGTATGTCTAGCGTAAGAATTGGTTTTAGGCTTTAAAGGCAGAAATGCATAAAGTAGTCCGCATTTATACCAGATAGTGTACTTTCGTGTTTCATATTGGGCATATCGGAACCAACACGTCATTTGACGCGTGCATAAAGAAAGCGCCGCGAGCAACTTTAAGCAGAAAGAAGGAGCGCCGCGCACATAAATTGCATTTGGATTTTTAGGTTCTTTACCTGTCAGGGCAAAACAATAACCAAAATTTCAAGCGTTTTAAAAAAGGTAAACTGTGGCTTTCTATTATTTTTATTTCCAGGCACAAATGCGGTGTATGTAAGTTAGATCAACTCGATTCTTTTTTACAGAAAAAAAATAGAGATCAACATCTTAACCTTCATTCCATCTGATGCCGAAAGCGATTGCTTCGGTTGAAATTTTGCCTGGATCGCCTGATAGAAGCAGCAAATAAACATGCTCGATTCTATCGATTCTTTCTACGCGATCCGGGCAAAATAACAAAAGTGGAACCCTCATGTTTCGTTTGATTTGGGGTATGCATAATGATTGACGCTTCACGCACGGATAGGGGAGTTCAGAGGTTGAAGAACATCGAAAAGCGGTGGTAAAGTTTCTAAGAGGGTAGAAGTAACTCTATCCGTCCCAAAAGAAGGTTCATATGCAATACATGCATGTTTGAACCAAGATAGAAAGCGAACTGCATAGATGAAAAAAGGTTCCGCTTTGATTAACAGATCGACTTTATTCTAGTAAAGGTAGTTTGTGTATGTTTTCATTGATTTTGTCTCACCATCTTCATTAGCACTTTATTCAACAAAAGCGAAAGTCTAGGTTGTCCCGAAGTAAAAATCGTGTTGCGAATACACTGATCGATTCGGATGATTGGATAACCTGTGATATAATTCGATAAAGCGCATTTACTTGGAATTTTATACAGGCGATGAAGGACAACTTACTACAATAAAGATCGGCAAAGTCGGCTTCTTTCACACGTGTACCTTTGTTGTTCGTCGACCATCGTGACCATCATCATCTTCAAGCAACTATCGACTCTCTATATGCGATCCCATTCATCTTCACAGTAGGCATCTTGCACTATTGGAGATCTATTCATCTCTCGGTTAAACGACCCGATCGCCTCAACTCATCATCTGGCTTGAAAAGGACATCACCATGATGGAAGGCGTGGCAAAAAGGGCGATCGAATTGATCGGCAGTGCGGGTGAGAAACATGTCGAATTTCCTGCATCAATCTTGTCAGGTTTGCAATCCTCTTCTGGCGCTTCTGTTCAAAGTCTTTCGGAGTTGGATCGATTCATTCATGGATTATTTGCATTTGATCTTCCGAAAAACTTCTTCATTCAGATGGCAGTCGCAGGAGCTTGTATTGCAACATTGGTGATCGTAGGTTTGGCAACAATCTATTCTCGTGTCACACAAAGAGCATTTTGGATTTTCAAAGCGACAAGGAGATCAGAAGGTATTTATTTGGTTCCGAATGCATTGAATACGTTTTTGTTATTCGAAGGTGTTTTTGCAGCTCTATGGCTTGCATTCGTCATCATTCAATTCAAAGGATATTGGAGACAAGAAGATGAGATGCAAAAGCACATTGCCACATTCAATCTAATCATTTGGTGGCCATTATGGATAGGTGCATTTATGGCAGGATGGGGTTCATTTTACACAGCACCTGGAGCATTGGACAAAGGTCCTTTACGTTCCAATGGCTTAGGACGATTCCTTCCTAGACCCTTGGTGATCAACATTTTTTGCATTGGTACACCTTTGATTTTGATCATATCTCTTATACCGCTTATCGTTTTAACACAACATCATCTTAACGTTGCTTTCAGTGCTTATAAAATTTTCCGTTCGCAAATTGCTTCCGCGATCGCATCAGCAGGATCTAATTCCATTGCTGCCTCTCCAGAACAATCTTTGCAATTCTTATCTACGGCTAACAATATTTGGGATATGCAAGTCAAAACGGGTTATTATATGGCAATCGGATATGCTATTTGGCCGGTATGGGCAGCTATCTTTCTTATCTTTTACATACCAGCAGGCGGTTATCTAGTTTACCTTGTTTGGGGTCAATTACGTCGTCAAAAATCACTCTTGATCGAATTACGTGAAAAGTATATCGAGGAGGAGGCGATCGAAAGGAGAAAGCGTGAATTAGCAAGGGAAGATGGATTGGGACCTGGTTACAAAAATTACGGAAAAAGTAATACTGGAGGAGGAACAGTTGCAATGCGACAAATTATTAGTTTAGGTGAAGAAAGTGCACCACGCGATCCAACTTCCTCTCTATTATTTCAACCGCTCACCTCTTCACAGGAAAGAGCAACAACGATTGCAGGACCTGAAACTGCACTCTCACCACCTGTCACTCCAAGCACAGTTGTTCAAGGCCGAACAGGAATTTCGCACAATCAACAAAGCGAATCCAACGAACAAAAAAGATCAAACGGTAGTAGCGAAGGTGAAGACGGTCAAGATGTCTTCTTTCCTGCAATGAAACCTGAAATGCAAAAGCGAGCAGCAACAAAACGTTTGAGCAGCGTGGGAGGAACACCTTACACGCGATACAAATATTTGCGAAGATGTTTTATCAATTTGACAGTTTTGTATGGTGCAATCGTTCTTGGAGCAGCATTGTATTTGGGTGTCTCAGCTTCTTTGGCTAGATATTTATATAAAAGCTATCAAAAGGGACCCGAAGATTTGGCGCATATCGTCTACTATACCTGTGTCATTGCAGCTTGGGGTGCAGTTGTCTTTGGATCGGCTTGCATTGCGGCTATCATGGCAAGATTGATAGATCCTGCCAATACACCCAACTCCGGCAGCAAAAACGGTAGCGATGAAAAGGGAGCAGGAGGTCAAGGTGGTTTTGCTCGTCGTGCAGTCACGGCAAATTCTCCATTCACGATTCGTAAAAAGCTTTCTCATTCATCCGCTTCACCTTTGCAAGAAAAGACGAGAACATTGCCTGCCGTGCCTGAAAGTGTTGGAGCAACAGTGGACGAATTAATGACGGGTGTTTCTATACCTGCTCCTGTTCATCATACTCGTAGCATCGGAGGCTCTTCTTCACGGTATCCCAGAAGAATGTCATCACTTGATGATGGACATCTGCCCGTACCCTTACCTATGCAAAATCGAGCACTAAAATTTGACATGCATCCACGAGAAGGAGAAGGCTTAGTTTTAGAGCCTAGTGCTGCTTCTTCTTTCGCTGAATTAGGTGGAGAAGAATCAAATCTTTGGCCATCGAATTCTGGTAGAACGCCAACATCTTCGCGATTTAAGCAAATCAAACGTAAGAATAATCTGAAATCGATCAATACTACTCCCACCCTTCAATCGGATTTCCCTTCTTCGGCAGTGGGAAGCAGTAATAATTCATCACAAAGAAGCTTACCTTCACGTAGAAAATATTCGCTCACCGAACCAACTGCTGCACCTCCTCCGCCTCCTGCAAAACCACTAGCACCCGCACGAACACCACCCCTTTCGCCGCAATACATCGCAATGATCAACGATGGCACGGTTGGTAGAAGAAAGGAAGAAGGCTTACATGATCTCATTCTGGATGATGAAGTAGCACCAATTCCCCCAAAGAAGACGGGTATTGTTCGTTCCCTCGGTGATTGGCATTTGGATCCCAGCTTTTCGGGCGTTCAACATCCACTTATGAATATGACTGAATCAAATTTATCTGCACCTACCTCAATGCCAGATCCACATATGGCTTTATTCTCTGGACTCAAGTTTGGTGCGATTCCTGTGCAAGGAGCAGATGTTAGTGCTACGCAAAGTGACGAAAGCGATATTGAAATACCGATGGGAAATAAGTCTTTCTCTGCCCATAGACAAACGCAAAGAAATAGCAAACAAGAAACACCTGCTCCTGTAAAAATCAATACTAAATCATCCCTCTCTACGGTAAAAACTTCTCCTTCCGTTGCAGTTACTCCAATCATGACTCGAAGCTCAGGATTGAAATCGGGCGTATCTCCTTTTGCTTCTCCGACTATTGGTTTACCTCCTACACCTACTTCTGCAACTGCATTCACAATTCCAGCATCGGATGATTCCAATGGTCATCAACAAATTTATACTGATCGTCAAAAGGTGCCAACGCAATCTGATACTTGGACACCGTTAGCCCAAGGATGGTTCCGTATTCCAGATGTACAAAACAATTCAACACTTATCACTGCTCAACCGGAAAGTGATTCTTTAAACGAATTGGATAATGTTGGAAAAGATGAATTGAATATGAATTCTTTCGCTTCACCTCGCAGACCAAGTTTACCATTACCTGAACTTTCTCCTGCCAATTCTTCTCAACAAACGGGCCTTTATGGTAGACGAAGATCAGAAGCACCCATACCCGGTGATCGAATGTCTGGCTTATTTTTCTAAAAAAGCGCTTTCTACATTCGCAAAATGCATTCAAAAACACATTCTTTTTTGCCTATATACATACACCACTATCATTCTACACCTTTTGTTATTCAATTTATTGTACTTTTATCATCATTTCAAATTCAACAGATTTTGACATTCAATATTATTCAATTGTGAGGGATAAGTTGACATGAAGGGGTAGAGGGATATATAAAACGTTTTTGACCTATTCCAAACGAGGCAAAGGGAAAACGGGTAAAACACGGATTCCTTCTTCGTTAAGGATTACAGCAAGGGCAGAATACCATAAACTTACACCAACGATGATGAATAAAGCACCAGCAGCTTTTTGAGCGTTTATCATTGGATAATTGAGATAAACGGCACCTTGAACGATTGCGGCGATAACGATTAAGAAAGCAGAAAAAGCGACTGGAACTGCAGTTCGTAAAGAAGCCAAAAAGAGTAAGAAAACTGGAATCATTGCACCAAAGAATAAAATACCAGTTGCTTTATATAAAAGAACGATTGTCATTAATTCATTTCCGCCTGCTTCTTCTGCATAAGCAGCTTTAATTCCAGTCCAAGGAATAAAGATCATTGATAAACCACCTAATAAACCTGCTAACGTTCCTGCTGCAGTTGCTAAAAAAGTATTTCCTTCTGCGAAAGAAAACATTGATGCAGTCATAACTGCAATTCCTCCTAAAGGTAAACCAACGTTTAAATAAATTTGAGGATTTTGTAATCCACGAACTTCAACTAAGACTAAACCTAGAACTAATAAAGAAGCACCAACACCGATTGCGAATACTGGGAAAGGGCTGTAAAATATGAATTTAGTCAATATTTCATTCTACTATATAGCTTTTTTTTTAAAACTCACTTTGCAATTCTACGATGATAAGTTGGTAAACCTTTTTGTTGACTATCATATTCATTACGAGTAACAATCTTTGTCAATCTTTGACCGCCTGCGATAGTATGTTCAGGTGCATGTGGATCAGGGTGCAAACCCATTTGTTCTTTAAGTGTTCTACTCATTTTGATGAAATAAAAACACTAAGATGGCGGTGATGATGATGATGATTGTACTTGTGGAATAAGTTTTTTAATGATGATGATGATGATGATGGTAAGGAAAATGATTGGGGTATATAATTGGTAAACTTTTGCGGGGTGAATAGGATTACATGGTCACTTACTCTTACGTTTACGATCAGACCATTTGTCTACATATATTGTCATCCTCTTATCTTCTGCACTTCTTCACTGATCTCCGCAATTGAATCGGCTTATGCAGACAATAAGACACATTCTTTACTTAAATTCAATCTAACGGGAATTGTGACGCATCGGAAAACAATTAAAAATAAAAAGGGTATTTAATCTAGAGCAAGGTTCTTCCACGCTCACACTCTCCTAAGAAAACAATTAAATGAAGTATATATTTCACTCGTACGATGCAATGAATATGTATTCCCGTTGTGTTTTTTTTATCATACTCCACTTTTGCGGTCTTTTTCTTATTTATTTCAATTTCCGATTCGGCAGATAACCAATCCGTAGGTGAGGAATTTAAAAGAAATAAAACAATAGGATCAATTTCGATAAATAAGTGCATTGTTCCCCGAGGTACTTACAAATGCGGGGTAAGAGCGCTAAAAGATGCAAAGCTTGCATTAATTCAGTCTTTTCTTGTGGCTAGCGTCTCGGATCGGTTTCCAAGTGAAAATAATACGTGAGAAATATGTGCGTAGAATGGAGGCACTTGCAGCCGATTGGAATATTAAAAAAAAAAGTGGATTCTTATAGTGCATTTCGCACGGGTAAGCAAAAAAGTGGAGTTTGGTACATCGACAGAGAGTGGATGTGGAATATGATCTTAAACATGTTATCCCTGAAAATAAAGGACACTATGTAAATAATTTATCGGGACGGCAGTTGGCATGCTCTTTTCCTTTATTTAATCCAAATCCCGCATTATCCACACTTCAATTGTCCCCCATGGAGATGTCCACTCCTTTTTTTTTTATTTAAATAGAAAGATAGCCTGAGAATCGAAAACAATATGTTTGCATTAATTAAAGTGACTAAAGAATAGCATTAGATCTATGTAATGCAAAAGAACTAAGGATCTTACTCTCTTGCATGACCTGATCACTTGCGTCACCCCCACAAAAATTATCTTTATTAAGAAAAGATAGAGAACCATCCATTTTATTATACTTGCTCGTATGTTCATCATTTCCCCCCTTTTCTCACCATCATCATCATTCCCTCTTTAACAACTTTCATCATATCAAATATAAGTATAAACAATAATGTCAGTTGCCAACGGAACAATGGTAGACGGTAATCAAGCCGGATTCGGTAAAGATGTTGATAGTGGTTATCAAAATGGTTCAAAAATGGAAGGAGGTCAAAATATGACAAGAACAATTACACCTGGCGGTCATGTTGCAAATGATGATTTATTAGCAATCGGAGCAGGTCATCGTAAATTAGCAAATCCATTACCAATGGGAGCTTGGTCTTTTGCAACAACAACTTTAGTTTTAAGTTTATATAATTTAAAAGTTCAAAATATTGCAGTTCCAAATGCAGTTTTAACTTTTAGTCTATTTTATGGTGGTTTAACACAATATTTAGCAGGTTTATGGGAATTTGCAAGTGGTAACACTCTTGGTGGTGAGTAAAAATAAAAAAGTACCATTTCACTTTATTAAATATAAAATATATACTAATTCTTTCATTTCCCTTTATTATCCTATTTAGCCTCCATCTTTGTTTCTTATGGAATGTTCTGGTGGGGATTCAGTTTCATCTTTATTCCTTTCTTTGGTGAAATGGGTTCTTATGATAACGTTCCAGGAGTTTATTCAATGACTGGTCAATCACCTGGTGAAGCAGAAAGTGCAATTGGATTATACCTTTGGATTTGGATGGGAATTACAACTTTATTCTTATTCGGAGCAGCACGTTCTTCAATCACTTTAATTCTTTTATTATTCTTACTCGATTTAACTTTTATTTGTTTAGGTGCATTTTATTATACCGGTAACGCAAAATTGGAAACTGCTGGTGGTGCTTTAGGAGTTGCAACTGCTTTCGTTGCTTATTATTTAGGATTAGGATCTTTCTTAAGTCCAGATACAAGTTATTTCACCGTCCCTCTTTTCTCCGTTGCTGTCAAGGATTAATGTCTCTTCCAATTGTCAAACTCTCAAAGAATTGGTTATATCCGTAGTATATTTATATATCTAATAAACAACCATAAATATTTTGAATAAAAATAGTGAGAGGATCTTGAACTTAACGCGCCCCCACGTAAGGTTCACCCTAGCCTAGGCACGTGTATTTGATTGCATTCCTGAGATAAAGTGCATGCATGTCTAATGACTGTGTTTGACAAAAATAAAAAACCACACGAATAAGCTTCTTCTCCTTTTTGCATACGACATACTCACTCCCGCCCACATTCCCTTTATCACTCTTTACCACAACAAAGAGCAAGCAAACAAAAGTAAAGGTCTCCTAAGTTTGCTCTTTTTCTTGCTTGTGCTAAAAAGGGTTATGCTTTTACGTTGCACAAACAATCAAACTTTTTCACTTCTTCGTCATTCTTTACAAGCACGATTTACTCTACCTAATAGCCAGACTACTTTTAGACGAACCCCATCTGCATCCTTTCTCGTTTCAACAAAGATGGCCAGTACATCCACTTCTGCTTCAGTTAAACAACCAAAATGGAATGTACCAAGTGTAAAATCAGGCTACGAAGAACCTTCTTTGCAAGTCTTTAACAGTCTTACAAGAACAAAAGTAGATTTCATACCCGTTCATGGAAAACAAATAACATGGTATACGTGTGGTCCAACAGTTTATGATTCAAGTCATTTGGGTCATGCACGTAATTATGTCACTCAAGATGTGCTACGAAGAATTTTACGTGATTATTTCGGATATGACGTTCATTTTGTCATGAATATTACCGATATCGATGACAAAATTATTTTGAAAGCCAGGCATACACATTTATTAAAACAGTACAAAGAGGAACATTCCAAAAAAGGTCTATCAAAGGAACTACTACAAGAAGTTCAAAAAGCTTGGTCGACCTTCTTTGGTAAAACTTTAAAGAAGCTAGCACCTAAAGCACCTCCAGGTGAACCTGAAGAACCAGAAGATGAAACAGCTTTTGAAGAAATTTCACGTAGAATGGTTCAAGATGCAGCTTGGACAAAAGAAACATCAGAAACAGAGCCAAAGACGTCTATGTGGTTCACAGCATTGAACAAATCTCGACAAGCAATCATTGCTGCAACAATTTCAGTAACTGCGGGTGACAAGAGCGGCGAATCAGCTATTGCTTTGATAGATTCTTCCCTTGATATTTTAGGTCCTTTCATTGATGCACAAAAAGGTCAATCTTTGAGCGATCCGGCAATCTTTAGAGAAACTGCAGCATTTTGGGAAGGTGAATTTTTCAAAGATATGAAACGATTACATGTTCAAAGACCTACAACACTAACCCGGGTTAGCGAATACGTACCTGAAATTGTTACTTTTATCGAAAAGATTATCGGAAATGGATATGCATACGAAGATTCAGGTCCTGGAGATGGAAAGAAGAACGTTTGGTTCGATACACGTTCATTTGATGGAGCAGATCGTAAAGGTGGATCGGATAAACATTCATATGCGAAATTAGCACCTTGGAGTAAAGGAAATAAAGAATTATTAGAAGAAGGTGAAGGTTCGTTATCAACAGGAGCATCAACCGTTGCAGGAAAGCGAGCACCTTCAGATTTCGCACTTTGGAAATCATCCAAGCCAGGAGAGCCTGCTTGGGATTCTCCATGGGGACCAGGAAGACCAGGATGGCACATCGAATGCAGCGTTATGGCTTCAGAAGTTTTAGGAACGCAGATTGACGTTCATAGTGGCGGTGTAGACCTCAAATTTCCACATCACGATAACGAACTTGCTCAATCAGAGGCTCATCATAATTGCGCTCAATGGATCAATTACTTTTTGCATACGGGTCACTTGCATATCGAAGGATTGAAGATGTCAAAAAGTTTAAAGAATTTCATCACTATCGAAGAAGCTTTAGAAAGGTTCACAGCTAGACAATTACGATTGGCATTCTTGCTACAATCATGGTCTGCACAAATGGATTTCAAAGAAAGTGCTTTGGCAGAAGTGAGAAATGTTGAAAATACGTTGAATAACTTCTTTGCCGCTGCAAAGGCAAATATTCGTGAAGCAAGGACACGTGGTGAAACTTTTTCGGATGGAGAGAATCATTATGGAGATCATGAAAAGGGATTAATGGAATCTTTAAGAGATACTCAACAATCTTTCCGTAAAGCAATGTCGGATAGCTTTGATACACCAACCGGTATTTCAGCCTTGATCGATTTGATATCCAAAGCAAACGTGTATGAAAGATCAAGATCAAGAGCAGAAGTGAATGTGAGCGTGGTTGAAGCAGTTGCACAATATGTTGGTGATATGCTTCGTATGCTCGGATTGGGAGAAGGAGCTGTACGTGAAGGTGATATCGGATGGGGTGAAAGTGTGAAAGGTGAAGGAGAAAGTGATGGAATTGATCGAGAAGAGTTATTGATACCTTATTTACGTGCTTTATCGAATTTCCGAGATGCTGTTCGAGCTTTGGCAAATGTTAAAGAAGGAACACCACGCGAAGAATATCTGTTATTGGCAGATCGGTTGAGGGATAATGATATGGTTGATTTAGGCGTTGCACTTGAAGATCAAGAAGATGGAAAAGCTTTAGTTAAGCTAGTAGATGCAACTAAATTACAAGCAGCTAGAGCGGAAAAAGAACGAATTCAATCAGAAAAGGTTGCCAAAAAAGCACAAGCAGCAGCCAAAGCAGAACAAGCAAGGAAGGAAAAGTTATTAAAAGGTAAAATTTCACCAACAGAAATGTTTAAACTACCAAATGTGCCGGAAAAAGAATATTCGCAATGGGATGAACGTGGAATTCCGACTCATGATGGAGAAGGAAAAGAAATTTCAAAAAATAAGAAGAAAGGGATGGAAAAAGAATATGAAAAGCAAATAAAGTTGCATAAAGAATATCAAGCAGCAATTGAAGCAGGAGAACAAATTTAGATAATGTATGTATTGAATTACCATGTGTAATAATAAATAGACACTAGAGCAGGTATCACATTCATAACACGTTAGCCTCTTGGGACCTGAATGTCGCCGTGATCCCGAGGTTTAAGGAAATAAAGAGACTAGCACCGGCACGAAAAGACGGGCGCGCGGCCTGTTCCGAATGGAAATATTCAACATTTCTGCCGCACTTCATCATGTTTTAAGTGGAGCGGTCCTGCATGTAAAACTTTAAGGTTTATTGAGTATGTTGGTGAACTTGATCCTGAGTTAAGTTGTCGGTAATGTCTAGCAATTGCCTATATAAACGACTCGATTTTGCAGATGTTTAATAAATTAATTCAACATCTTTTCCTTTCCATAATGATTTCTTCAAAGGTAGCTTTAACATTATTTTCTTGTCTTGCAATCAGTGCAACGTACGCAAGTCCTTTAGACAAACGTACAAATGGTCCTGCTCCATGTTCACAAGCAGGGAATGGTAAATTTGGAACGTTCAGCGTTTCACCATCAAAGAATGTAGTTAAAAATCAACCAATTCAAATTCAATACGAACAAGATTGTGCAGTTGAAGGAAACGTTTATCCAACAAATTTGTTCATTACAATAAATGGAGCAGGAAATGATCCATTTCAAGTTGTTGCTTCTTTACCTATTCCAGAACAAGAATATGGTAAACCAATCACTTTAGATACCGCAGTTCCAAACGGTCCTTTACCTTTTGGAGATGGAACGGATTTAACAATTTCAGGTATTATTCAATATACACGTAAAGACGTTCAAGATGTTACTTATTTGTTTCAACATCAACAAGCTTTCTCAATCAATGAAACAGCTCCTGCTTTTCAAGGTGAAAGCTGAATAAGCAAAAAAATGTATTGTTAGCTTTATATTTATGAAAATTGCTTATATTGAATATCTCGAGAGAATTTTTAGAGTGATAGTATACTATTCTGAAATTTTAATCACAAGCTTTACCTAGTACACTCTTGATAAAGGTATGAAACAACTTAAATTAAGGATTTACAAATTAGGATATCATGTGGGGTGCATGAATAAGTGGCAAGAATAGCTTCTTTTTTGTTCCACTATTATGGCTCGTTATGACTGAGAACCCTGTTTCCGTATGGATGAGTGGCTGATCGTTAATAATGTAGTCGCCGTCATTATACCATAATTAGACTTTTGGGCGTTTAATGAATGGACTAAAGCAAGAACGAGTAAGTGAGGTTGTGCCCCTATTTTTAAAAGCGTGTGATGATATTTAGTGCGGATAAAGAAAGCAAGCACTTTGTCTGAACTATGTACATAGTCTACTATTATACATAGACTACATTGTGAGATAAAAATATACCTTTTAGCGGGAGAAAAAAGAAAGAACACGCGATTTTAACTTGAGATTTTCGTCGTTCTATTTTAGACGCCGTAGATGGTTCAATTCAGATCGCGCTGTGCGGCGCTGTAAAAGTCGAGATAAGAAAAAACAAAAGCCACTCTTATACGGCCCTTTTGACGCAGTAGAACTCTCCTTTTATCCGCGCGCCAAAGGAAGAATGTCAATCTATTATAAATTGGCAAAATTCCCGTGTACCAATGCGTTTCAGCATTAAAGAAGAGAAACAAGAAAGGGTGCAACGCGCACCGCCGGTGCGGCACGTCGAAAAGAAGCTGTTTTATTGCCGGCGAATTACGAAAGAATCTTACTAAATTATTGTTCTTTTTTTTTTTTTTTTTAAAAAACACTTGGATATCCTTGCTATTCCAAAAAATGACGCAGCATGCAGAGTTTGATTTTTTGATTTTTTTTTTTTTCGTATCAATTCACCGCAATGCGAACGATCGGACTCCTTCGCTTATAGGGATTGTGCGTTTCATCAGTCATTACTAGAGAGACCTGTGCCACTAAATCTGCCTGCCAATCTCCACTTTAAAGATTCCCGAAGAAAAAAAAGACACCGTCCTTGATCCTCATCGTGTTAAACTTTTTGTTCGGCAAAATTCATTAATACAAACACATGTATTTCATCATGCAAAAAAGACACTTGGCATTGATCTTACCTGTATTTCGCCTTTCTCCTATTCTGACGACCCTTGCAGATATCCCCACAGCGTTCCTGTACATACCTCTTTTCTTGAAGGAGGTCAATTGACTTTGATTCCGTTCAGATGAGGCACTGATTAATACATACAAGCAACACAGCTATTGCCCAACATAGCATTTTTGTACCTTTGTACCTGCAAACCTAGTTTTACTGCCACTTATTAAAGTTGTTAAATACTCCTAAAAAGCAAGAAGTATATCTGACCCCCTTTTTCTCTTTTGCACCACCAACACAAGACCTGATCACACGCACACGCATACATACGTTACGTGTTGATCTGTCTCTGTTTTTCTTATACATAGGTGAACAAAACATTCGCCCTCCTAAAAACTTACTTCTTGCTCGCCACCAAAATTGAAAAAAGATGGTGAAGCAATTGCCTTGCCTTACAGGCTCGGCTATCAAAGGTAAATCTTTGACTGCTTTTGTTGCTTTGATTTCCGGTGTAGGATTCATGTTATTCGGTTATGATCAAGGTGTAATGTCTGGTTTATTCCAAGCAGGTCAATTTGCAGCCTATTTTCCTAAAATGGCAGAAACACCTCCTTATGCATTAGCAACAAGTGGTACAGTTCCAAAAAATGATGCTTTCGATAGTACAATTCAAGGTGCAGTTACTGGTATTTATGAAATTGGTGCAATGGTTGGATCTTTAATCGTTTTATGGAAAGGTGACGCAATCGGTCGTCGTTCTTCTATCGCAATTGGTGCATGCACTATGATTGTCGGTACAATTATTATGACAGCCGTTGGAATGAGTTATTCAGCTAATGCACGTTTGACTCAATTCGCTATCGGTCGTGTCGTCACTGGTTTGGGTAACGGTTTAAATACATCTACAATTCCAATGTGGCAATCTGAACTTTCAAAAGCACACAATCGTGGTCTTTTGGTCTTGATTGAAGGTGCATTGATTGCAGGTGGTATTATGATTTCATATTGGATCGATTATGGTTTCTATTGGATCGATGGTAGTTCCGTTCAATGGCAATTCCCAATCGCATTCCAATGTGCATTTGCCATTGTTCTTTTGCTCGGTATTCTATGTTTGCCTGAATCACCTCGTTGGTTGATCAAAAAAGGTCATCACGAACAAGCTGCAATGGTTTTAGCTCAATTGGATAATACAACAACCGATGATGCTGCCGTTCAAACTCAATTACGTCAATTGCAAGATTCAATCGGAGCAGCAGAAGAATTGATGGGAGATTTCTCTTACAAAGAACTTTTGCAAAATGGACCAGAACAAAATCTTTATCGTACAACGATTGCCTTTGTCGCTCAAGCTTTCCAACAATTGTCTGGTATCAACCTTATTACGTACTACGCAGCAACAGTCTTTGCCTCCGTTCAACCTGAGAACAAAACAGCTCGTCTTTTAACTTGTGGTAACGGTACAGAATATTTCTTGGCTTCTTTGGTAGCATTATTCATGATTGACACCCTTGGACGTAGAAATTTGATGATGTGGACTGCATTCGGAATGAGTGCATCGATGGCAGTTCTTGCGGGAACCGTTAAACAAATCAACGATAATCCCGGCAAAACTCTACCAGAGTCTTACGTTGCATCGGTGTTCTTGTATTTGTTCAACACCTTCTTTGCACTTGGTTGGTTGGGTATGACTTGGTTATACCCTCCAGAGGTTACAAATATCCGTATCCGTGCTCCTGCATCTGCTATTGCAACATCCTCTAATTGGTTATTCAACTTCTTGATCGTCATGATTACGCCCGTCAGTTTTGCAAGCATTTACTGGAGAACTTATTTGATCTTCACCGTCTTGAATGCCTGCTTCATTCCGGTCATTTATATCTTCTTCGTCGAGACAAAGAGGCGTTCGTTAGAGGAGCTAGATTTAATCTTTAGTGAAGCTTACGACGAAGGAAAGGGAAGTTTCTTCAAATGGTCCCATTTCATGACAACGGCATGCTATTTATCTTTGAACAAGAAGTTACTCTCATCTGAAGAATTAGACGCCGAATTGGCAAAGAGATTTGGCGAAGATAATATCACAACAATGCGTTCAAGATTATCAGGTAACAATGTACCTGTTGGAGAAAAGACTGAAAAAGCTAGCGCTCACGATGAAGATTCACCTCAAGATAACTTATCTTCTCATTCCGGCTCTCGCCACTCTTGATGGTATAAATGATATCAATATTATTCATACACATCATTCTTAGACGATAAAATTATCTTCTAACTTTGTACACTTTGTTTCTTCTTATATCTCACAATATATTATTTGCATTTTAAGAATTTTATATTGTAAGAAGTTCTTATTTAGCTTAACGATCATTTCTATCTTCTTTACTAATTCTTCGGATGAGAGTAACTTTTTGTTCAAGGTTAAATAGCATGCCATTGTCATGAAATGAGACCATTGAAGAAACTACCCTTTCCTTCATCGTAAGCTTCACTAAAGATATATGTACATGTATAAATTTAGAAGATAGACGGGTTTGCAGATCATAAATTTCGCAAAACTTGTACATGACCTACATCATCTGATCAAAGAAGACTATGCAACCGCAATTGGATTGACTACATGCATTAGCGCAGCACAAAGCAATGCTGTTCCTTCTTCATGAATAATCCTTGTCAAGTTTGCATATAGAATACATACGTTTGCGTACCGTACTTACACAGCCTAGTTTGAGCTTAAGCACTTATGACGCATTTAAACGGCCACTTTATTCCGTGTTCGGTGCATGCATACACTTTTTTTCTTTGTTGAAGTTGCCAAACAGGCTGCACTTTTGTCAAGGCAAAGCCGAACGCCTCGAAAGCAGTGTACCCGGCGCGTGTTTTTGCACACTTATTTTTTTTTGTTAGAAGAAGAAAAAAGAAAGAGTGCTTATTCACTCTAACTCCACTAGCGCCAAGTAAGAATGGCTTTTGGAGATGAGATCATCATCTTAAGAAAAAAAAACACACACACAAAGCAACGGTATGTAATTTATCATGAGATTGATGAAGGCTTACTTGATAAGTTACGAATTAGATGTCATTCGGAACCAAGGACCGTTTTTTGTTCGAAGAAGGGGCTCACAGAAAGTCCTCAAATCCGAATGTATATACGAAGAAAGCCCCCGAGCTGTGGTCAGGGTTACATGCCTTCGGTTTTGCGGCCCCGCCATTCTTCGAAAAAGCAAGCACGAACGCACGTACAATGGGCAAAATGCAGGGCGCTGAAAAAAAATAAATCACCGCGCAAAACAGGGAAAAACAGCCCTTCTTACTCCACCTGTGTTTGTATTGTGTTTGTGTGCGTGCGAATTATTTTTTTCAATTCCTATACATTCAACCCTTTTGTTCACCTTCTTCTTTGTATACATCCACCATCTCCTCATTGGCAAGTCAAGATTTTCAGCAAGTCTTTCTAGATTCAAGACTCCGCACATCATCAACACCATCAAGAATATTTAGAGTTTAATCTAGGACAAGCCAAACCGCACAACAACATATCTAATCGAAAATGGTTGACACTAGCGCTGCTATCCGTAGAGGGTGAGTGGATGGCAAGAGAATTGATTATGATTTGAATTAGCGAGAATAGCCATAACTTACAGAAATAACTTCCTCTTTACTCCTACAGACACCCTGTCTCTTTTGTTCTTTTGGCCTTTTGGTCATTTATCGCAGCTGTGATTGCCTCCACACTCGCAAGCGATTTTAACAAGAACCACAACTCTCCAAGTAATGAAACCACAGGTGCAGTCCGTTACAACATTTTCGCTCAATGGTGGACATTCTTGTTTAGTTTGATCTATCTTGCTTTATTCTTGACCGGAGTTGGAGGTGCAGTTACTTCAATTGCAGGTCATGCAATCGGTTTATTCTTCACTTGGTTGTTCGTCTTGGCAGGTGCAGGTGCAATCTCTGCTTCTACAAACGATAACAAAGTCGTTTATCATGCAAGTCGTCAAGCTTTAGAAGCCTTTGCTTGGATCACTTGGATTCAATTGACTTTGATGCTCGTCTTTGTCGCTTTCATTGGTGGAAAAGCATTCCGTGGAGGTCGTGGTCTCAAGGAAGGTTTGGGCAACTAGAATGATGATGGTATTTGACAAACATCAGTGGTGGATGTGTTTTTATTCAAGTTAAGCTGGATGCATTTTTTTACATTCACCTAGCCTACAATTTCTGTGTGTTTTACTAATCTCTCCTTCAATGTTTTCGACTTCTACGTTTTTTTTTCTTCATTTCATATACCTCTCAATCTTTATCAAGATTTCGATCCATTTTCTTGCTTCTTTGCTTTGTACATAGTACTGAATGATCATATCTTTTGAAAAATCTTAGTATTGTGGATGGATATATTCATACAAACTTTTATTCACATTCAAAATCTTACAAATAGAGTTAAAAGCATACCAGCATATTCGTATACGTACATATCTGTTCACCATTGACCATGATTGGTATCGTAAGCATCGCTATATTCTGTTGTGTATTGTTGAGCGCCTTCGTTTGAAGTAGAAGTAGGATCCATTTCAACACTGCCACCAGAGGCAACCCTTGGATAGCCACCTTGTTGATAGCGAGAAGCACCGCCTCCGACTCCTCTACCCCTACTTGTCATTCCTGTAACTGCAGCGGATGGATTGCCTCCTAATTGAAAGGGTTTAGCAGTTGCCTGTAAAGTTGTTCCTGCAGGCACATTACTGTTATCAAACCCTCTATTTCCACTCGTTTGATAAATTGGAGGCGCTTGATACAAATTTGTAGTACTTGCTGTCAAATCAGAAGGATTAGTACCGTATGTTCGTGCTGCTCTGTTTCCCCATTGACCGCCACTGCCATTACTTGTCGAATATCCATTGGCCATCATCATACCACTACCACCGCCTGTTCCTCTATATGTTCCAGTGCCTGAAATGAATCCGTTACGCTGTGAAGTAGATCTGCCATATGAAGAGGCCATTCCTTGTGAAGCCTGTTGTCCAAAAGCACCGTAACCTGAAGCTCCCGTTGCAGGAGAGCCAGAAGAATAACCGGTAAAGTAAGCATTAGGTTGAGTAGAGTAATTCGAACCCATATAAGAAGAACCTGCAGGAGAATCCAATGGCCATCCTGCTGTAGAAGCTGTTGTAGCGACCCCACTTACCCCCTCTTCCATTCCTTCAATACCGCCGAAATTTGATGCAGATGTATCGTTTCCACTCAAATCACCTCCGCTTCCTGCTATCATATTCGTGTTTGGATAGGCACCTCGACTATCAAACGCATTGAAAGCAGCTTCATTGGCGGCCGTATTACCAAAAGAATCATAGCCATGAATGGCATTCTGTCCACCCATTGCAGAAGCTGCCGGATTGGGATGATTTCCACGATATCCTCGAGAGTTATACCCGTAGGCATTGTTACCGTATCCTAAGCCATAATCTGCTGTACCATAATTGTTTTGTGCATTGAATCCGTCTTGTCCTGAACCATAAGCAGAATATTGTTGTTGTTGAGAAGGCGTTGAAAGCATACCGGAAGAATATCCAGTCTTGCTAGGATAAGCATAAGGACCGAAAGCTGCTCTTGCTCCACCTCTCTCTTGTTGAACAAACATGTTCCTCTGATGATGACCAACACCTGCACTTGTCATTGTAGTATTAGAAGAGGGTGAAGTCATACCCAAGAGATGATTAGAAGGAGAATTGGTGTTTGTAGATGATGAATAACGCATCGAAGAAGGAGATTGACTTCTTGCTCGTCCGATCTGATGGTGTAAATTTGCACGACGATTAACGTCATCTCCTCCAAATATATGTCCACTTTGCGATGGACTAGCAACATTGACTGGAGATGAAGCTGCGGTCATGACAGCAACATCATTTAGTGCACCTCCATTTGTGCCAACTCGTGCGGTACTATTACCAGTAGCTGATACTCGATTTCCATCTACCATAGGGGTATATAAACGAGTATGAGTCGGATGAGCACCTTCTGCAGCTTGAGATTGAATATCGTCCGCATGTAATTCATCCATGCTCATTGAAATTGTGGAAGGTAAATCATCCACGATATCTTTGAGTGAATTTTGTGTTGGCTTATTAGGCTCATTAGCAGGATCGGAAGGTAAAGAACCCCAAACGTCTTTTATTCGATTTCGTTCGTTTTCCGCATCAACTGAATCATTTTGTATAAGACTGTTTGTGCCGTCTGTATTTCCGCTTGAATCTAATCCGGCAAACGTGAGTGAATTATCGCCCCAGGTTGAAGTTGAGGCAGATTTCTTTGTGACAAGATTATTGTTGCCTAGCATGACAGATGGAACGTTAATCGGTGCATCTACTTCACTTTGCACTGTAAAGCTAACAGGAGATGGAGTAGCAGCCTCTCTAGCAATGTTCGAACGTGCAAATGCTACTGCACCATTCACATCACGATTACGCTGTTGTGAGCGTGGACCTGTGGGTATAGCATTACGATTGTCGAAGGAATCTATAGCCGGATTGATATCGGTCGAAGGAATAGCTGACACAGCTGGAACTCGTACTGCTGGCTTAGAAGTTGTTGCTGCAATTCCTGGTATTCCAGCATTGAAGCTTTGTGAATCAACAGGCTTTGGTGCTTTGACTGCATTTGCTTCATCGTTCTCCTTCTTTTTAGCATTTTCTTTAGCCAATTGAGAAATCGATGTGCGTGGCATAATCACATTTGCAATCCTAACACCTTTGCGATACTTCTTTGGGAAGAATTGATCATCTCGAGAAAGCGTTCGCGCAGAAAGTTCGACGATTGGTGGAGACCAAGATAAGATTGAAACAGGTTTTGGTGCAAAACGATCGGACTGATCTTTTGCTTTTGCAATTCGATCTTGTTGAGCTTTGAATTCATCTCTGCTTAAACGAATTTTGGGTTTCTCAACTCGCTTTCCGACACGTACCTGAAATTTGTTCCAAACTGGAGCTCCATCAAACGGAACTTCAGTCCTTGTTTGCTCTGGCTCTGGCAAGATTGGTACATGCTGAGCTTTTTGTCGATTGATCTCTACCTCTCTTGAAGTGACTGGTTTTAATACACCAACAGGCACTCTTGCAATTCCATCCTTATTCTGTCTGGCTTCGCGTTCTCTTTCCTGTTGAGCACGCATATGTTTCATTGCTCCTTCATCAGTTGGTGCAATGATCTCTACACGCGATCGTTCAGAACGTCGAACGTCCCGACCAACATTGCCGTCAATCTTGTTCGTCGAATTATCAATCGCTCTTCTGTCACCACCGTCTTGCTCCCGTTTTCCTGTACCACCTTCCTTCTGTTGCACTTCTGGCCTGCGTAGAAGGATCTTATGAGGCTGCATTTCCTGTTTGCGTTGATCTCCTTTGACATTTGCATCCTCTGTTGTGCCAGGTGCGGCGGTTTGCAATGGAATCTTTGGCCCTCTTCTCCACGAAATAGCCTCGTCGCTGGGCGAAAGAAGGGATGAACCTGGAACAGTCGATGCTGTTGACACTTCCAATGCAGTATGAGGTGGCACATCACCACCAGAAAATGATGTGCGATTTCGAGGACCTCTAGGAGGAAGAGTGCTATCACGAACAGCTTTATTGCGTTGTTGCAATTCCGCTTCCCTTTTTGCCTCTTCAGCCTTTCGAGCTTCATTTTCTGCTCTTTGGCGTTCTTCTTCGGCTGCACGTTTCTTCTCTTCTTCTGCTTCCCGCATCTTTGCTTCAATAGCAGCAGCCTTTGCTAATGCTCTTTCACGTTCTTTCGCTCGTTCTGCTTCTTCCGCTTCTTTGCGCTTTCGTGCTCGTTCTAATGCCGTTGCACGATCTTCAGTTGACTCGACTGTGCTGAAAGATTCTTTACGACGAGAACTTTCGTGTCGATTTGATGATGATGCATTCGATCTGACCTGTTGTTGACTTTGTCGTGAAGAAGCAACAAAGGATCCATATGGTCGTGCGATAATTTCCTTGGGCTGTACTTCATCTTCTAATTGACGAGGAACAGCTGTCTGCCAATCTGGTCTCTCTACCGTGCCCAGATCATTGTGGCGATGTAAAGGTTGCTGGGAAGATTGAGATTGTCGATTGAGCGCTAGGTGAGGTGGCAATGGTCTTCCATCTGTAATAGGTCGAGTTGGCGGTGATACGATTGCGGTCGGCTGGACACTTGCTGGTTTCCTCGAACGTTCTTTTTCGGCGGCCGAACGTTCGTTTGAGATTTTATCGCTCACATTCGTATCCTGTATTGTTGCTTCTTTTCCACCCGTCGAAGAGGTTGGAGGTGAATGAATAGCCGTTGGTGCAGCTTGAGCAGGTTTCGGTGCATCTGGATTTAGCGAAGCTTGCCTTTGCGCCAAAGGACCCCAAGCCCTCACTTGTGCAACAGGCGGAGCTGCTTGAGAGGCAGAAGAATGATTATGATCATCTCGAGGTTCTCTAGACCGTCCCAAAAACGAAGATCTTCTCTCTTTTTGATGTTGTCCTCCTCCTCCTCCTCCGTAAAATGAAGATCCTCGATCGATAGCTGATGGTGCATCGAGTGAAATACCTTCTCCGCTTCGTACTGCAACAGTTTCAACTTTGTGAGGCTTTGTGCGTTCTTGTTGTTGCACAGGTTTAGCAGGAGGTGCATTTCGCTGTCCTCCTTGATTTGAATTTTGCCCTGGCCAGCTACGATCATGTCCAACATCACGGAAACGCTCTTCTTTGGTAATCTGTTTCTCAACCTGCTGAGCAGGTACTCTGTATGAAGATCCATCGCCGAATTGTAATTCGCCTTCACCAAAGTCATCGTCATCCATCTCATCCCAATGTGTACCCAAGCTTGTGCCTCTAAACTTTTCCAAATTTTGTAAAGCTTGTTCAGCTTTTAATGCTGCTTCTGCTGCTGCCGCTTTTTCCTTCTTTTCTGCTTCCAATTTTGCCTGTGCAGCTTCAGCAGCTGTAGGGAAATCAGATCGCCTTCCTATACCCTTTGTAGGTGCTTTTGTGTCTGTCTTTACAGCAGCCCACGGAGCTCGAGATATACCGCCTGCTGTGTTATTTACTGACGGACTGGCGGATCTACCTGAACTTGCAATCGCAGCATTTCTTAAGCCAGGACTTCCCTTGTTTCCATCCGCATTTCGTATATGAGGTGAAGTAGATCTTGCCGTTAGTGCAGTGACAAGTTTCGGTGAAGGCGCTGCAGGTGAAGGAGCAGTTACGGATGTTGGAACACTAGAATGAGGAGCGATGGCTGGAGCTGGAGATGGTGTAGCAACGCTATCGTTTGCTCCTTGTATCGTTTGAGCGGATGCAGTAGAAGTTGCATTAGCATTGCTTACGCTTGCAGGAGTAGTTTGTTCAGCAGCTGTGCGAGGTGTATTTGCCGGTGACGATACTTGAGCCCATCCTGCACCGGCAGGCTTAGATGAATTTGTCAATTTGGCGGATGTGAGCCGAGAAGCGGTCATCATCGAAGAAAGTCTACTACTACTGCTAAGCGATTGACCGGATTGCATGCCTGAAGCAGTCTTTGTGGAAGCTATCGGAGCTGCTGCTGCATTACTGAGTGTAGGTGAAGCTTTCTGTAAAAATTGTTTGGCAACACTTAATGAATTGAACTTTTTCACAGCATTTGCAGACGCGAGTCCAGGTGAAGAGATTGGTACAGAGGTAGATGTTGCCCCATTGGAAGCAATCTGAACATCATCTTGTCCCGCAGATGTCGCTGATGCAGTTCTGACAAGGTCCGCACTGGATGGAATTGTGGTATCTTGTGATAGTATTGCCGATTCTCTATCTTGTAGCATGGCTGCCGGTTCCTTTGTAGGAACAGATACTGCCTCAATTGGCAGACTTTGCTGTCCATCTTTGACACTTTCATCTGCACCTGTTCTTCCGCCTACAACATCATTTGTATTCTCGATCAATGTCTCCCGTTCTTTACTCGGCCCTTCCTGATCATCGTATGGACCTGAGCTCATTTCTTATCCTTCAAGGGCTTTCTTTCCTTTCCAAAAAATCCCACTATTGACCCCCTTTTTTGTTCTTCTTCTTCTGCTTTCTTTGCTCCAAAAAAAGAGAGAGACAAGCCTGATCGTGATAATGTTGAAAGATATCTGATCAACCTTTTTCTCGCACCTTTTCTTTGCTGCTGTGTAAGCGCTGCGCTTTTTTATTGACTTTAATTACAATCATCGCCACTTTTATTTTTTCTCTTTCTCTTACGAGTGTATCAGTACACTGATCTGAGACCCTCCCTCTCCCTATTTACGAACGCGTGCTATTTGGCTTTTCCCTATGCAGTAGGGTGCCGACAATTCTGCTTAAGTGCCTTTGGCACAACAACTCCGAAAAAAGTTCGGTCCCCGCACACCATCTGGCCCAAATTACAGATACTCTATTCATAATGTATAATTGTTTGATATTGTACAGGATGAAGTTTAGAATAATTTTTCGATAGGTTTAATGGCTTTGCCTGGTTTAGTAAGAACTTTTGGTAATGTCATTCTCTGATGTTGAGTACGGGTGTTCCATTCGGGTCCTAGAGGGTTACGCATTGCCATCTCATATTGTGCACGAGAAGTGTAAGGGTAAGGAACATCGTCACTTTTGAATTTATCAGCCTTTTTATCACGTTTCTGATTTATGATCACATTTGACATGTTGAAATCTTTACGCTTCGTTGGATCCAATCCAGCAGTCGTCTTTGTGAACTTATTCTTTCGTTCTTCCGCTTTCTTCTTTGACGTTCTTACACCTTTTCCTGACCATGATCCCCAACCAGGAAGGTATGTATCTACCTCTTGAGGCTTTTCTGCATCAATTTCTGCTTGTTTTTCTGCAGCGAAGTCTGCCAAAACATCATCTCCTGCAAACGCTTCGCTTACCAATTGACGTTGTTGCATAGCAGTCTTTGGTGCTCGAACATTCACTTCAACGGGTTCGTCAATATCTCCCTCTCCGTCACTATCATCATCTGAATCATCAATTGGGTTGCGAGTTTTTGCTGGCTTCTGCTTATTTGATTGATTCGGAGCTGCCTCTTGACGTAATGCAATTTGTGCTTCAGGATCAATAACGAGCTCACCGTCTTGTTGCTCGGCTAATCGTGCTTCATCATTCTTGCTAGCATGCTTCTGAATACGATTGGCTGCTTTGTTAAGTGCGCTTCCATCTTTACTGATCGTTGCTTCATTCTTCTTGCGTGAAACTTTGTTGGATTGAGAAGCATCTACCAGCCAAGGATTGATATCTTTTGTCGCACCTGTGCTCGTAGCTTTGCCATTTGATATTTGGCTTTCAGTCGGTCGAACGTCATGTACGCGAATGTTCACTGCATCCGTCTTGGTTGATGGTTTATATTCTTTGGGTCTATGCGGAACCTCTTCATCAACTTCTTTACCGCCAACATCATTCCCATTTTTGGCAGTATCCGACGTGGCTGCAAATACACGTCGACCAGCATTCTGACCGATTTGCATGGATGCAGCAGTAACATCATCTTCTTCTGATACCTCATTCTCTTGCATTTCCTTTTCAAAAGCATCCATCTGTTCAAGTGAGTCTTTCGCTTGACGTTCGCGTGCTTCTCTCATAAATTTCATATTCCAAACACCTTTTTTCTCTCCATTGTTTGCAACATTTGCATCTTCCTCGGCTAGGTTCTTCTTCAAGCTTGCCATTTCATCAAACCCTCTTTCTCGATCATTGTCACTGTCAACGTCGCTTTGCATGGAATCAGCATCAGCATCAGTATCATCCTCATCGTCATCTGATCCATCTCCTTGAATTCTTCTTCGCAATTGTTCACCCCTCAAAAGTTGATCTTCAACAGCTTTGCGTGTCTCAGGCATATCATGAATTCCTTTCATTCCCAATGCATCTTTTGCCCATTTACCTGCATTCTTGTGCTTCAAAGTGGCACGTTCTTTTGCTCGAGCTCGTTCAGCTTTCATTCGAGCTTCTTCATCATCCTCTTCATCTCCTTCACCGTTTAGTAATCCTGCTTGCCTGGCTTTTTCATCTTCCCTCTGCTTTTGCTTCCTTGCAATACGACGATATGTCTTGCTTTTGATTTTACTGATCCTCTTTGCTTTTTGCTCTTCTCGGAACAGTAGCTCACGCATACGACGTAATTCAGTTGTTCTTCTTCGAATTTCATCGGCAGACATACCTCTGTTATTCATTTCCAATTCTTCTGCTTTCGTCATTTGTTTTTCTGTAGCACCTTCACGTTCCAACATCGCCGCTATATCTTGCTCAAAATCGTTAGAAGCCTTGAAATTACCAGCGAGAGCGGAAGTAGATGGTCGTACGACTGGATCGGGTTGAAGTGGAAATGAAAGATGTTCAGCCTCTCTTAAACGCTTGATAGACGGTTGCCAGCCTTCCACTTCAGCTTTTGTCTCATTATATGCTGCAGAGCGGTCCAAACGATCTTGTACGATGGTTGGTAGAGGCGCATTTAGCTTTCCTCCTCCTTTCTTGGATGCTATTGATTGTTTCTCAGTGGCGGATGTGGGAGGACGAAGTGCTTTAGCTGTACCTCGAAGAGAGGTGAGTGAAGTACCATTATGATCAGCAATAGGCTTCAAAAGATCATCAATCGTCAAGCCTGCTCCTTCCCGACGGATTGGCGCGTTCCATTCACCTTCGGGAACGGCTTCAGTGCGATCTTGTAATACTCTTCTCTTATTGGATGAAGGTCCAGCAGCGAGTGCAGCAGCTTCGCTATCGCGTTTGGTTGTTCCTTTGCCGAAAGCATCTATATGCTTTTGGAGTGTCTCGTCATCCTCGTCATCTTCATCGTCATCGTCTGCTGAATCTTCCTCGCTTCCGCCATCCAGCATTTTGGATAAGTCCATCATGTCCGCATCGTCTTCATCTTCTTCCTCGTCACTGCCGCTTAGAAGGCCATCGTCTTCGTCTACATGCGCTCGAGAGCGTTTTCCATTTATTCCTTGCTTCTTTTTCTTATCGCTAGCAAATTTCCAATCAGCGTACCTTTCTTCATCACTTTCATCGAAAGCTTCATCTGAATCAATTTCCTCGTCATCTTCTGAAGCAATTTCTGTTACGTGATATTTGTTTTCATCATCATCTCCAAGGATGGGCGCTGTACCGTAATCAGGTTGTTTGCTTGAAGATGCATGAGTTCGGACGTTGTACTCGTCTTCATCCTCTTCATCAGAAGTATCTGCAGCTGTACTTCTGCCAGTTGGACGATCAAACATTTCTGTGCCATTCGTTGTGGCCCTTTGTAATCGTCTTTGAGATCCTTTATTATTACCTTTTCCGCGTTCATCTTGTTCAGTCACATATTCGAAAACATCATGAATGTTCTTTGGACCGCCACTGCCATTAGATCTGCCTCCTCTTTTCTCTTGACGTGCTCGTACGTGATCACTAGTAGCATTGCCACCTTTTGACTTTCTATCCGAAGACGACCTGCCTTTTCCTAAAGCCATCTTATATGATTTGTATGGCTCAGAGAGTATGAAGGACAGGAAGAAACGACATTATGACCGACAGCAACCTTTTGAACAAAGGTAATACACCAGTGTTTGATCTACTGCTAGTTTATCAAAATAATTTCCGACTTCTTTTTTTTTTTGAACCCCCACGCTTTCCACACTTTTTTTTTCTCAAAAATTTATTTGATAATTTTTGAATGCTGCTATTTTGCCTAGAATAAAACATAAGTCACACGTGCAAGCCAAAATTTTGGTTTTAACGCGTTTCAAGGAAAAAAAGTATGAGCTTATATTATTCATGCATAAAGGCAAGAAGATTACAACAATTCATCCTTCCATCTTCGCTTTGCTTTGCTTTGCTTCATCACCATCTCTCAGTGTCAGCGTACTTTCAAGATGAGACCTCTAACGGAAGAAGAAACAAAAACGCTTTTTACAAAATTATCTCATTATATTGGTAATAATATCGTTCATTTAGTCGATTCAGGAGAAGATGGAATTCCACACGTTTTTCGATTACATAGAGATCGAGTTTATTACGTATCAGAATTAGCAATGAAACAAGCAATTTCAATCGCAAGGCCAAACTTAATCTCTTTAGGAACATGTTTTGGAAAATTTAGTAAAACGGGAAAATTTAGACTTCATATAACAGCTTTGGATACTTTAGCACAATATGCAAAACATAAAGTTTGGATTAAACCAAACGGAGAGCTTCCATTCTTGTACGGTAATCACGTCGTCAAAGCACATCTTGGAAGAATAACGGATGACACACCCGAACATGCAGGAGTGGTGATTATGAGTATGGCAAATGTAGCTTTAGGCTTTGGCGTAACGGCAAGATCTACGATTGATACTCGTAAATTGGACCCTACAAGTATCATCGTCTTTCATCAAGCAGATGTAGGAGAGTATCTGCGTGATGAAGATACCCTATTCTAACGCTTTCACATCAATTATTGTACTTTTAGCAATGCATTTTATTAACTTTCATTGTATTTTATAGTAATGTACAAAGTTAAGTTTACTCTGACGCAATAAGCCATTTTCGTTGAAATGCCAAGATGATATCAAGATAGGCTGCACTTTCTTTGCAACCTTCAATAGCAGCTTTTGCAGACTCGCTTGATTGACAAACATCACGTCCCAAACCAACTTCCACATCTAAAGAGTGTACATTTGCTGCTTTTGTTAGTGTAAAAGATTCTCCTCCTTTCGCATCTTCACCTGCCTTTGTCGTACTTGTAGGACCACTTTGGATCTCTATCGATCGTGCATGCATGGCTAGACCCAATTGTGTAGAAGCTAATGATACCGTTTGCTCTAATGCAGCTACTAAGGCACTCTTGTCATTCGATTCACCCTTTGAACTATCAAAACGTTCAAGTGATTCTGTTAAATAACCAGCAAGATCTAACAAGGTACCAATCGAAGAAGGTCGTGAAGGTGATGTTCCAATCGTTGGCACCACCAACACATGATCCAAATTCCACAAGCTTGCATCTGACGAACAAAGCGTTTCCATGCCATTCGTCAAAGACCAAAAGCTTTTAATGATATTGATACTCGTTTGCATCAAAAGTCGAGTAGCCATTGCTATTGTCAATTTTTGGTTGGCCTGATTTTTGACATCCTTTTGCTTTTCATCCAAGCCTAGAAGGGCCAATAACTCGTGAGGATGTTGCAAAAGATGAACGCATTCTTGCAACCGTAGGGTAGCATGTTTGACAAATTTGTTAATCAACAAAGCACTGTTTGCTTTCCAACCTTTTGAATCAGGTCTTTGATTTTCTTGAATGTATTGCAGGATATGATGATAAATATTAAATATCAAATCCATCTCATGTAATTGATTGACAGTAAACGTTTCTGACGTTAAAATGGCAGCTCGTGTATTGTCAAATTGTCGAGTTCCTGCCAAAATAGCACGTAATCCCATCGATCCAGTTGCTTGGAATAATGGTCGTTGAAAACTATATTCGATGGCCGAATGATAAATGTTGAAAAAGCTCATCACTTCTTGACCAACAAATGATGATCGAGGGATTACGTCCAAAGAATTCATCAAAGCAACTAAGATCCGCAACATTTTCACCCATTGAACATACAATGCATTCTCTGTAGAGCCATTCTCTAGTCTTGGTGGAATGCGAGCCAAGTCAGATCTCGAAGCAGTAAGTGCATGATCGAGAGCAAGTGAGATCGCGTTGACATTCAATGCGTTCGTTGCACCTGCTAAGATCAATATCTCTGCCGTTGTAGGCTGACATGCCATGTCTAAGAAGAATTGAAGTAAAGAATCCCAATATGCTGGCACTAAACCACTGCCAAGCTCATCCACATGTCTATTCGAATCACTGTCTCCATATGGAGAATTGCCAGTTGGGAGAAGATGATGTACGGGCGATGTTGATCGGCTGAATAAGTCAAATGCTGCAGATAAGAGAGCAGAAGAATGCAATCTTGGTGACCAGGAATGCACTGAAAGATCGCAATCTTGATGTAATTGTACAGCCAAGCCTGACAAGAAGAGCTGAAGGTCGTTATTTAGGATCAATACTGCCCGATCCACGTAATCATCTCCTACTTCTGTCCTTCGTACATCCAATACAGATAAACACTTGTCCAACGCAATCCGAGTGAAAATGATCGTCTGAGAAGTCAATGTTTCCGCATGCTTTTTCAAACTTCTAAGCAATTCAGAACGACCAATTGATTTATCCTTCGCTCCAGCCGACGATTGTCGATAAAGAAGACGGTATCGCTGCATTGTGAGCAAATTAATTCGCGCAATATCGCGATGTAAGCTTGACTCTTCTTGTAAATTTGCCTTCTTCATTATATCAACGATCGATAGCACAGGATGCGTGAACAATCCGACCACTTCATCCATCACGCTCAAAGAAACTGTTTTATCTTCTTGTGTCAAATCATTGTTGAATGTAGGGAGGTGAGTCCATGCAACATCCAGAAGAACGGCCATAAATGCTACCCTTAAAGCATGAATATCCTGCGCGATCTCATTACCGGCTTGCTCGCTATTGATAATTTTGCTACATTTAAGCCAGACATTCGCAAGTGTCGAACGCAGTTGACGAGCAAGCGATTTGTCTTCATCGAAACGGGCGAATATTGCTCCAATCGATACACTTATCAAATTCGTCCATGCACGAATGACCATACTCTGAGCATCTATTGCACTCCAATTCAAATTCACGCCTGCCACTAAAATTGTTGCTTGAAGATTTGCATCAGTATCGATCATCGAATGATCAAGATCGCCCGCTTGTATGGATGCCCGAATAAGACCATCTAACTTGAATCGGAACGTTTCGAGATTGTAAACGTATTGACAACCATATTGCCTTCTCTCGTCATTCTCATCTAATTTAACAGGAAGACGGAAATGCTCTAGCAATAGCTCAGGGAATGTGGCTTCGATACGTTGCGTTACATCTAATTGTCTGAAAGGATCGTATTCGACTGATAGCGCATTTTGTAACGATTTTTCCAATTTCTTCTCGTTTTTCAACAATTCTAGCAGTCCGTCCAAGCTGGCCAAATTACCAGTCTTGATGGGTAAAAGTGGGATAGCCACGTCAGCTGCAATCAATTGTAAAGCATGAGCGCTGCATGTTTTGATGATAGCTGCAATCCCTACTGGACCATCTTGATCTGTTCTGCAAACACCATCTTCAACCTCAATCGTGCCAGGTTCTGTAGGAGAAAGGATGACATCCTGTTCAGCGGCAATCTTGACAATTGCATCCCAAAAGCTCTTTGACTGACGTAAAGCCCCAAGACTCTTTTGATAATTTCCCACATGAGACCATGCTGATTCCAAAAATCTTAAAGAGGCTTGTAAGATGCGCAATTGACCAATGTCTGCTTGTACATCTGTATAATTCTTTGCTGCATCCTCGACAAGCTTGGAGGCTACTTGTACAGCTGTTCTTTGATCAGTTGAGTTCTCTTTCTCTGTCGGATTGCCTTTCTCGTCGGTTTGCATACCATCTATAACATGTTTGCCAGTAAGCAAAAGAGTGGCGATGCCAGGTTGACTTTTTACCAATGCAGAGAGCATGTTAAGACTAAAGGCACGCAATTGATCATCTTGATCCGAATCTTCCACAAGATCGATCAAATTGACCATAACATCCTCGATATCCACCACGGAGCCCAATCGACTGACCAGAGGTGGACCTGCTGATATATTCTGAGCATCAGAGATAGAGCCACAGATAGTTGTTATAAGACGTACGGCTTCAATTCGACTTCCAAGAGAATGTGATGTAAAAATTAGCTGGAAAAGTGCATTGGCAAGGCTTTTATCATCCAATGAATCGACCGAGATACTAGCATTAGGTTGCATCTTTCTCTTCCTGTTCGTTGCGCTTGGATTGAAGTTCTGTGAAGCTGATTCGCCCAAGAAAATGCGCTCCAGAAGGCCTAACAAGAAGATTGGTTCGTGTAGATGTCTGTCAGGCAACGAAGCAATCGCCTCTCGACGGGCATCAATGATGGTGCGGGTAAAACGAAGGGAAGCTTCTACATGCTCTCTGGCTAGCTCCACTTCAATCTGTCGAGATGAGCGTTGAAGGCCATGAATGAAAGGTATGCTTGACGCTATGGCATTGACCAATGGACTGAGCATCAATGCTGTTGCACTTTGACTGACAAACGTTTCCACGATCCAATGATATATCCGATTAGAGGACGTTGTCGTAAACCGTAAAGTCTCATCATCCAAAATTCGCTGATAAATCTGCACACATTTTCTACCAATCTCGATACGCTGTCGAATATTGACATATTTCCATCCTTGATATTCTAACCAAACTTGATCGGTGATGAAGCGGAGAGAACGTAGGATTACGTCTACTTTTACTTCACTTTCCACTTGGCTCAGACTATACGTTGTTTGAAGAACGTCAGCTAAAAGTGCGTGATGCAGATTGAGCAAAGACAGCAAGCCAGCATATTTGCCTATAGAGGTTTCGTAAGCAAGCAAGGTAGATGAATCGATTGATTGTGAAGCATCATATCGTGTCAGTAAAGATCGTACGCCATGTGAACCAATCAAAAGACCCGAAGATCGCAATGAAGGCCATACGCTTTGCGATTGTGTAGCAGAGATTAGGAAAGTCAATAGGCGGTAGGAGCTGATGATCACCCTTGAAGCTGAAGATGGCGAAGAAAGTGCTTGATTCAAGATACCAGTTGTGATTGAGATCAGAGTCGGTTTATGTGCATCCAGAGCACTAGGTTGAGTAATGCTTGTTGACCCTACATCCTTTCCTTCAAGATGTACTATGAGCTCAATCGAAGCTCGAGATTCGGTCGAGAGAATGGAAGAGAATAAATCCATAATATCTGCCGCCACATCGCCATCAAAACTTTCATTCTCATCCGGAGCAAGTGTTGCAAAAGATGCAATCTTTGCTTTTTCATCGAAAACCGCACCATCCGTTGATCGAGTATTGTTTTGAGAGGTAAAGTCGTCTTTTCGGTCCAGAAGTCCTGCAAATCCTGCCAAAACATCTCTTCCGAGTCTCCAGACACTATAAGGCGTTTCGCTTATGTCCCATATCATGATGATCGCGGCTTGATCTTCAGCAGATATCATCTTTCCAATTGCGCCCGCAGGTATCTGCAAATGTCTACCAAAAACGGATATTGTCCCTTTAGCTCGATGTACGATCTTGGTTGGATCTTCTGGATCATTAATAACTTCAAAAGGTGCAGAAAGGTTGGATGATGGGTTCAAGACGTGCGTGATAGTCTGTACCTCTGCCAAATAGTTGTAAACCGCAGTACTTGCTTTGAAGGCCTCATCCGAAGTGTGCAAGGCACCAGGACTACTGCCTGATAATGCTTTGCAAAGACGTATCAAAGGTCTGAAACTTACGGGGAACCTATGAGTAGCAGTATCGAGAAGTGCTCTTCGTTGCTCGTGTTGATAATCGACTTCCCAAAATTGTGCACAAAGAGCAGCAGCACCATCTGTGGCTTGCCCAATGACTTGACGATCCACATCGTCATCATTAGCAAATGTCGTTTGCCAAATATTGATAAAACTCATATAATCTGAAATATATTCTGGTTTGACCAATTCATTGATAGACAAAACAAAGCCCTTCATCACTGCTCGCATTGCTAAAGATGAAGATGGTGCAACCGCAATAGCAAACTTTGATCGAGCATCCCATCGAATCAAGGGGGACTTTGCCAGATCGTTTAGAGTGGAAAAGACGCCAAGCTCGGGTGATAGAGCAGCCGAAACAAGTTCAGGCCAAAGGGATCCTGCTCCTCCACGCTTTTCAAGGGCAACATTCAAAGACTGAAGATGTTTTGGTAATCTTTCTGTCCCTCTTGCCTCCGTCCAATCACAAACAGCAGCATCCATCCGACTTACAAAAAGTGCCCAGCAAATGAGTAAAGGACCTCGAAGTTGATCTCGAGTTGATGAAGAACGTAGATAATCGATCACTTTCTCGACAATTTCTGGAGCGTCAATGAGCTGCCGACGTGCGTCATCTTCAGCCGACGGTCGTCCGAGTGTGAGAAAGTTGTCTCCATCCACCAATTTTTCGATATCCAAGCTTTCGATTGCTAGTAAGATAAAGAGGTAAGAAAGATTATCTAGCAAAGAGGTAGCTTCTGCATCGAAGAATCCAGCACTTGAATGATTTTGACCGAAATTTGTTGACTGTATGGTGCCGTGGACTTTCTCGACAAATTTGGCTGAGGATTCTAGACGACTATAATAGGCCAAAAAGACGCATTCGAGCAGACCGATTTGCTCTCGTACAGCATGTTTGGACCAATAGGTGCTGTAGCGAGGTATTTCGCGAACAGAGTCGGATAGTGAAAGGCCACACAACGTTTCCACTCTTGCTAAACATTGTAAAGCAAAATCTTGATCGAGAAATTGTCCCAAGATTTCTTCGGCAATGTTGTGCAAATCGTGATAATTGTCATCGCCGATGCGAATAAGAGCACTGATGCAACGAATGGCGTACAACTGTTCCTCAAAGTGAAATATTGACAAAGCATCGACTAATTGTGTATTGATATCTTCACTTCCAGGTGCGACTGACTGACGTCCATGAACGGAACGAGAAGGCATCAAAGTGCGAGAGAGAGATCTTGATCGATTTGTCAATAAATCCAATCGAACATCTTCACTATCCAGATAAAGCCGCAATAGAGCTTTCATTTCAGATTCTTCAACCTGATGTAAGATAGCACATTGTTTTGCGACATTATTCAGTGATTCATCCAAATTTGTTTTGCTTTCGGTTGCTATCAAAGTGCGTTTTTGCTTATAAACAGATTTGAGCACTGGTAAGGCCTCCTTTAGCTTTTTATGAATAATTGTAACTGGAATGGTCGAATTTGCAGCTTCCAAAGCATCATTCAATTGTCGAAAAGTTGACAATGGCGATCTTGATGCCCTTTCGGGTAGAGAAGAAGGCCCAGCTTCTGCCGAAAGAGCCATAACAGCGATATGATGTTTGACAGGTAAGGATGAAGGAAGAAGATCTAAACGCGTTTAAACTCATGCCTTTTCTTCTTTTAGGCAGACGCGAAGAAAGTGCAAAAACAACACCTACAAAAAATGCCCGCTTATTCATGAATTAAACATTGCGGATAGGGATCTTGATGCATGGGCCATGCATTTCTTTGCCTATTGCCATGATCATAATGAGTTTCTAGAGTGAATGCTATAGAATGACAAACGGTCACAAGCTTTCATTTCCATGTCTAACAAACATGCCAATGCGTTACGGGATGTGAGCTGGTCCGGTATGGCGGAAAGGCGACCGTTACCCGTTCAATTTGCGTTATACCCGTCTCGTAAAACGAATGGGATGTTATGTCCTTGTTTGGTTGTTCGACATAGAAACGTTCAATTAATTCGTATCCTTGATCCTGAACATAAACAGCCTTTTTTTTCAATTGATGGAATGTTTCTTTTGGCTGGAATGAGCGTTACAACTGGTTTATTACGTTTTGATCTGCGTCGTGAGAAAGGAGATTATGATGCTACATTAGCTGGACTAGAGCCAAGAGAAGGATTATGGTCGCCTTTTAATGTCGCTCAACGTATAGCAATCGAGCTAGGTTTATCACAATTACTGAAAATATTCTTCTCGAACAAACATGCATGGAGCTTAGATGAAGGCGAATTGAATGGAATCGTACATAATTGGCAACCGTCTAAAGATCAAATTAATCCATCTAAGTATTCTTTCGAATCTCTTTCAAAAGATACATTCGATTCTTTCTCACTCGTTTTAGGCGGACAACAAGCTCGAACACCGATCGGAAGTGATGAAAGAGAACAGATCAAACGCATCGGAAAGCCTTGTCTTCTACTCCAAGATAGCAAAGAGAATGAAATTCAGCATTCACGCATACTCACTTCCTTCAGCCTTGAACAGCGTCTCTTGAGATGGACGGTAATGGCTACAGAACAATGGCTCGAATTTCAACAACAAGTATCGGATGTGCATACAGACGGGAATCCAGACGTTCGAAATACAGAAGACGATTCCCTCACGCATATCTGGTCACCTTCAACGGTGGAAATCCTTCTCTTCTTCTCAGATCTTCAAAGCTCATCAACTACTGATGATGATCGTAATATTGCATATTCCTTGAATGAAGGACAAGTTGTGGTCACAAAAAGTCAATTACAGGAAGCACATCTTCGATATCAAGAGCAGCAAGAGGTAAAGAGCAATCAAGTGTTGAGCATCGTTGATGTAAATGCAGTTTTGGCTTTGATAGATAGCCTGTGGACATGGTACATCGAGAGAATCAGTCTCACAAATAATTCAATGATTCAAATACCTGAGGAGGATATGGCGCAAAAGAGGGAGAGCAAAGAAGATAAAGGTACACACGCGATATCAGAAAGATTGAGTCGATTGGAAGCATCTTTCGAGCGCATGGAAGCATCCCTTAATGTCCTGCTGCACACTCAGACCTTGGTACAAAAAGAGAAAATGCAAGCTGAGGATCAGAAGACAGTTACTCCAAGGAACACTATAGAATTTTCCATCAACACTCAGACCTTAATTTTCCTATGTGTCGCCGGTGCGATAATTGGCAACATCTTTTCACATTTTATTTCCAATCTATAGATCGGATATTGTACATTAATGTTTTTTTTTCATCCTTGCCTTTGCCAATCACCACTTTTTCCTCCAGATTTATGCGTGACCATTAAACCATCTATCCGCATCTCCTTCCCAGCCACGCTTTTGAGCATATCCCAAAGTACTAAACTTGTCACACTTGCGCCAGTTAATGCTTCCATCTCTACACCAGTTGTAGAAGTGGTAGTGGTTGTGCAAATGACTTCTATGTAAGAACTCAAGTTTGTACTTTCTTCTTCCAATTCTTCTTCCGTCATCTTGTGCACATTCAATTTAACGTCAACATGAGACAGGTTCAATCCATGACACAGTGGAATTAAATCACTTGTCTTCTTGGCAGCCATAATTCCTGCTAATTGTGCGGTATGGAGGACTGGACCTTTCAATCGTGCAGAACCACCCGATTGAGGTACAGATACACCTTCACCTATTGTTGATTGGGTTGCTTCAAGCAATGGAAGGACATGAGCGGGAATGTAAACGCGGCACTTTGCTGTTGCGATTCGCTTCGTAACTTGCTTATCCGAAACATCCACCATTGCTGCTCGATCGTTGTGTTCGGCATCAATGTGAGTCAGGCGTGGGGCTGTTTCTACTAGTGGACTATGTTGAATTTGCGATGTGGAAACACTTGGCATTCGGCCATGCGTCATACTATCTTGCATACTTTGCCTTGCTCCATAAGCATCTGCTGCTGCGATTGCTGCTTCTTCCCACTCTTCCATTGATGGAGCATTTGGTTTGCTCGCATCCGACGCACTTCCGTTTCTATTCTTGTTACTGGATAGATTTCCGTTTTGTCGAACACCATCTGCAAATGCGTCTAAGCTTGCCCAAGGCGAATCATCGTCATTTTTCACACCCATGTATTCAGACCATGTCACAGATGGGGCATCATTTTCGCTTGGTCGACTTACTGGAATAGAATCAGAACTTGATCGCTCTTTGTCCGATTCGGCTCCATCATAAGCGGCGTCCAAATCATCCCATGGTCCACGTTGCGGTGATGAAGAATACATTCTGACGTGTTCCAAAGGAAGAAGTTGAGAACTCAAAAGGTGCATTGGTACCGAAAATTTCTTTTGATATCGTCTTCGAAGAGGTTGTGCTGTGAAATGCAGAAAGAAGGACAACAGACAGAAACATTTGTCAGAAATTGTCCACTTGCACTTGATTGAGCATTCAGCATGAAAGAAGTGCTTACAAAAAGCTAGTCAATTTATCATGAAGGGCTGTCAACACATACCCTAGAGCATTTGACCTTCTTTCAGCCTCCAATTTGAATCATTGCTCGATTCTTACCCTGTGCCAATTCAACGGGATCTGACATGCCTGCATGTTTGGCATGTTTACGCTTGACTGCGGCACCAATTATGTTTAACAATTGTTTGTCATCTGCAGGTCCATCAGCAAAACCTGGAAGTCCATTCCGCATTGCATCCCGCAGTGAAACTTCAGAATTACCAAATAGACAGACCTGATTTTTGAAAGTAGAGAATAAGTCAGCACACTCTCTTACTTCTAACAAATACTTTCCTATAATCTGCTCACCTTTAAATTGCCATCTGCTGTGATCCTTAGCCGATTACAAGTACCACAGAAGTGATCAGTCATACTTGTAATGAAACCTAATCGAGATTGATGACCAGGAACTTTCCAATGTTTGCTGGTGTCATTTGCATCATCTCCAACCTTTTCTAATGGACCAAGTTGGCTTGTGATGTTCTCCAGCAATTGTGAATATGGAACCAACTTTTCCGGTCTCCATTTATTACCATCAAAGGGCATATATTCAATAAATCGGACAGTAACGTCACGATCTTTTGCCCATTCAACAAAATCAAGAATATCTTTACCGTCATTGAGACCTCGAATGACGACCACGTTGATCTTAACATTAGGCACTCCAAGAGCTAGAGCAGTGTCAATCCCATTCAGAACCCTCTCTATGCCCTTTGAAGCGGTTCTCGTCATTAGCTCAAACTTGAATGGATCCAGGGTATCGAGTGAAATGTTTAAATGAGTCAAACCATTTGCGACGAGATTCGGTAGATGTCTTGATATAGTTAGACCATTTGTTGTCATTCCAATTTGACGTAATCCATTTTGTCTTTGCGATGCTAGTGCGGCAATGATCTCTGGCAAATCTTTTCGGACAGTAGGTTCGCCACCTGTCAATCGAATCTTATTTATTCCTTGTGATACGAAAAGTTGAGCTAATCTTTCCAGCTCTGGTGCTGTTAAAAGCTTTGACTTTGGAGTTAATGGAACACCTTCAGCTGGCATACAATATAAACATCGAAAATTGCATTTCTCTGTAAGTGAGATACGTAAATATGTATGTTGACGTGAAAATCGATCGGTCAGAAATGGAGTTGAGGGTGGAGATTGAATCTTGTCCATCGCTTGCAGAGCTTCTCTTGCTCTTTTACGGCCTTCACTGTGCGTGGCGAACAATTGATCATCTTGACGAGCAAAAACAGGGTCGATCACTTTGGCTTGTTGCCTTTTGCTATAAGTCGAAAATTGTTGCAATGAGGATGATGAAGATCGTATTGCACTCAAACGTGCTCGTTGAATCAACATCCTCGTATAGAGGATCGTTTACTGTATGATGGACATTCGAAAATGTCTTTGAAGATATGAAATATTGGTGTATGTATTTAAGGCAAAGTTGGAAGTTGTCAATATTGTTTTTTTTTTCTCACGTTCGGTTGAACGGTCCGTTCTTGGAACTTTGAGAACTTTAAAAGCCAAGATAGCGTACTTGTGAGTGAAATCTTATCAGGCACTGCGCCCGCCCGCCGCGCGTAAGCAAGTCTCAAGACTTTCCAATTGGTCTGTTGCCTGTGCTGGGAAGGGTGCTAAATAAATGCAGCCTAGCGGGCGTAGGACAGGGCAACGCATTGAATGAAGTGTTGGACTCTGCACTTGGCTGCATCTCCAACCAAAAGGCGAGAATGCAAGAATAATTTCGATTGCTTTTCAACCAAAAAGAGTATTATCGATGATGAATAATTGAAGAGCATAATCTTCAAATATCATTCGATTCTAGCTGCATATACGTCAATGGCTTCTTCTGTAGGCGGAAGTCAATCCAACGGATCGGCAAGGGCAAAGCAATTTGGAGGAGACCGAAGAGAATCAATTCAATCTCCTTCTCGAGTTCTAAGTCCAGCTTTGTCTGATGCAGATTCGGCTACTAGTAGTACAGCAACGGGCAGAAGAGATTCGCTGAACACTTCAAGAAAATTGGGAAACCTCCAAGGTGCAGGATTGAGCTCACTAAGTCTTGCACTTGGTGCTGATCATGGCTACACAGCTGGATCAAGCCTTGTCGGATTTAACGCCATTTCCACATTGCTCAATAACCCTAATAAAGTTTCAAGGCCCATCGATCCATCTTCTTCTAGGTATCCTCCAATCAGTCAATCACACACTGATATACCAAAGGTCAAAAGAAGTGACTATGAAAGTACTATTCACAGTCTAAAATCTGAATGGGATCGATATCAGCGTAATCAAAAGTTGGGAATACGCGGTAAAGCACGAATTGAAGGTGAGGAAAGTAATGAAGATGCAGGAGAAGTTTCAATAGTTGATGAATCATCATCTGCAATAAAAGGAAGGCAATCTGTGGATGATGAAGATGTGTCGAGAAGAGCGCTGGGAAAGAAACGCCTTCCTCCTTTGAGTACCGTACCTCAAGTTTTCTTTTCGGAGGATTTCGATCTTGGAAATCCGTACACTTTTGATCTCGTCACAGAGCGTTATAAAGCTGCTTCATCATCATCGTCTGGAAATGCAAGTCGCAATGGATCTGTTGCGACTGGCTACGATGTGGCTTTGAATCAAATGCTTCAAGAGAAATTGTCATATTACAGCGATGTTGTCGAACAGCATTTAATTCTTGAAATTTCTGCACGTTCTTCGTCCTTCTTTGCCGCATTAGGAAATCTTAAAGATCTAGAAGCCGAATCTAGAAGCTGTTTGGATAAGGTCGAAGAGCTTAGAAGAGAGTTGGATGACAGGGATGAAGGAATTGCAAAAGCAGGACTGTCGTTGATTCGAGAGCAGGCCAAACGAAGAGAGACTGTTGAGCGTTTAGAGGCTGTTGGTCTTATGAACCAATTGTGTGAAAAACGTGATTTATGTCAACTACTCGTCCAGAATAATGAATGGAGTGAGGCATTGGACGTCATGCAAGATTTGCAAAATGTGATCCAAGGCAAGACCAAGCTATTACCACGACCTAAGGATGGCACTCAGAACAACAGTGCAATTGCACCTCATGTCGAAATAGAGTTCGAAAATGTTGTCGCCGTGCAAGCCCTTGGTCCACAGCTAGAGGAAATGCAGAACAACATCTCATCGCAGCTTGAAGTGGAACTCTTGAACATCCTATTAACCGACTTGACCGACCGTGTAGGAAAGCCAGGTGAAGACACGGCTGCTAAGCCGAGCAACATTGACCCTTCAGTTGAAGATATCAATAATACGACAACATCAGCGGCTGTTTTACCAGGACAAGCTCACCTCGAGAGCAATCAGGTAACACCAAATGGAAGTCTGACACTGTCATCTATCAAGAACCTCACCCAAGACGAAGAGGCACTATCTAAGCGCATAGAAGCCCATATCGGTGGTCTCGTCCGTACAAGCGGGATGGATCGATTGATGGTAGCATACAAGGACGCCATCTTAAGAGAAGCACGCAAGATTATGCGAACTTTCTTATGCGATGCTCAACTACCTGGGGCAAATGGATCTACCACCGACAGACTAGAGTGGCTTGGTCATCTTGCAACATTAATTGAAGATGATGAAGCTGCTCAAGGTAAAGCAGATGCGAAATTAGGACATGGTGGATTGGAGGCAGCACAAAAGTTGCAAAGTATGGAACATACTCAATTCCTTGGTCTTCTGCGTACACTCTTACGTGGATTGACCGCATTCGTAGGCGGAGTTGATTCACAACGTCGCGTGCTGGTCCATATATTGGACAAGGAAGCAAGGTCAAAGGATGTTGGGTCTAGCACAGGCTCAAATGGCGAAGGCCAAATTGAAATTATTATGCCGAATGGAGTTTCGCCTTCATTTCCTAATGCATTGTCCAATATTATCACCGAAGCATGCTCCGCTACTCATATTCTCGCTTCGCGTTTCTTATCACTACGGTCATCAACGCATACAGTCTTGCCCTTAAGACAATTCCTTGGTGTTTTCCATCTTGCTTGGACTTTCATCTTGGAATCCGAAAGTATTTGTGGAAGGATGATTGTCGGTCTGCGAGGGGTCGTGTTAAATCAAGCAAAAGCATGGCTTGGAAACTTTCACAAAGTACGTATCGAAAATGCGGCGAAAGCTGTCGAAGAAGAGCAGTGGGGACAAGCAGACGTGCTCCCAAGACAGCAGAGTGAAATCACTTTGGTCGTTGAAAGTGCAACATCCGATCCGCCCACTTTTGTTGTAGGTAAGGAATCGATCCAAAAATCAGACCACGCTGAAAAGGATGAAAGCGAAAGTAAAAGTGGCGAACCAAAATCGAAATCGATAACTATTGAAGAAAAACAATTCTTTGTGGTGTCTGCAAGCTTGGACGTTCTCGACATGTTGGTGGAGTATCTGCAAGTGATAATTAATTTGCCTCTACTTAGTACGGAAATCATGGGACGTGTGGTAGAATTTTTGAAGCAATTTAACTCGCGCACATGTCAAGTCGTTCTCGGTGCAGGTGCCATGCGATCTGCTGGTTTGAAAAACATTACTGCAAAGCACCTTGCTCTCGCCTCTCAATCTCTTTCGATTATGATTTTACTCATTCCCTACATTCGTGAAGCCGTACGTAGACATTTGAATGCTCGACAAGCGGTCATGTTGGTTGAATTTGATAAGCTCAAGAGGGATTATCAAGAACATCAATACGAGATTCATTCGAAATTGGTAGCAATCATGAGCGATAGATTGACCGTTCACTGTAGATCATTATCCAGTGTCGATTGGGCGGCTCCTATAGAAGGCGATGGTGCTGTAGGTGCTGTCAAGCCAATGATGGATTTAGTGAAGGAAACGACAACTTTACACAAAGTCTTGTGCAAGTATCTTCAACCAACTGTTGTAGAAGGTGTAATTGGACAAGTGCTCGTTTCCATTGACAAAAGGATCGCTTCAGAATTTCGCAAGATTGAATCACATGATGAGAATACTACCAAACGGGTAAAAGCTGTGCGGGATCATTTTAATGACAAATTTGGAACTTTGAAGCACGTTGATTGGATCGTAAAGGATATTGACGAAGCCATCGAAGAAGTTAGCAAAACTCCAGAACCGCCAGCAACTAGTTCGGCAAAAGTGTCCTTAGATGAATCTTCTACCGCATCTCCGAATCGAACATCTATTATGCCAACATCCTATACTCCTCGACTATCCTTATTCGCGCGCAAACAGCAAGAGCGACAACAGCAGCAGCAACAACAACAACAATCGCCAGTGGTGGAAAAGGCAGAAAAAGAATTGCCATTAAGCCCTGCTGACCAAGCAGCCTCTAGTACATCAGTGGCTGTAGAAGAAGAAGTGAGAAAGTCAACAGATACCAAAAATTCCGTCGAATTGGGCAAAAGTGAAGATGCAGAAATTACAGTTAGTTCACCACAACCGAAATTATCCCTTTTTGCACGAAAGAAATTGGAAAGAGAGCGTAAACAACAATTAGAGAAGGAGCAGCAAGAGAAGGAAAAATTAAAGGAACAAGAAGAAAAGGAGGAGGAAAAGATGGAAGAACAGGAGGAAGAAGAAGAAAAGCGAGAAGAAAAGGAGGAAGAGAACGAAAAGCATGAAGAAAAGGAGGAAGAGAACGAAAAATTGGGGGAGGAAAGCGAAAAGGTGGAGCAAAAAGCAGAGCAGTCTTTGAATGCGGAGGTAGATGAAGATAAGCGAGACAATGTAAGCGAAATCAAGCAAGTATCGCAAGAGGATAAAGTAGAAGACAGCAAGAAAGATGAAGAGCCAAAAGAAGCCCAAACTACTGAGCAAGAGATTGTAGATCAGACTCTTGTTTCAGAAAAGGACAAAGACCTAGATGTCATTGCTGAGCAAAAAGAGGATACACATGAGCCTGAGGAAAAGAGTGACAAGTCAGAGGGGAAGAAAGAAAAGGATGCGCTTTCGCTCGAGAATGAACCTGAGATAAAACAATCTTCCGAAAAAGCTGAAGAATTGCCCACCGAAGTGGAGAGATCCGATGACAAAACCTCAATTGAAATGAATTAAATTTCATTACTAAACATTTGAAGCAATTTTATTTATGTACAATGTCCATTGATGATCCCATTCATCAATTAGTGCTTGTTTGCGTTGCAGATCGGGTTGAAGAGAATGTTGAAGGCTGTTACGTGCTAAAACACCTAAACTTGTAAGATCAAAATGATCTGAAGCGATCAAGATAGAATAAAAATCAGGTGAAAGACCAAGGTTTAGAAATTGCGAAGGATCATCATGACTCAAAGCAACAGGACAACCATAAGCTAATAAAGTTAAAACAGGATGAACTCCTTGTGTGTCGTTATAACGTAAAACTTGATTAGAAATCGGACATGATTCTATGCAAACACCTTTTTGACGTACTGCTTCAACTAAAGTAGGATGACGGCTTAGGCTAAAAGCATGACCTATTCTCTTTGATCCCAATAATAAAGCATCATATAAATTATCATCAACAGCATCACCGTCTCCCAACGTTTCACCTGCATGAAAGCAAAATGGTAAATCGATTTGTAATTGTGCTAAACGTTTCTTCATTGATAAAAGTTGTGGAAGATAATCATAAAGTGTTTTTCCTGGATCTTCATGTCCTACTAAGTCAAAACCAACCAAAAGATTGGGAAATTGTTGTTTGAGTTTAATTGCATCATCAATGTACCATTGAAGTTGTTCTGGATCGATGAAACGTAGAGTACTATAAATCACTTTGGCATCAAACGTTTTGCCTTGTGGTAATTCTGCTTGAACTGCTTTTAATGCATCTTCGAATTCGTATAACATTTCTTCATGTGTAACTGTACTTTTGCCTTTTGCATCTAAAAGTGTTTGACTGAAAAAGTTAATTCTTGCTTCTACGTATGCAATATTATCATTGATAGAATGTTGAAAACTTCTTTTATACATTTCCGTTCGAGTTGCTTTTGTTTGCAAAGAATTGAGAAAGTTGAATGTACTGATGAAATATTGCCATGCTTGTCTTGAATTGGTGATCGGAGGAAGAAGATTACTCGAAACAGGTGCGAATGCCATCTTGGAATAGAGATATGCATCAAATGCAATTGCACTTGATGATTTATTTGAATTTGAAGAATAATCTTTCAAATTAGACTCATATCCTGGAATAGATGTATTGTATACGTTTGGAAATGGGAACGATTGACGTGCTTTTGATAGTGGAATCCATGTATTAGGTTTATAAGATGAAGAAAAGATATCATTTGCATCCTCCGAAGTTGATCTAGCGAATCCACAATCTTCTTCAGTACCAGCTTCTTGAGGTAAATGTCGTATGATCACATTTGCGGTATAAAGTAATCTATGTTCAGTCAAAGGTATATTTGAAAGTATAAAGAGATTATCTTGTTCGTATGTATTCCTTATAAGCCAATCAACGTCAATCGTTCCGTCCATATGACAATGTAAGATTGCACCTTTTGGCATTTCACTGATTAACTTGTATAACGCACCATCTTGAACACCCCTACTCTTTGATAATGCCCAAGAGCTACCTTTGATCATACCTAAATCAGTAGGATTATTATATACGTTTTCAATCTCTTCCTTTCTTAGCTGTTTAAGGTATTCATCTGCTTTTATTTCAGCTTCTGTTCTTCTCGTTCGCTTTTCTGCATCAAATCTTTTTTGTTTTTCATGTGCAATTAATCCTCTCCTTCTTGCTAAATATTCATCAATTTCATATATCTTCAGAGATGATTCATCACCATCACTTAAGCCAGGAATAGGTGCCATCCCATTAATTTCATTAATCACTGCAATATTTGAACGTACGTTGACCGGCATCTTGTTGGAGTGAAAGAAAGAAAGAAGGTTAATGCTAAAGCAACAAACTACACTCCTGTCGCGTGAACTCAGCAAAGCCAAGAAAGAAGCTGCTTCTACGGAAAAATTACCGCTTCTCCGCATTGCTTAGTAAGCGCGGGGATTATCAATTCATTAGTCATCACCTCCTCTCAATTGTCATTTTTATTGCCAATACCTCCGAAAATCGCATTAAAATGCTAAAGGCTTTGGCGTATATAACAAGCCGAATTTAAGGTATGTGGCGTTGGTATTCTCTGTTATGGTACGGACCTGCATTTAAAGTGCCGTACCTGAGAAAAGATAGAGAGGGGTTTTTACATGATGGTCACGCTCTATTGTTGCTCATTATGATCGGCTTAACGCAATAACCTTGAAGCCGATAAAAAGATTCCCGATCATGACATATATATTTATCTGCTTTCGGCAATCTCAAGATGAGAGCTTAGCCAAAAAAGTTAAACACAGAAAGCCGATTTTACCTTACAGTGGTGTAATGAATGCAGGGAATAGAGGCCCTTGTAGATCTTTCTTTTACTTGACGCGTTGGAGGAAAAAGGTATTTTAAAATAAATAATTTGCCGGACGAAAGGTCTTTATTTTATTCCCGTTTTAAATCAAATGCCCCCGCATACTTGCTACCTGCATACATTCATAAAAAGACGTGCGTGCGCTGCGCAATATCTGTCAACTTGGTGCATATCCCTATTCTGTGGAGCAGTTAGATGACAACCCCGGCAATCTCTTGTCATAGTGGTGAAGTGACTTACTTACTCTTAAAAGTGTAAGTGCATTTTTCATTATCATGTTTTTTTCTTTCTTTTCTCTGCCTTTCCGCGGAACGACGGCTTAATTTGATGACCATGTGCGAGAAAGCAAAGAAGAGAGGACGTTTTACATACTTTATCCTCAAGTCTCAGGTACCAAGATGCATAAGTCAATGCAGCACAAAGGATACTAATGAGGTCAGGATAGGATAGACAGTATTTCTTTCGGCAATCTTTTGTCTTGATCTGGTACGAGTACATCGCTTATTAGCCCATCTCCGCCATCTACCCCATTATGGCAAGTCACTCCATCTACCTTCTCCTTAATCCCCCACACGATACAATCTGGGGCAGGCACTGATTCTGTGTGAGCATTTTTAACTGGATACAAAAGGTCGCACGACAATATATAAAACCCAATCTTTTCTCCATCCGACCTACCCACTTGTCTCCCATCGAACATCCTCCTCCAATCGAGATCTGGGGTGCATATATCCTCCTCCTCCTTCTCCCATCAACAACTGAATCACATCTTTGAGAGTCATTGTCAAAGATGTCTTCCACTCCCTCCGTTGAGGAGAAGAAGCCTGACGCATACGGTCATTTGGACACGCATACAACCGATGTCGAACGTAAACAAGATTACAAATCAGCCTATTCACAAGATGATATGCAAACACATTCTCACGCTCAAATCACATTACCTGCTATGCTTTTAGGTATTGGTATTTGCGTTGGTGGTTTCTTATTCGGTTATGATTTAGGTGTGATCTCTGGTTGTTTAATCATGAACCCTTTCATTCGTGTTATGGGTATTTATGATCCTTCAGACATGCACGCAAACGCAGAAGGATACGTCTTATCAGATGATCGTCAATCATTAATCACTGCTTTATTGAGCGCAGGTACTTTCATTGGTGCTCTTGCTCAAGCTCCAATTTCGGATTACATGGGTCGTCGTAAGAGTATGTTGGTATGGGCAGCTACTTTCTCAATCGGTGCCGTTATTCAAACTGCTTCTGGAGAAAGTGCAGATTCCGCTGCAAATGTAGGTCAAATCGTTGCCGGTCGTACAATCGCAGGTTTGGGTGTTGGTGCTTTGAGTGGTTTAGCTCCTCTTTATTTAGCCGAAACAGCTCCAAAAGCAATTCGTGGTGCAATGGTTTCATGTTATCAATTGTTCATCATTGCAGGTATTTGCGTTTCTTACATCATCCTTTTTGGCACATACAGAATCAAAGAATCTTCTGCTTGCTGGCGTATTCCTGTCGGTTTGCAACTCCTTTGGGGTTTACTTTTGATCGCAATCATGTTGGCTTTACCTGAAAGTCCACGTTGGCTATTACAAAAAGAACGTGATCAAGAAGCAAGAAAGGTTATGGCAAGAATGCGTGGTCTTCCATTAGACGGAAATGATGCTTCTCCTGTCGCACGTCAAATGATGGAAGAAGATGTTGATGAAATGTTAGAAGGTATTCGTGAAGAAGCACGCACATTCGAAGGTTACAATTACCTAACAGGTTACAAATTGTGCTTCTCCGGTGAACAACAAATGTGGCGTAGAACATTAACAGGATGCATGCTTCAATTTTTACAACAACTTTGTGGTCAAAATTTCTACTATCTTTACGGTCCCACCCTTTTCAAACAAGCAAACGTTCCCCTTGAACCTTTATTGATCCAATTAATCTTTGGTGTAGTTTCCTTAATTTGCACTGTTCCTGCACTTTTGATGATCGAAAAAGTTGGTCGTCGTAAATCGCTGGTTTGGGGCGCCATTCTTCAAGCTCTATGTGCATTCATTGTTGCATTCGTTGGACATTACGGTTTGCCCCAAGGTGAAAATGCAAAAGCCACAACTCCTTCTGAAAAGAGCAGTGCAAACGTCTTTATCGCATTTGCAGTTTTGCATTTAGCATTTTACAGTATGTTCTGGGGTCCAACTCCATGGATCTTTTGCAGTGAAAATTTCCCTCAACATTTGCGTGCAAAGTGTATCTCTTTATGCAGTGCAACAAATTGGATTTGGAATTTCTTATTATCATTCTTTTCCAACAAGATTGCCACCAAATACGGTACATTTATCATGTTAATCTTTGGAAGCGTTTTAATCGTTGCAGCAATTTTCTCTTACCTTGCCGTACCTGAATTAAAAGGATTATCGTTGGAACAAGTTAATGAAATGTACGAAGATAAACGTTTGAAGCCATGGAACACATCTGAATGGCAACCACAGACTGGTCGTGATACTAATCGTAGCGCAATCGGTCTAAGTCATATCATCAAACTTGGTTCTAAGAAACAATCACAAGTTTAAAGAAATCCTTCTATACCGCAATATTTTGTATATATACTCATGTTGAGATAAAAAAAAATCATTTAAATGAATTTATGATGATAATGGTAATTCTGAGTGTATAGATTGAATATTCAGAATAATAATCAAGTCGTGCTCACCATGAGAAGAACATACACGTGATCGCTTGCCACCAATTTGCTATGCTGTAGCGCGGAAAATTTCGCAAAGGAAGGATACAGAAGGGCCATTTATTTGACTTGTAAATCGCGTGCTTGAAGCGTGCGCCACCACACAGAGACAGGCATCGGATGAAATAATCAGAGTCTGTGCGAGAGGACAGGTTTACAAAAGTGCACTTTAGCAGTCAAAGACAGATGTAGATTTTAAGTGTCAAATGAGAATTCATTCTTCCTATTTTTCATACACCGCTTCATCGTGCAAACAACCATTGTATGCTTCTCAGAGTATCATCCTCTCACTTGCGTATGAGTAGCACACCTATACGTAGACTATCACAACACACACGACATCTTTCAACGTCTATTAATTCAGTCGCTTCTTCATCCAATATGGCAAACGAATTTCGTCCTCGTCAAGTAGGCGCTGCAAACACTTTAGATTGGCGTGTTTGGTTGGAAAACAAAGCAGGTCAACCTGTTTCATCATGGCACGATGTTCCATTGTTTGCTGATGAATCAAAAACTATTTTGAACATGGTTGTCGAAATTCCTCGTTGGTCAAACGCAAAATGCGAAATTTCAAAAGAAGATCCTTTGAACCCCATCAAACAAGATACAAAGAAGGGTAAATTGCGTTTCGTTCGTAACTGTTTCCCTCATCATGGTTACATTTGGAACTACGGTGCTTTCCCACAAACATGGGAAGATCCTTCTGCCACTCACCCTGACACAAAAGCAAAGGGTGACAATGATCCTTTGGACGTTTGCGAAATTGGTGAACAAGTTGGTTACACCGGTCAAATTAAACAAGTCAAAGTTTTGGGTGTAATGGCATTGTTGGACGAAGGTGAAACTGACTGGAAGGTTATCGTTGTTGACATTAACGATCCTTTGGCCCACAAGTTGAACGATATCGAAGATGTTGAACGTCACTTGCCTGGCCTTGTTCGTGCAACCAATGAATGGTTCCGTATCTACAAGATCCCCGATGGTAAGCCAGAAAACCAATTCGCTTTCAGCGGTGAGGCAAAGAACAAGAAATACGCCACAGAAGTCATTCACGAATGCAATGAAGCATGGAAACGTCTCGTTAGTGGCCAAGCCGATCCCGGAGAAGTCCATATCGGTAACAACACCGTTCAAGGATCAAAAGGTTTCGGTGCCGTACCAGAAAGTAGCATTCCCGCCGCTAAGCCTCAACCTGCAGCTGCCATTGATCCAAGCATCAGCAAATGGTTCTTCATCTCATCCAGTAGCATCTAGATAAATTTGTTGGGTCGGGTTTCCCAATGCCGCAATGGAGATGAAAATTTATAAAATTGTACGTTTGTGTCTATAATACAGGTTGTCATTTTCATTATTAAAGCTAGAGAGCGCCTTTGATGTCCATGTATATTGGTAAATGATCACTTGCTCCGTATACAGTATGCCGAATACCAACATCAAGAACTGAATCTTTCATGCGTTCCGGAATGATGAAACTATCCAATCTCCATCCGATCCCTTTCTGTCTGCATTGACCTCTGAAACCGAAGTAGGTAAAATGGCCAATAGCATCAGGATTTCGCTCACGCCAAATGTCCACGTAAGGTTTGGCTCCCGGTACAGCCGTACCTGCTAATACACGACGATGATGATTACACTCTGTTGCCGTATAACCTGCACTTTTGTTCCACTTTTCACTGGCTTTACTTAAATCACGAGGATCCAAAACGACGTTGAGATCTCCTGTCCATATTGTTGGCTTGCGTTTATCGCATTCAGCTAAATGAGCAGCAAACTTTTCATTCCATTGCACTTTGGCAGGCATAGATTTGAGTTTTTCACCTGCATTTACCACATACGTACCACAAAGGATATGATTTTCGAATTCTGCAGTGATCAAACGTGCTTTGGTATCTTGATCGCCATTTGGTAAACCTGTTGCAACTTTGATAGGTTTTAATTTTGATAAAAGTGCAACACCTGCATATCCTTTTGTCTTTCCTATTCCCCATGTTTGATGTGGATATCTTTCTTTGAATATCATCGGAACATCGTTACACTTTGTTTCGCTCAAAAATACAACATCTGCATCTTCTGCTTCTATGTATCGAATTAAACCTTTGCCCATAGAACTTTTCAAACTGATAATGTTCCAACTTGCAATCCTTGAACTACCTTTTGGTTTTTGCGATAATTCCAAAGGATCTGGGATAGTTAAATTTCTTGGTAGTCCTTGAGCAGCTTCGTAATTAGTCTTACTTTTTGGTTCAGGTGCAGACAATGATTCCACTTCATCATTTTGTTCTTCTCCTTCATCGACTTGTTCCTTCTTACCTTTCTTTGGGCTTTTCGTTTCTTTTGCTGTACTGGCTGATTTGTCTGACGTTGGCTCTTCTACTTCTGCCTTTTTCCCTTTCTTGGGCGTCCCTGAATCTCCAGATTTGGTGTTAGCAGCTTGTTTAGTCTGTTTTGTTGGACTTGTACTTTGCCCTTTTGCACTTCCATTCTCTGATATCTTTCTCCTTGTTGAACGTTCACTTTTTTCCTCCTTTGTGTCTGCAGTAGAAGTGACTGCATTACGTGTACGTTTTGGCGCCATGATCGAAAAGTTTGATGGACGAAAAGCGATAATTCGAGATGAAAGCAATGCCTGAAGATGATAAGGATGAAGGAAAGATCTACGAAAGAATTTCACAAAGGTCATTCGATTGCAATCAAAGGGTGGAGTAAAGGATTGAGAAGAATCGGAATGCAACACATTCTACTGCAAAAGTGTTGTTACATAACCGCGTCAATATAGTACACGCATATGAGAATGCATGCACGCGTTTGGCTGTAGACTATAAGAAAAAGCGCCGAGAAGGAATTTTTTGGCTCGAACAAGCTAAAAATTTCAGAAATATTTTTTGGTTTTGTTTGCCGATTATCGTCCTGACAAACACATTCAACAACACAACATCAAAAAAGCAAATATGGCTAGAGCAAAAGAAAGTAACAACCTTAAAGCTGGTGGAAGTACATCATCCGCACAACGCCTTGATCCAGCACTCTTTGCTGCATCTTTCTCCAAGCCAGCCTTTGCAGATTCCACTTCTAAACCTTCTAATGAAGAAGAAGCAAAAGAACGTGTTCGTCAAAAAGCTAGAAGGAAAGACGGAATAGTGAAAGATAAAGATGGAAATCCGATAAAAAGGCTTAAAGATGGACGTACAACAGTTCGAGTGTTGGAAAAGAGAAAGTTTGATGATTCTTCCATTGAAAGGATTGAAGATGTTGTCAAGAGGCCAGAATCAGTAGACTCTTCACAAAGTTTACCTACTGCAAAAGCGAGGAGGTTCAAGAAGGAGAAGCTGGGACTTAAAGGGACACAAGCAACTATACCATCTACCTCACGCGCACTGAAACCGAAATCTGACGATCAAAAGGGCAAGTCCAAGAAGAAAAGATCAGAAGAAGATCCTCTGGGATTAGAAGATCCAGCGTTTGAAAAAGGCGGAGAGATGGCTCACCTTGGTTTATCTGCTATTAAAAAGAAGACAGTAGGAAACGGGGTTATTTCCTCAAGAAAGAGAAAGACAATGTCCACTCTTAGAAGAGGTGATGCGGGTAGAGGAGGGCCTGCGGCATCCAAGAATGGAATTGCTGCTAAATTTGTTCGATCAGGATGATTGTGAAACAACATAAAGTACTACAGACATACACTTTGAATAAATGCATTGATTGGACCATGAATTTGCTTTGATGGCTAGAATACCTTGGCGTGAAGGAAAAGATGTGCTAATTCTTTGCGTTCCTTTGCGGTCGTATGCGAAAACAGAATGATTGCATTCGTGATTGGGGGAAAAATGAAACATTTCAGATTGGGGGCAGATAGTCTGCGAGATGAAAATACTGTATCTTCCGTAGTGCCGCCTATGGCATGTAGAATTATCAGAAAAGTACAATCAAAGGATTCAGGACAAGTGATACTCACAATTGAGAAAACTTTTTGCAGTAACAAATTTGATTTTAGGATGAAAAGATTGAACTTTGTTTGTTGTTTGAATTTGATGTCAGACTTCCATCATGTTGTTGCCAGGGTGTCGAAGAATGCGGAGATCTTGGCCAATCGTTTGGGATGTGCTTGAGGGTATTTTGCGGTACATCATGATGGCGGCTGTTATCAATCTCCAAACCAAAATCGCTATCAGAATTTTCGATATTGCCGAAAGAAGCGATTGAATTTCTTGATTTTTTGTTTGAGCATTTGAACAGATTTTTGAATGTACGCCCAATGAAGAAAAAGAAAGACATATTTTTAGGTGAGTAGACCTTGCTTTGAGATTAAATGAAGATTGCAAAAGAAAGGAGGTGAGAGAAAGACATTGAAGAAATGCTCAGTAGAACGTTGCCAAGGTTTCATTGTGGCAACTTGTCCTGCTGGGAATTTTGAAAATGCACGCAATGTCAGCGTCCGATAAATAAGCTCTTTGACCCAAAACACTAACAATCAAAGTCTTACTTTTCCCCCGCTTTATCGGACCGTGAGTGCGTGTTTGTACAAACACCTTGCGGGGTCGGATAGAAAACCCTAATTTAGGTCTAGGCACAATCTCTCTTTGTTCTGATATAGACTTTATAATGCCGTTCAGCTCAAGTCCGTCATTACACGGTCACGGTGATGGCCCAAACACCCAAATCAAAGACTGATCACAATGTATGTCCATACAAGTAACCCATGAAATGTGTGTGTGTATGATTAATTATTTCTTATGAAGTCACATTTTACGCGTGCTTGTCATGCAGCGCAAAGCACACACGCAATACACCCATAAAAATTCTATCCGCGTTCCTGTATCAGAACAGTATGAAACAATCTTTATATTCTACAATTTCCTTTTTGGTATTTTGGTTGAACCCAATCAACAAATAAAGTCATTCTAGACTTTTACTTGCCAGTAGCTGTTCCTGATGTATTATTGATCGGGGATTTTGTATTTCAATTGCATTTCTTTCTTTCTTGCTTACTTTCACCTCTATCCCTTCCTCTCATTCTCAATTTTATCGTTCACGTTGATCGTGATAACGATTCACATTCTTTTGTTCCTCCACATATTCTTTCATTGTCTTTCTACACTCGTTTAATCTTTCGACCCGGTGTCGATACTTCAATTATTTGGTACTCTTTTGGTTTTTCTATTTCGTGTGTAACTGTTCAGCTTTCGATCATGGTTCATCTCACTACCCGACTAGCACTTTTATTGTGTGTTGCATCTCAAGCTTCTGCACTATATTTCAACAGACCTAGCGAAAGCAGTACTTCATCCGCTGCTTCATCATCATCATCTTCTTCTTCTTCTTCATCATCTGCGCCTATTCCACAATCTACAACTGTATCACCACTGGGATCTGCAACAGATGTTTTTCGTCAAGGTGGAGTTTGTCGTGCATCATGGATACCAGATAAAAGTGGTGCAACAACATGGAAAAGTATGACGATTGATTTGATGACTGGATCCAATCTTCAAATGACAAAATTAGGTACGGTGACCAGCAACATTGACGGTACCAATCCCGCAGTTACTTCGTTCAATTATACCTGTCCTCAAGTTACACCAAATTCAGCCATCTACTTTTTGCAATATTCACACGATGACGGAAAAGATCCTACTTGGACAACAAGATTTGCCATTGCTGATCAATCTGGCAATGTCGTTCCACCACCAAACGCAAATCAACCGCAAGGAGGATCACCAGCTATTCCTTGGGGTGAAGGAGCACTCGTATTAAACAATACAACCAATGCTACATCTTCCTCTGCAACACAATCATCTCAGGTCACCAAATCTGCATCTGCAACTAATTCGCAAAATGCTCAACAAGCATTGGCCAACAAATTTAGCTCAATGTTAAGCAATGATCGTACCAATTCGTATCAAAGCATCAATGCTGCCTCTGATGCTCGTTCGAATCTCGTTCAAAGCTCATTTGTTCTTTCGGCTGTACTACTGTTTGTGTTTGTCCTTTGAATGCATTCATCCTCTTATCAATCTATACCTTTTACTGCGTGTGAGACGTGTCTGATTGGGAATCGAAATTGAGTAAAATACAGTTTGAAAAAGTGCTTGTATGGGTCTACTGGTTAACTTTGGCATTGCGTCCCATCCTAGACGCCCCTCTACCGGGTCGAAAACGTGATGAAGATGGTCTTGCAATTCCGCCAAGTCCGTCATCATTTCCAACTTGTGTGAAATCGAACTTGTCTACTAATTCGTTCATGGTATTCATTCCGCTCGTCATATCTGACAGATATGTAGTCAACAAGAGATCATTGTATTCCGTCAAGAATTCTTGTTTAAATTCTGGCAAATTTCCGCTTGCAGGAATACCGGCTACCAGACTGGCAATTTGACGTAAACTTTCATGATCTGTCGGAAGTTTCTTTGCTTGAACGTCATCAACATAAGACACAATAGACTGTATGCGATCCAAAAGCATTTTAATTGCATTTTGTTGGGTTGTCAAATTGGCAATCAAGCTACTTTGTCCGTTTCCATCATCAACCGGAGGTTTACTGGTATGATCAACAGCAATTCGCTCTGCTTCTCCCGTTTCGATTTGATAATTAGCAGGTCTAAAATACATATCCGGTCCTTTATCTAAACCGACACCTTCACCTTGATCCGATCGGATAGAATGTGAAACGTCAACAAATGTCTCATATATGCCAATTGGTAATTCTCCTTTTGAACGTGCTTGATCGATTGTATTTTGGGAAGGAGACAACTGTAAAAACAATGGCGATTCATTGTAATCCAGTAATTGTTTATGAATGCTCATATCTTGAGGCATGGGGATAGACCCGCTTGAATACCATCCTAACAGATCAAAAGTAGGAAACACCTGCTTGAACTGTGCTTGACGTGCTCGTAAGTATTCTTGATCTATTCGATCTCCTTCTCCTATCAATAATTCAAAAGTTGTATGAATTTCAACTTCACGTCCCAAATGATTTCCTAATAATGCTCCTGCAATTCGACTATTATTTCCTTCTTTTCCTGCTATCGGTTGAACGACAGATCTGACCATATGCTCTGACATATTTATGATTGGCAGAGGATGCAATCGAATCGTAATTCCAACGGCTGCTTCATTAGCATCGTCCAGTACTACCGGCGAAGCGGCTAGCACTTTAATATTCTGCGTTCCAATTGTGGAAGAGGATGCCATCGTGCCAACCTTGTTGATGAGAGACTGTTAGGATAGAAGATATGTCATTGCAATTAGGATTGGCGTGTCCCCACGAAATCCTAATTCAGGTCTGTGCATTGAAAATGATTAGTGTCGGATAAAGCACTGACATACGCGTGTGTAAGTAAGCCAGTGAATATTAATACAGTGGAATACAGAATTTATCACGTGGTCGATAATTTTTCAATAAGCGCATAATCCAGCTGCTTCTGGAAGCTTATTGGAAGTATTGAACTTTTTGTATTGCAAATCAAACATTTTGGTTTAAGGTGTAGTCTATTTCCGCATATCTTACGACTAATTGTTATTCCCGGACAATTGTCAGAATCTTCTTAGACTATTCTCTACCACGATATTGTATTGATAGAGAAGCATTGCCATCCATGGTGCTTGCAAGAGCGGCTTCTTCGGCAGCAGCGATACCCACTGCTGTGGCGGCCACTTCTGCTTCAATAGCAAACGCAATCGGTCATCCTATACGACAATTTCATCAAAGAAGCAGCAATCAATCAATAGATTCAACAAGACAATCAAACAATGCTTTAATTCGGATAAAAAGCGCACCAAATAAGATCGCAAGTTCATCCAATATAAATCTCACCACTCAACATCGTCGTTCGTTCACTTCTGCTTCATCATCTTCCTCCACACCACCTTCTGTCAGACGAAAACCATCCAAACCGACAGTTTCGTTTAACAATCATCGTTCTTTTCATTCTACTGCAAGAAATGAAGCATCAGTAAAAGACCCTTATGCTACTTTGGGCGTCAAAAGGGATGCTTCTGCAAAGGATATAAAGGGTGCCTATTACGATTTAGCAAAGAAATTTCATCCAGATACAAGTAAGGAAAAAGGGGCAAAAGAAAGATTTGTTGAAATTCAGTCAGCATATGATATCTTGAGTGATGAAAAGAAAAAAGCAGCTTTTGATAGATTTGGCACAACGGATGATTCAGCAGGAGGATTTAATCCTTTCGGCGGAGGTGGTGGTGGTGCGGCAGGATTTGATCCTTTCAGTGGCGGTTTTGGTGGATTCGGAGGAGGCGCTGGTGGATTTCAAGGATTTTCGGGAAATCCTCAAGATGCAAGTGACATCTTCGAAGGATTATTCGGCGCTTTTGGAGGTCGGTCTAGATCTTCCGGTCCAGGATTTGCCGGAGAATCACGAGGAGAAGATTTGGAAACAACACTAAATATCACCTTTGAGGAAGCATGTAGAGGAACGACAAAGAATGTTACGATTGCTCCTGTTGAAAGATGTAACACATGTGAAGGTGCAGGATTGAAAAAAGGAGCAAAAAAGAGCACTTGTACTGTTTGTAATGGAACAGGTACTCGAACATTTGTCATTCAAAGTGGTTTCCAAATGGCCAGCACATGTCCAGCTTGTAACGGGGCAGGACAAACGATAGCACCCGGTGATGAATGTGGTACATGTGAAGGTGTGGGCAGGGTAAGGTCCCGAAAGACAGTAGATGTCAAAATACCGCCAGGTGTTGATGATGGCGCAAAGATTCGAATGGACGGTCAAGGTGACGTTCCATTGCAAGGAGCAGGTCCTGCTGGATCACTTTATGTACGCATTGGCGTTCGACCTAGCAAGGTTTGGCGCAGACAAGGTAGCAATCTCTACTACCCCGCCACCATTCCATTTCATACCGCCATCCTTGGAGGCAAGGCTCGTGTTCCTACCTTGGATGGCGATGTAGATGTTCGTGTACCGGCAGGAACTCAAGTAGGTGATGAGATGTTATTACGGGGCAGAGGTGTACCAAGCCTAATGAGAAGAGGCGATAAAGGAGATTTGCTGGTACAATTCGAGGTCACAATTCCTCGTTCGCTCACAAAACGACAAAAGGAAATTCTACAACAGTATGTGGATGAAGTTGAAGGAAGCAATGCCAATAAATCTCAACCTTCACCTATTACACCACCACCAAATGAATCATCTGAACAAGATGAAAAGAAAGCAACAGACACCACCACTCAATAAACTTTTATAGATCACAAAACATTGTTTTTAAATATAATATGTATGTGTATTAAATATCATGCACAAAGGGGGCGGCGCTACCGAGGGAGTTCTCCTATATATTGAAAATGAGTAGGGAAAGAGTGAGCTTGAATGGGAATGATGAGTCTGCTCCTTGGCGCTGCACGCATGCACGATTGGCATTTGTGATAAAGTATGTATGTATGTATGTAAGAGAAATGAACGTAGAAAAAAGCAATTGAGAGATGAAGCCAAAAGAAAGAAGGGTATATCAGTGAATCCACTGAGCGTTATGAGAAATTGGTGAAAAGTTTGACATTTGATGACGTTGAGGTTGGATATGTGTCATCATGTGTGCAGGTAAAAATGCTTGTGGTTGATGATGTTGATAAAAAGGTTGTTGAGAATTTGCGAAAGTAGAAGTTGAAGATTGACGTGGGGTATAATGTTGTTGTTGTTGTTGCTGTTGCTTTTGTTGTTCTAAATGACGACGAACTAAATCTTTTGCTACTTGATCTGCACGTTGACGAACCATTGCCATTAAACGTTCTTCTGATTCAAGATCAGGTACGTTTGTAGTCGTTGAATTCAAAGTGATTCCTAAAGCGGAAGATGCAGAAGATGCTTCATCTAATGGACTCCAACCGTATAATTCTTCTTGTGATTTTCCTGCAGCAGCTGCTGCTGCTGCTTGACGACGAGCAGCTCTTCCGGCTCCACGACCACGACTACGTCTTCCACGTGCACGACCACGTTTAAGATGGGGGGAAGCAATCGGAATTGCAACTCCATCAACGATAACGTATTGTGGTGAAGGGCAACCGCTAGTATTGATAGAAGGACTATACATTCCCATATTGGGAGAATAAGGTGACCATGCTGCTGCATTTCCGTTAGGTAAATTAGAAGGTGATAATGCTGGTGATTGATTATTTGTGAATTGTTGTTGAGATGGATGCCAAACAGGTGCAGCTGCTTGCTTTGCACGTAAAGCGTTTGTACTTGTTTTGTGTTGTAAGGGTGCAGATGGTTTGCTTGCTCCCAATCGAACACCACCACCTAAAACACCAACATTACCGCCATCATAACTTGTTACACTAATAGCTTTAGATGGACTTTTAATTGAAGGAGCATTCTTTGTCACGGTAATATGTTGAACGGTTTCATCTCCTACTTCTTCTTCATCATCATCGTCAATGATATCAAAATTTTTGAATCCTCCACGGTCAATCATATCTTGAATTGATAATTCGCTATCGGTTTCATCATCTTCATCACCTTCGTCAAACAATTCACTATCGCTATCTCCACGTGTAGAAGATGCTGCGACTAAACTTGGACATGCTTCGCTACCTTCACCTTCACTTCCGCTACTTGCAGTACGATGTCCGTCTAACAAATGTTCATTTTGACTAGAAGATGACCATGAAGGAGAACGATAATGAAGTAAGCTGTTTGTTAATGAATGTTTGGATGTTTGTTGATTGCCGAAAGTGGCAGTAGTATCGGCTTCGTTTGTATCCAAAGCAGGTGTTGAAGGTAAAAGAGTTAATTTTGGAGGTGCAGGTGTCATTGCTTGAATGACGGGCAAAGCACTTGTTGGTAAGGTACCATAAAGTGTTTTGATTGAATTTGTTGATGGAATATGATTTGCGCCTACAAATGTTCCTGGACCTTGACCGAATCGAATTGCAACACATCCTGGATCGATCCAAAGAGTGAAAGAAGATGTGAATGCGTTCTCAAAAGAAGAACGTAAAGGTGAAACATTCTTTAATGCAAAAATGATATCATCATCCATACCTTCACCGCCTCCATGAGCATGCCAAAGTAAAACTCTTTTACCTGAGCCACGTTCTCCATCATGTACGAACCAATTGGCCATGTATCTTTGTTCAAGTCGAGTATGTAATGTTACGCAAAACGTTTGAGTTTGTTCACCGTCAAGTTTTGTTGACAATAATGTGCAAAGATGACTGACTGCAGCTTGAATTTCAGAACGCATATTGAAAATTGTTGTTAGAAAATGTGAAAGTTGTTGATCATGCGAATCGTTCGAGAGTATGATTGTAGAGTGTTGAAATGTTGCTGAATGACGAGAACGATGACGGTATGCGAAACAAGAAAAATGCCGAACCAAAGAAGTCAATGAAGTAAAAGAAGGCGAAAGACGATCAAAATAGAATGTGAAAAGAAAAGAAAAGAAAGAGGAAGGACAAGAAGTCCTTTTGATGATGAAAGGTACAAAAGATGACAAGAGGGTTAATATATTATCGGGATGACATTCAAGTATACCTTTTTATACACCTGCTTCTTGTCCCGGTAAATTACTCTGGAATGAACCCCCAAAAAAACCCTCAATCCTTCATATGACTTCTAGATCTGATCGTCATGCAGATGCAATGTATGTACTGTATGCTAATCCTTTCCCCACTGTTAGAATTGTCATACCCAACCAGGAAGGTATGAAGTAGTAGTTGCATGTATGCGTGCATATACCACAAATTATCACGTTTAACTTCTCCTTTGCTTGATTAGAAGAGTATGTAAAGATTCAGAGAGAGCCACAAATCCGAAGGATTGGCGTGAATGCATGACTTCCCCTGTTTGTGTTTGATCCACAAGACATGAAATGAATGACGCGAGGCTGGTACAACATATTACCCTTATGAAGGCTCATTCATCTTCTTCATTCAATATAATAATAACACTTTCCTTTCTGGGAAGAAAGGCATTTCATCACTACAAAATGCCCTTTCGAATATGAAGAATCTAGATCATCATGTTGGTGGCTTGATCATTCCAAAAACAGTATGTACATATGTGTATGTAAGTACATTTTATCACTTTCCATTCCGGGCATTTAAGCGCAGTTTGCAAATCTTATACGTGCGTTAAAATGCCTTCTATCTGCACGGGGATGTTGGTTTTTTATTTTTAAGCAAAATCTTCTGCCACAGTGTTGAACTACTTTCCCTCCCTCACAAGGCAAAAAAAAAAGAGGCTGCAGCTGGTGCTTGTCAAATTATTGTACAGACGCGTCTTTAGTCTTGATCTTACGCGCCGACGCACTGTTGCCGCTTTTTTTAGAAACACATAAAGCAAGGTACGCTAAGATGATGATGATCTTGGTATGTGTTACTTTAAAGATCGAGGAGAAAGAGGACTTTGATTTTAGCTTTCATGCTAATCCAATTTGGTAATCTGTATGTACATGTGTAGTCGGCCTTCATTCGTTTGACAGTAAATGTTAAAACTCGGTTCTCTGAATTTAGGAGAGGGTTCGGAAATTTTCATTAGGTGAATAGACAGTATTTTTTTTGTTCGAAAATATTTTGGCATTACCCCTTGCTTTTAGCGGTTTAGATGAATGTGCCTCTCTCATTTAATAGATTTTATTGTGCTCGTTCCTTATTAGACGCGTCAGGATACATATGTGTATATAATTCGGCGCGTATTGTACGGCTTATACTATGCACCCCAGCGCCACGCTTTATACCTGTGCAGCAGGGCTCGTACCTAAAATTATGTTCTGTACAAAGCGATCAAAACCTCCTTGCTTCTATTTCATATGTGTTTAATCAATTAATCTGACAGTAGGATGAACCCATATAATAATACAAATGTCGTGCGTATGCTTGTGTTGGTTTCAAGTTATGGTGCCTGAATTGGGGAAAAAAAGTGACTTAGGATATGTACAGTATGTAGAATATGTATGATCACCTAAGACGAATCATTTTAGTTTATGACTCCCTGCAGTTTTGAGTCGGGGACCGAACTGATATTAATGGGATTGCGATCCGCTTTTCTTGTTTGAAGAGCAGCATTGATACACAACTGCTCAGCACGTGAATGATCAAAGGTCTCGCGATTGACGTTTCTTTGAAGTTGCCTACACACTGATATCTTCTCTTCGTCTTTCTTTCTGAGTACGATACATTGTCCAAAAGGTAATTGAAGCCTTATTCCAACCTCGCTTTTCTTGATGTAATCATTGCAATTATGCTATTGATCAGATATTGTCATCATGTATGCACTAAAATAATCTCTTCAACCGTACCTGGAAATGCGGGTAAACCAAAAACAGTTACGTCTTTGTGCGGTACATCTTCTTTTCTTGACCTTTCACTATAAGAGTAAGGAACCCACAATGCTTGTGTTCCTGCTTGACTACAAACCCAATATTGTCCTGATGATCGAACGATGACGGTCCTCATATTTGATGATGATTGTTACTTGCGTGCTTGAAACGATCAAAGGTAGATTATAAAAGCATCTTTATGCTGTTGCGTGTAGATGATGGTGTTTCAAAGGAGAACGCAAACTTGACTAGATACTCGATCAGACTTCGCACCTCTCCGCTTCTCTCATCATCATTTAGTCATTGATCTCGGGGTAGGTGTTAGAAGAATGGGCTTACCATGCCAAGACATTTCCATAACCACTTTATCCTTTCTAGCGTGATTTTCTTCTAATTATGACTACATGCATAAAGTGAATTGAATCCAGGCGGTTTTTTCTATTCATAACAAATTCTTGCTTTTGTGAGCGCAGCGCTGCGCGTTACGCTGTGCTGTGCTGGGCTGTGTAGTGTAGAGCAACGTGCGCAGCGCTACGCGGCATTTATTCGAATTGACTCAAGGCTGCCGTTTTACACGCGGTCATTCATGATCATGATAGAGAAACGTAAATCAATTTAACAACTCTTCTTAGGGAAATTTGGAAGACCGAGTTGTGAAACATATTTGTTCTGCATGTCCTCTACCATATTCACTAAAATGAATGAAATATATTTAATTGTTCTAGATAATTAACTGCAAATTCAATTATCACTGTCAGATTGAATGAATCACGGCAATCTTCTTACGAGATCTGTTAGGATAATGGTACAAATAAAAACAATTTAATAGCCAAAATAGAAAAGTATGCGTCATTTTTAATGATTTAGAGAGCCTATTTTATTATATAAAGCACACTAGCGTGCCGCTTTATGGCATAGAGATTGCATTTTAGATGGGTACGCTAAATGATTAATTAATTAAACATTGTTTGTCGCTGTGTATAGATTATCATTTTTGCAAAATCCACTCTATTGTTTTATAGAACGCCCCCAGACATTGCATAGCCGGCTATTGCACCTAGGATTTCATGGTACATTTGCTTTTCTGTAATTGTTGCCACCTGCATAAGCAATTTACGAATCGAAAGCCAAAATGTTAACAAAAGAATTAATTTAATTAAAATAAATATATATACATATATACTTTGATCCATCAAAAGTTCCACAAAATTGAGATGAATAAAAGTTTTTATCACGTTTGACTAAATGTGTACGCCGTCTATTTTGGACCTGATGGAAAGTGTACAGCAAATCCGAAAATCCCCTTCGAAATGAAGGGCAATTATTTCATGGTCTTGTAATGTTGAAACCAGAATAAGTATTTGAATAATTGTCTTTTGTTGAAAATAATTTGCACATCCTTTTTTATATAATGTAAGTTTATCAGTGATAGAGTATGATCTTATCGAAAAGGGTATTAAAATTGAAGGATGAGCATATTTGTATCTTATGAGTATTTCTTAAAATACGATAAAAACAATTAAATTTCTTGACGTTCACATGAATTGAATTCTTCAATCTTTATAACGACAGATGGAAAGTACATCCTTCCTACTTTCTTCAAGGTAATAAAATAACAGAAACTTCAGTGAGACAAGCTCATCATTGTGATTGTCTACCTATTCTCGAAAGTATATTTGATCTTTTTGGCATCGTTCCACCGACAAAGGTAGTCATGGCGTTCATTTTGCTATATTTTTTCAACAGCTTCTGCAATATCTCAATCTCTCAAGAGGACATCTCAATTATCAACGCAAGATATTCAACGCCTAAATCGGTAAAGGATGATGAATTAAAGTATGATCACATGGCGTGCATGAGTATGAAGATAGATGCAAAGTGTTACAATGCGGGAGCACAAAAGTCTATTATTTATTGATTTGCTTTGACTCCGTTTGCAATATTTTGTAGATTTTGTGCCAATTGTTTCCTCCTTGCTTCTCTTCTTTCTCTTCCCTTCACAATCAAAGCACGTGGTTCCAAATTGGCAAATAAGAATTTTGTCGAATGTTCGATAACATAACATCCAACGAAATCGATCGCCATTGCTGCTACTAGACGAACTTGGAAAGGTGTTGGAAGAGGAGTAAGTTGCAACCATGCATTCAATTCCGGCAAAAATTCAGTCGCACCAGCAAACGCAACTCCAAAGCATGACAATAAACCGTAATAAAGAGCTTTGTTTTGTGTCATACTCTCTCTGAAAGGTTCACCAACGTAATTGACTGAGAATGTGTTCACTTGTTGACTTAAGCTGATCAGGAAAACGGCAGAATTGAGCAATGAAGGTGTAAATTTGGCCTCCAAATCTACCACATCTAGTGGCTTTTCATATTGACCAGTGAGCAAAGTGATGTAACGCATACTTGCGATGTGCAATGCAAATTGTAGCAATAGCGAAAGCACAAAATATACGTTGAAGATGTTACTCGAAGGTCTCTCTCTTGATAATTGCTCTTTAGGTTGTGCACGAGAAATCATCAAGAAACAAACGCTCATCAAAGCTCCACTGATTGTCACTTGATAATCACCAAACTTAATACCATCCAAATACATCACCGAAAGTGAGTAAGCTGTGATCAAACAGTTGAGACCCAGAATTTTGTACATTTGAATCGTTGCAACCAAACTACATCTGCCTTGGCGAATGATTTGAGTGATTGCGGAAACGTTGCTCAATTTGGAGGTGAAAGGTGCTGCGACACTTGCATCTCCTAATTTGATTTGAGGTGGACCATCTTCGGTATCCAGATCTGCCATCTGTGATGTAAGAGCAGAGAGATCGAATGTAGCCTTTGGATTTGCACGTTTCGAATCTTTCAACTTGTTGACGATATCCTCACGTGCCTTCTCCAACTCAGGATACAATTCCTTCAAAGCAGCTGGCACGGGTGGTGGTGGTTGACCCCATCGGGAGGTGAGGGACAATTGTTGTTCGTAGACCTTCTTCATGCGTTCGTTTCTTTGATGTTCAGCAATCTTTTTCAGATCCTCAGGTGTTCCGTCCAATAATGCAACACCAATGTTGGCAGCCTTGAGAGCACCAACGTCATTGGTACCGTCACCTGCCATCAATGTGATGTATCCCAATCGCTTCAACGAGTTCAAGATGAATTCTTTTTGTGAAGGACTTACACGTGCATAGACCCATGTATTTTGTACAAGTGCATCCCACTTGTCTGGAATATCTTGGAAGAGCTTCATTGCAGGTCCAGTGAGACAAATGTCATACGATTCGAACAATTTGTGATCAAGTGGGTCACTTGCCTTGACGTTGATAACCTTGCTTTCATCTGGTGTGCGCCACCATAATTCTTGATCACTTGTAGCATTTTCACGAATATCAAGAATTAAGGTTTCACGATCAACAATTTCAACCTCATTTGCAACATGAACAGCTGTCAAAGGATTGTCACCTGTAATCATAATGCATCGATGCGAAGAATCATTCAATTGCTTGATCGAAGAAACAGCGTCATCCTTGAGTGGGCAGTGAAAGATTAAAAAGCCAGCGAATTCCAGAGTGCTTTCCACGTCGTCACGAGCAAGATGGTTGATACGCTCTGCATTGACACCATCCAAATACTTGTATCCAAGAGCCAAAACACGACTACCTTTACGTGTGAACGTTTTGTATGTCTCGTCGTAATCGGCAGGCAAGTGCTTGTACATTCCTCGTAAAACTTCTGGCGCGCCCTTCACTGCAGCAAAAAGACGTCGGTTGCCACCTTCAATAACATAAGCTACGGATGCCATACGCTTCAATGCTGATGAAAATTGGAAGCGACGACGAACATTGACTTGCATTCGGAAGCGTGCCTCTGATGGATTTTTTGGTCCAAGAATATCTCCTTTAAGCAATTGCCAATCCAGAGCATCCACTGTGGTCTTTTCCATTGGGTCACCAACAAGGCCATCTTCCAAAAGAACAAGATTGTGTGCAATTGCCAAAGTAAGCGTTGATTCACGTCCAAGGGCCTTTACGTCGACAAGATCTCTAGCTTCACGAGCGCCAACATTTGCAATTCCCTGAACAACAAGATCTTCTCCAGTAATCGTACCAGTTTTGTCGAAGCAGCAAACATCCACTTGTCCGGCATAAGGAATACGGAAAGGCTCCGTACAGAAAATTGCATGTTTAGCCAGTGCCATCAAAGATGCATTTACGGCCATTGATAATTCCATCGGCAACTCCGGTGGAACAACCGAAGTGATGATCAAAATACAGTCAAGAATCAATTTACCCTTTGGTCTACCCATAAGAAGTCCACGTGTCCAAACGTACCAACTGGCCGCGATAGCAAAGACGAGCAAGAAAGCAATGAACAAGAATGCCTCCAAATTGTTTGCTGAAACACGACCTTCATTGGTGTATACCATCAAGCGAATCAATTGACCTTGTGAGGTACCGAAACCCGTTCTTAGCACGACTGCCAAGCAACCACCGTCAGGAGAGCGAATGCCATTGAATGATGTTTCAGAGACAGTCGTTTGTAAAACTTTTGTACCGCCAAAAACGACATTGTTCCTGTCGTTTCCGTTCACGTCAAGTGTATCATTTGCATCACGTAGCTCGATGCTTTCTTTAAGTAATGGTGTCGATTCTCCACTCAACATAGCTTCATTCACGATAACGCTTCCTGACAACAGCAAGAGATCGCATGGGGTTGCTGAATCTTCTTTAGAACGGGTTACAGACACTAAATCACCTGGTAGAAGCTCTGCACTTGAAGTTTCTAGCCATTTACCTGCCCTATATACTTGCAATTGGTAAGGTTGAATAGACATTGTGCGGAATTCGCTCAATGTACGTAAACGTTGAAACACTGTAGTTGCCTCGAAAACGACCAACATGAAAAGAGTGAACAAAGAGTACCAAAAGTACTCGTCCAACAGCCATAAACCAACGCAAAAGACTTGAAAGACGAAGAAAGGTGCGACAGCATGTTCGATGAAGAGTTCAATAAATGTAGGTTTGGGAATGTTGAATGTGTTTGGACCAAATGTATGTCTGGTGATCTCCACATCACGTTCACTGGCCAGACCTTTTGTACTTTGGAATTCGCCCATTGTTGGCTTTGAGTCAACTGGATACGGTAAGCGACGGAAAGTAGGTTCGCTAATCAAAGGCGAGACGAGTACAGAAGTGACGGAAGCTGATTGATCGGGCAATGTGAGAATGTATTTGTCGGCTTGATAGGTAAAAGACGTTTCAGTGGGCATTCCAGAACGAGAATGACGTTCGATTTTGACCATATCTCCTTCTCCTTTGTGAGCATGAGGAAAGATGCGAATCAACTCAGTCTCGTTGATCGAGCTAACATTTCGACAAGTGATGAATGCCTTTGCTCCGATGCTCCATCTTGTGACTAAAAAGCTGAGTGCATGACCAGCTAACAAAGCAACAGAGAAAACAAACGTCCATTCTTCCGATTTAACCCAAGTATCATACTTTACGAAATATCCGTATGCCCAAATGGGGTAAAGTGATAAGAAAGGGATGACATATAAATGCCATTCCAACGGTATCCGCCGATGAAGCGAAATCCGTGCAATGTCCGGAGATTGCACTGCGATCGACCTGTTTAAGAGAAATGCAGTTGTTAAAAATTATTGCTAGCTATAATTGCATTTATCATACTCACATTTTCGACAAAGGCAGTGATGGTTATGGTATTCGTAGAAACAATGCGCGGCCTTTGTCTCTTGCAATCTTCTTACTATTTAGCCTATTCGCATTTTTGTGTGTGCATGCAGAATAGCACAGCGCCCGCAAGACAAAAAGATCTGTGCGAATGGCGTGGAAGGTTGGAGGTAGACTGGGTTATATAATCACACGTGTACATGCCTGAAAAAAAGTCGGCTAGAGAACCCGCCAAACATGAAAGATGCACGGGCGGAAAAATTCAATGTGGGCGCCGACTTTTGAGAGAGGCTGAAGGAAGGACAGCACAAAAAAAGCTTGTCGGTCAAAATGCGAAGGGAGAGAGAGTTAGAGGAAGATGCACAAACCATATCAATTAGGTTTTCACCATCATCATAATCCGTTCCTTTTTTGTGGTTCACAGTAAAGATGTTGAGCCTTCTAAGCTCATCTTCTCGTTTTTCGCTCGGTAAAGCAGCTTTGAAGGGTACATCGCCAAGCAGCATACTTTTCTCTAATGGAGGAAAAGCTGCGTTCTCTTCAAGCTCAATTCGTCGTAGTTACGAAGATACGATCAAAAACATTCTTGTCAAGAAAGATTCAAAGATTATCTGTCAAGGTTTCACAGGAAAGACTGCTACTTTCCACTGTAAACAAGCTCTAGAATATGGTACAAACCTTGTCGGAGGTGTTTCACCTAAGAAAGCTGGACAAGAACATTTAGGATTGCCAATCTTTGCTTCCGTAAAAGAGGCAATGCAAAAGACTAAAGCAGATGCAAGTGTTTTATACGTTCCTCCTCCAGCTGCTGCAGATGCAATCATTGAAGCAATCGAAGCTGAAGTTCCTCTCATTGTAGCAATTACAGAAGGTATTCCTCAACAAGATGAAATCCGTGTCGCACATGCATTAAAGAACCAATCCAAATCTCGTTTGATCGGACCAAATTGCCCAGGTGTAATTAATCCTGAAGGTTGCAAGATTGGTATCATGCCCGGTCATATTCACACTCCCGGTAAGATTGGTATCGTTTCACGTTCAGGTACATTGACTTATGAAGCCGTTAATCAAACTACTGAACACGGCTTGGGTCAATCGATCGTTGTTGGTATTGGAGGTGATCCGTACCCAGGAAGTACAACTTTGGATTTGGTGAAGTTGTTGTTGGAAGATGATAATTCAAAGGGTATTGTTTTGATCGGTGAAATTGGTGGATCTATGGAGGAGGATGCCGCCGAATACCTTGAAAAACATAACAAGACACGCAAGAACCCTAAACCAGTTGTAGCTTTCATTGCCGGTCGTACCGCACCTCCAGGACGCAGAATGGGTCACGCAGGTGCAATCATTGCAGGTGGAAAAGGTGGTGCAGGTGACAAGGTTGCTGCTCTAGAAAAAGCTGGTGCCATTGTTGCTGATAGCCCGGCAAAGATCGGAGAATTGATGAAGAAAGCAATGGTCGAAGCAGGATTAGCATAAAGAATCCATACGATAGAATAATTCTGTTTATGCTAAATGTTGTCAATTTATAATTCATGATACATTTGAATGACGAATATGTCATTGTCCTGAATAGTGTTACAGTCTTATTCCATTAATGCAGTAGTAGTGTACAATGATGTTATTACAAATCGGGAACTGGCAAATGAGTAGTGTGAATTGCATCTTCCCTAAGATATCTCACTTCCACTTCTCCATTCTTGTCGAAATGCTTGCCCAGAATGAATACGAGCGGATAGCCAATCAAGTCAGCTTCATTTAATTTGGCACCAATCGACATTGTTGATCGATCATCGATTGCGATATCGTTCTCCTGACACGAGCCAACATGAGAGAGGACTGCGTACCATGAAGTTTTCTCTTGATTATTGGCTCTTTGTGTGAGTAGGTTACAGATAGACTCGACTGCAGCCGCCTGTTTTTCGTTGTGCAAATCTGATGTAAGAACCAAAGCCTTGAACGGAGCAATTTCGGGATTCCATGCAAATCCTTTTCGAATCTTTGTTTGCTTCTGCGACACTGGCGAATTCAGCTTGTCAAACGTTCTCTGAGCATTTTGTGCTAAAACGCCTAAAATGCGAGTCAAGCCAATACCATAACAACCCATCTGGAATAATGCTGGCTCATTTGTGGATGGTGTATTCTTAGTATCAGTCATGAATTGATATTCCAATGCTTTCGAATATCGTGTCCCAAGCAAGAATGTATGTCCAACTTCTACCGCTTTTGCTTCATGTAATTTCCCTTTTCCGCATGAGGCACAAGTATCATTAACTTCAGCTTGTCTAATATCGACGTATTCCTGAGGGATGGCATCATGAGGCGATGCAAACTGTGCGCCGAAATAGTCATGAAGAGTAGGAGCACCTTCTGATTCGGAGCTGTGCTTTGAGGTAGAGCCAGCTGGTGAGCCAAATTGTTCGACAGCATGCAAGACGGCCTGTTGGACTTCTTCCGGTTCCAAAGCTGCGCATTCATGATCAAGAAGGATACGAATACGGTCAAAGCGTACTATTGGACCTTCAGGTCTTTCTTTCCAATCCCACTGTGTACTACTTCCATTCTGACTTTCGCACGCCGTTAAAGGAGAAAGCTGGTCTGTAGAAATAGTATTTGCCGCAAATTGACCATTCTCGATCGCCTGTTTTAATTTGATCGGGTTAAGACTTCGACCTTTTGGTGATACGACTGCTGTTAGTGTACAACCATGAAAAGATGGATCGCTAGCGCCATGCAAAGATACATGCACTTCGCTTGCTTCAATGGGCATGTTCTCGCGTCTGGGCAATGAAGTTGCTTTCTCAATGTTGGCAGAGTAATCGCAATGATCACACGATATCAAAGCATCTTCTCCGAGTGGATCCCTTACCTGATACTCATGCGATCGTAGTCCTCCCATTGCTCCTGTGTCTGCTTCTGCTACTTGCCAACCACTACTTTTCGGTCCAAAAAGTCTGGTCATTATACGATCGTATGCTGCTCTCACTTCTTCATAAGAGCGTTCAGCATCATTGACAGTAGCATCAAAAGTGTAAAGGTCTTTCATAATGAAGCCACGTGTACGCAATAATCCACTCCTAGGTCTCGGTTCATCTCTATGTTTGCTTGTGATCTGATAAACTTTGATCGGTAATTGTTTATAAGACTGAACTTCTTCTCCGATCAATTTTGTAACTTCTTCTTCAAATGTGGGAGCAAGTATAAATTCTGTCTGTTTTCTATCTTTAAGCTTGTATAATTCACTTCCCATTGTGTCAAATCGTCCGCTTTTGTGCCATAAATTGCTAGACAGCATCGTTGGCATTTCCAATCTACTTGCACCAATTACTTCCATTTCTTCGTCAATCAATCGTTCAATCTTTTTTATCATCCTATATCCATTCGGCAAAAGGGTAAAAAAGCCTGAAGAAGATTGTCTGATATACCCTCCTCTTACCAAAAGTCCAACACTTTCTACTTGTTCATTACCGATTTGTTCAGCTTTAAGGGTAGGAATAAATTGTTTTGATAGCCGAACGGTTTTGCGGGTTATCGGCGCTTGAAAAGACGATGCTGCTCGCCGAATGGTTTGACTAACAGTCAAAGACCTCTGCCGTGCCAATAGGGCTGGCGAGAAATATACAAGCATCTGTTAACTGAACGATAAACGAGAAGAATGATGATAGCATTCATCATGAGCAGAAATCGGAATGACATTTGTACAAGTTTCTTCGCACGGGCATGGATCTTCTTAAATTTCATTGATAAAAAATCCACTACAGGCGTGAAAGTGTTTAAAATCTAGGGCGCCGCGCTAGGGAGATCACGTCTGGTTGCTCTAGCATAGTGCTTATGTACCCGGTGTATTCTCTGAGACCAACATGCGAGAGTGTGTTACTTATGATAATTGTCCGCTCAAATTAAGGTGTGCATTTAAACATCCATCATCATCACCAATCTCCCTCCTAAATTCTTGTCGTATGCTTCGTTCTTCGTAAATTTTCTTTAACATAATCATTTGCAAATTTCAGCAAGAGGAGAAGGGAGGTAATCAGAAGTAGATTGTATATTGAAAGGGGAAATTTCGCCTGAAATCTGGAGTGTCAAGTGATTAAGGCCCACTATGGCTGATTCAGGTAATATCAAGGTGGTGGTACGATGTCGTCCTTTGAATACACGTGAAAAGAATCGTGGTGCTTCTCATTTGATTGAATGTAAAGATCAACATCAATTAATCCTCAATCCTCCAGGTGAAGGAGATTCTCGCGAAAATGCAAAAGCTACAAAGAAGAAATCTATGCCTTTCTCTTTTGATCGAGCTTATGATGAAAATACAGAACAATCAGAATTATTCGAATATGTTGGTCTAGAGTTACTCGAACATAGTTTCAACGGTTTCAATACTTGTGTTTTCGCATATGGTCAAACAGGTTCAGGAAAGTCACATAGTATGGTGGGATATGCCGAAGCAAAAGGTCTGATCCCTTTGACGTGCTCGCGTTTGTTCGATGATGCGAATCGTTTGATGGATAATGATCCAAATCTTCGAATCACAGTCGAAGTGTCATACATTGAAATTTACAACGAAAAGGTTAGAGATTTACTTAATCCCAAAAATAAAGGCAATCTTCGTGTTCGTGAACATCCGAGTTTGGGTCCTTATGTCGAGGATTTGAGTAAACTTGTTGTCAAAGACTTCCAAGACATTGAAAGTTTAATGGACGAAGGAAACAAAGCACGTACTGTTGCTGCAACAAATATGAACGAAACCTCATCTCGGTCACATGCCGTCTTCACTCTCGTGGTAACACAAAAGCGAAAAGATGAGGAAACAAATCTAGAAGCAGAAAAAGTGTCAAGAATCAGTTTGGTGGATTTGGCAGGATCTGAAAGAGCCAATTCGACAGGTGCAACCGGATCGCGATTGAAAGAAGGTGCAAATATCAACAGATCCCTTACAACCCTAGGTAAAGTCATTGCAGCTTTAGCCCAAGCCTCAATGGAACCTGCAAAAGGGGCAAAGAAAAAAGCGGCTCTGGAAAACTTTGTGCCTTATCGAGATTCCGTTTTGACGTGGCTCTTAAAAGACAGTCTTGGAGGTAACTCAAAAACTGCCATGATTGCTGCCATTTCTCCAGCAGATTATGAAGAGACTCTAAGTACTTTACGCTATGCTGATCAAGCAAAGAAAATCAAGAACAAAGCTGTTGTCAACGAAGACCCAAATGCAAAACTCATTCGCGAGCTCAAAGAGGAATTGGAGATGTTACGAAATCGCGTGCAGATTGGTGGCGGAGGCGAAGGAGAAGGTACATGGGATCCAAGCATTCCACCAGAAAAACAAGTTGTCAGATACCAGACAAAGAATGGAGAGATCAAAACGGTCACCAAAGCAGAATTACAAGATCAACTGGAACAAAGCGAAAAGATTATGGAAAGCTTAAATCAAAGTTGGGAGCAAAAAGTTGCCCAAACTCGTGCTATTCAAATCGAAAGAGAAAAAGCTTTGGAAGAATTGGGAATCACTGTCGACAAAGGCAATGTTGGTGTGCATACACCGAAGTCCCTACCGCATCTTGTCAACTTGAACGAAGATCCGCTCATGTCTGAATGTCTTATTTATCAGCTCAAGCCTGGTACAACGTCTGTTGGCAATCTCTCTGGCAGTCCTTCTGACACTGTCGAAGGCACTGCTCAAATTCGTCTTAGCGGTGATACGATTCTACCCGAGCATTGCTTGTTCGAAAACGTTGATGGGGTCGTTACTTTGCATACGAAAAGTTCAGACTCGCAAACTATGGTCAATGGCAAGAAAGTCACTCCAGAAGAACCTAGAAGACTACGATCAGGATATCGTATCATTCTCGGAGATGATTTCCGTCACGTTTTCCGATTCAATCATCCCGAAGAGGTACGTAAAGCACGTGATAGAATTCGATTGGCTTCTACGACTGGCGGAGATGAAACGGATGATAATATCCCACGATCCGATTCACCTACATCAGAAGCAAATGAAGGTAATGTTGATTGGACGTATGCTCGCAGAGAAGCTGCCTTGGCCGCTGTGCATGGACAAGATGTCAATTTTGACGCTTTGAACGAAGGCGATCTGGAAAAGCTGTATGAAGATATCATGAAAGCACGTTCGAAAAAGATAGGCAGTGGAGCATGGAGACCCGAAAGCCGATTGAGCTCTTTCGATGACAATACAAGCGAAACTGCAAGCTCAGAGTTAAGACCGTATTCGATGAGCGCTTATACCGACGATACAAGCTTAGACCCTTGGAGCATTAATATAGATGGAGATGGGCCAAGCTTAATACCCTCCTTGAGCACACCTGAGCCTGAGCAAGAGCAAGAATCACAAGAAACTGTTGATTTGCGCAAACAGGTGAAGGATTACCAAGAACAGATCACAAAGCTTTCCACCCAACAAAAAATCACATCTCTTGATTTACCAGCAAATTTCTCTCCACGTGAAAAGAGACTTTTGAAGAGCGCTTTGGCAAAATGGAGAAACCAAACAAAGGTATCCATGGCAGAAGATATTTTGTCAAACGCAGTTTTACTCAAAGAAGCAAATGTGATCAGTCGAGAATTGCGCAAATCTACTACATATCAATTCACCATCGTAGACAAAGGATCACTGTCCAATCCTACTTCAAGTGTTGAGGCAATTGCAGGTTTGTCGGAATTTGATGACGTTGCCGATGCATCATTAGCAAGTGCACCAAAGCCATGCGTTGCTGTAAAAGTGATTGATCACGCACATCCTTCCGTTTACATTTGGTCAATCGCAAAACTTGAGCAAAGATTGCAGAAGATGAGAAACCTCTACACTTTTATCGATAGACCGGAGTATAGCCAACATTTCAATTGGGCGGATCCATTCTATGATGACAATACCCATGGCGTAAATTTTACCTTTATTGGAAATGCTTTAATACCCCTTACGCCTTTATACCGTCAAACATCGGCACAATATACCAATCTTCCGATTCATTCTCGACATACTCATCAAAGGATAGGAACATGCAAGGCAGAGTTGAAATTTATCAGTCTTACTGGACCCCAAAATGGCTCGATAAACGGTTCATCCGACGCTGGAACAGGCAATAGTGACTTGATCCCTGGCCAAAAGCTAGGATGTCAGCTATCAATTGATACGGTGGTTATAAAGGGAAGCAAGAGCGAATTTGTAAAGTTGCATTTGCAAGTGCGAATGGCAGCTTTAGCGGGTGAAAAAGGTAGCCAGGACGTTTTCACATCTATACCCGTCGAATCTTCAGCTGATCTCAAATTGCGTAAAACGATCTCATTCATCCTTGATAAGGAGAACATCTCTCGTTTAAGGGAACAAATGTTGCCTATTGAAATCTTTGCTACCGTCAAAGAAGGCTACCTTCAATCTCTTGAACAATACGATACAGGTAAAGAAGCGAATCGCACTATTGGACATGCACCTGTTCAAGATGGAACGAGTAACGGCAATTCCAGCTCGGCAAATCATGCTGATGAACGTCCAAGTCTGCACGTCAAATCTCCTTCTTCTGGTCGCTTGAGCGAAAGGGAGATGGTATCTGAAGAACGTCATGATATCTTGGCTGCTGTTCAAATTTGTGAACTTGATAGTTCTGGTGCGTATAAACCCGTACAAGTTCGAGCTCAATCGATGCTCGATCCAGGTGCTTTCTACCTCAGACAAGGATTGCAACGTAAATTGGTCATTCAATTACGCCATGACTCAGGTCATCAATTCCCATGGTCAAGTTTTTCGAACGTGAATTTAGGATCTGTTCGTTTACTTGATTCGAAAGGCAAGATACATTCTTCTACATTAGGAGAAGGTGTTTCTTTAAAGACACCTATCAAACAACAAACGCTCACTTTCAATACAAACGGAACCAGTGATTTAGAGTTGTGGACTTGGTGGGATAGCAGCATGCACGATTCCATCTTTTTGAATCGAACAACAGCATCCAACCAACGTGTTTTGCTCAATCTCAAATTCGAAGTGACTGTTGAATCATGCATCGAACCGGTTCTATTTGAGATGGATATTGCAGTGACGATTCATGCACGAGATGCTAAAGCACCTGGAAAGCTACTCAACATGCTTGAATCTGCTACGATCGGAAGTCGTGTTTTGACAAAGACCAGCAATATATTTGCAGTCAGACTTACACCTCCGATGACAAAGAAAAGCAAAGAATTATGGAGATTAGATACTGCTACCAAATACGTTCGTGGACAAGAAACACTAGAAGGAAAGTGGAAGCCAAGAAGTGTGGGATTAATTCATGAATATGCTCAATTTGTCCGCAAAGAGCGAAGATATGCAGAAGTGGAAGGCGTTCGTGCTCTGCTCAAAGCACACCCTCCGTTATCATTACTAGAAAACAATGGTGATAAAGCAGAAGGAGTTGATGAAGAAGCACTTATCCAAAGATCTCTTGATGCGTGGAAATCAGTCATGATGGACGCCAAAATTTCTGTTCTGGCTCGTGAGATTGATGAAAATCGACAAACGAAATTCGGTGAAGAATCAAAGGAACAGAACGGTCTCATACCCAACGGTAAGGAAGAAGACAATCATGGCACTGATAAAGAAGAACAAGAAGCACCACTTCCCACGAAACTCAAAGCAACTGTCACACTGGTACCAAAGAGCGATACAGCCAATAAGCGAGGCTATTTATTCATGCCAATAGAAGCATTCAGCGATCATTGGGTAAAAAGATGGTTCGTCCTTCGAAGGCCATATTTATACGTTTACGAATCGAGTTCGGAACTAGACGAATTATTGGCAATGCATTTAGGCTCCGTTCGTGTTGAACATGATGAAAATATTGAAAATATGTTGAACAAGAAATGCATTTTTGGATTATATACGGCGGCTAATTCGTACTTTTTGCAAGCTCCAAATCCCCAAGAAATGGAACATTGGATGAATTCGTTGAGCATTCGCCGATAATTTTACCTTATAAACATTCTCCTTTTTTTTTCTGTATATATACCCTCGTAGTCATAACACGAAATGTCACTCCTTATGCACTAAATGGACATCAGCATGATTTAATTATACTATGAATACAACTTTTTATTTCATATTTGAACGATCACAACATTCTTCCATTTGCTGAAGCATTGGATACTAAGACCTGTGCACTTGCTCGTGCATCGATGAAAAGAGAAGTTGACTCTTCCAAATCGGCCAATGAAATTTGTGTTCGTCCTTGAACGCGAGATAAAATTGCAGCAGGTGTTAAAAGCTGTAGCGAGTATCGCAAAGAGCTTCTCAAGCCATCTTGTGTCAATTTATCCAAGGCATCTTCATCGATCAACAATCCTTCAGTTTTAGCGCGTAATTTGAGAACTTCCTTAATTTCTGGTGCTTCGTATGGCAACGTTCTTACGATCATGCAACGATCCAGCAGATCCAATGGAATTCCATGTGGTGCAACGATTCCTTGACTATCGCTTCCTGCGACACCATCATACTCTGTTCCTCTCACCACACAATTGCCTCGATTGGTTGCCAAAATGACGTGAGGGCTGATAGTGGATTCAAGTGCACGATTGAGGTAAGTGAAGCATTCCATATCCAGCATATGAACTTCATCAATGAATAGCACACCAGGTACCAATTCTGCAATACCTTGTTCTATGTACCTATCCACGACACGATTGATCTCTCCGCGTAGCTTATCAGTTACTTCTGTCCTTCTACCTTTGACCAATTGTCCAACAACGCTCATAATATCCTGACCACCTTGAGGTTTGGCATTTGCCATATCAAGGTCGTGCAAAGTGACATCTTGTACAACTTCTTTGCGCTTATGAACTTCTCCTTTGGGAAGAGGAACATACTCTTCCGCTTCGAGGTCAAATTCGGTTGCATAGGCATCCGATCTACCTACACGCTTTACTGCACCCGTATTAGCTTCAATGTAGATCACATCTCCGATACTGACACGCTCTTTCATAATACTTTCATAAATGCTTGGATCCAATCGAAGTTGTTTTGTTCCTTTGACCGTTTTTAATGCGATGACAACATGACTGATTGTTTTGCCATAGCCCGAAAGTGGATTTTCTGCTTCTGTTGGAGTCAATTCTGTAATTTCACCTTCGTACACTTCTTTTGTTTCACGAACACGTAATCCGATCGCTCTTCGGAAATTTTCCATCAAAACTTCCGTCTTTTTCACTTCAGAGCTATACACTTCCGATCCTACCATTGGACAAAATGGTACTTTTTGTCCTAATTCATGTGCCAGTCCTAATGCCAATGCAGTCTTTCCCGTTCCTGGTCCTCCTGCCAATAACAAAGCTCTTCCTGAGAATTTCTTCGCTTTGATTAAATCCAACACCAAACCGCATGCTTCACGAGCAGATTTTTGTCCGATAAAACCTTGAGCCGTTCCTGGAAGTGGTAATCCATCTTCACCCAATCCTAATCCTTTGATGTGTGAATGGGTTGCAACACGAGCTTCTCGTGATCCTGAAGGTCCACCTCCAGATGATGTTGCTTGTGTGACTTTCATATTGTCAAGTATATTAGATGATGGATGGATGTTGATCAAATCGCGTTTTGTGCATTAGGACTATGGCCCAAGCATCAATTGCGAAGAATTGACATCAAGCTTGGGACGTAACATTTTCCACGTGCAAGAGGATTAAATCTGAGAGCCTGAATAATCAGCAATCCTTCGCGTTGACCTGCGTGTCAAAATTATTGATACACTGCTGCTTTGCCTTTTTTCAGTATCGCAGGCGCGTCAAATTTTCATGTTCCAGTTTACTAGGGTATAAAAAATTTATCTTTAAATCCAGACTGTTGTTCTGCCACAAATTTTTTTATGATTCATATCTGTTTAAGCTCAGGTTGAACAAATTTTACTTGAAAGCGTGTTCAGATTTATCCACCTCTTCTGTTTCTTGTTGGTCATCTTCCCAGACCCACCTGCAGCTGCTTCTGCTTCTGCTAATAAAATCTTTCTATTCAAAAAGTCAATCATAACAAAAAATTTCTTCTTCATCAAGCATAATGGCACCTGTAGCTTCTACCAATGGAGTAACGGCTGATGGCCAACAAATCGACAACGGTTTGTTCCATGCTTCTACTTCTGCTGCTCCCTTGGATGCTTCTAAAGCAATCGCTCATTTGGCTACCTACAAGCACGGTGATGGTTTATCCATGTCTGAATTAGTTGACTCACGTTCAAACGGTGGATTGACATACACCGACTTCATCGTTTTGCCCGGTTACATCGACTTCCCTGCATCAAAAGTGTCTTTGCAAACCAAGGTTACACGTAACGTTACCCTCAACACTCCTTTCATCTCTTCTCCGATGGACACAGTCACCGAAACTGAAATGGCTATCGCAATGGCATTGTTGGGAGGTATCGGTGTTATTCATAACAATATGAGTGCCAATGATCAAGCATCAATGGTTCGCAAAGTCAAGAAGTTCGAAAATGGTTTCATTACTGAGCCTCTTTGCTTGAGCGACAATGAGACTGTCGGAGATGTATTGGAGATCAAACAACGTCTTGGATTTGGAGGTATTCCAATTACTGGTGAGTATCGAGATTTGTTAAATCCCCTTTTACACACAAGATGAAAACCTTAAACTGCTGTAACCTTCGTTCTTCCGACTAACCTCTTTGGGGTGGTATGGAGAAAACTTTTTTACTTAACCTATGTCTTCTGAAGTTTAGTCTCTTTGATGATATTTTGAGATAGACGTACTGACTCATTGCTTCTCAATCTGTCTTTTATTCTCTAGATACCGGTGCAATCAATGGAAAATTGCTTGGTATTGTTACTGCTCGCGATGTTCAATTCCGCGATCCTTCAACACCTTTGAACCAAGTGATGACTCGTGATTTGGTCACAGCAAAGAAGGGTGTCACACTCGAGGAGGCAAACAAGATCCTTCGTGATAGCAAGAAGGGTAAATTACCTATCGTTGACGAACAAGGTCGCTTGGTCTCCTTGTTGGCTCGCTCCGATTTGCTCAAGAATCAAAACTTCCCTTTGGCCAGCAAGCGTCCAGACAGCAAGCAATTGTACTGTGCTGCTGCAGTTGGTACCCGTGAATCGGACCGCGAACGTTTGGCCCTTTTGGTCGAAGCCGGTTTGGACATTGTCATTCTCGATAGCAGTCAAGGAAATTCTAGCTACCAAATTGAGATGATCCGATGGATCAAATCTACTTTCCCCAAATTGGACGTAATTGCTGGAAATGTCGTCACTCGCGAACAAGCTGCAAACTTGATCGCTGCAGGAGCTGATGGTTTGCGTATCGGTATGGGAAGTGGTTCGATTTGCACAACTCAAGAAGTTATGGCTGTAGGTCGTCCACAAGGTACAGCCGTTCATGCTGTTGCTGAATTTGCTTCTCAATTTGGTGTGCCTGTTATTGCTGATGGTGGTATTGGTAATATTGGACATATTGCTAAAGCTATGTGCCTCGGTGCATCTGCTGTTATGATGGGAGGTTTATTAGCCGGTACAACCGAGACACCCGGTGAATACTTTTACCGCGAAGGTAAACGCTTGAAGGGATACCGTGGTATGGGTAGCATTGACGCAATGGAACATCAAAAGAAGAGCAAAGTTGCCGGTGCAACAGGAGCAGGAGCAGCAAAAGCATCCAAATTTGAAGCTAGTGTTGAAAATGCTGCCACTCAAAGATACTTTTCTGAAGCTGATGCCGTCAAGGTTGCTCAAGGTGTTTCAGGTGCAGTTCAAGATCGTGGAAGCGTTCACGGCTTCGTTCCTTACCTTTACACTGGTTTGCGTCACAGTTTGCAAGATATGGGTGTTCGTGATTTGACTACTTTACGTGAAGCAGTAGGTTTGGGCAAATTACGATTTGAGTTACGTTCAGCTGCTGCTATTACTGAAGGCGGTGTTCATGGCTTAGCATCTTATGAAAAGAAATTGTTCACTTCTGCTTAATCAACTTCTTGAATTCCTAAAAGTTACACCTTGTAACACTTCTTTTTGCTTAGCATCTTTCCTTTGCTCTATGTACATTTATCTATATCAAAAGCACAATGAATTCATTTGTTAAAATTGATTGCATCGTTGATGATTGAAGTAGAATTTATTCATTGATCTTTACGTAAGACATGACGTTGAGATTGTGAAATCTTTTGAGATTCCCCTTTTCCTTACTGATGCTGTTTTGAGCAGAGTGCGTCGCGCTTAGTTGCACAGCACAGCGCGTGCACGATCGCGTGTGTTGTGTGTTGCTCTCACTCAAATTTAGTGCAATCATGGGAATGCGATTCGCGCTAAATTCTCGAAGCGGGAGAAGCGGGATCTGTTGAAGTATGTCGGTTAAAATGTTTGTGTAAAGCCTATCATCTTAGAGAGTGCATATGTACAAACATACACACATATTGATAGGAACGATACATCATTCTTGCTAAAAGGAGAAATTGCGAGAATTGATTTGAAAGATTGATATTTTATCATTCCATGTCTTGTGCTACATATATATGTATTGATTTTAGTATACATACTCCAAACTTCTATCCTTTCGTTCTCTCGCTTGGAGAGATTATATGGACCCTTATAAACACTAAATGTGTACGAGAATACATATGTACTTACTGTAAATGTCTCATGGGACTTCTAAAAGATTGTTTTCCCGAGAATTCGGGACTTTCATTTAGCACGGTTCTTGAAAATTACACAACACTTTATGATTTAATTTAATATCCGCTTTGACCTATGGATTGAAATATAAACACATTTAAGAAAATATTTTAGATACGATCACCATCATCACTACAAACTATTTCTGGAAAATGGTAAAAGGAGGGATTACGGTCATTGTCATTGTCTCACTTTGTTTTTATTTCTGTAGTGCTTCTACTATAGGTTCATATAATCGAGATGCTGCAAGGTATAATTCAAGAGGTCTTCAACATTGGATTTATCCGAATGGCAAACAAGCAAATAATTTCAATTTAAACAAATTCGGTTTAGGATATTTTAATACTTTGCTGGGTCAAGGTAATCCTTTCGCACAACCTGAATCAACAGCTAATACAACACAATCAGGTAATCAGAGAATTGTTGATGGTGTAATTAATGCTTTAGGTCGTGAGTATGACTGTTAAGAATATTATTTGAACGTTGTTAACCCCCTTCTCTTCATCTCAGCTGGACAAGATCCTTCCCCAATTTCTCGCGTTGAAGCAGATGGCAAGAGACATTATTATTGTGAGTGTAAATATAGAAATGGTAACCAGGCATATTTCCTGACACAAAAAACATCCTCTTCTTTGGCAGTTCCTACTATTGATTTTGTGAGTCTTGATCATTATCAATCTTTAATCTTCCAATTCTAACAAATTATTCCTCACTACTTATTTTAACACAGAATCGCGGAGTATATATGCAAACATCAACGAATTTAAACACAGTCTTATCAAAATCTTCAAATGAATATTCTGTTTATAACTTTACTTCTCAGATTGGTCCAGAAGCACCTGCTTTGTACGAATGGGATGCAAATAATTATCTTTTGTATATCAGTAGCGTAGGACCTGATGGAAAAGGATTCATTTATGTTTTACATAATGATGGTCAAGATCTTTTACATGGTTGGCAAGAATTAGGACCTGTTAAATATGGAAATGGTGATCCAATTATCAATTATGATGCATTTGCGTTCACACATCCAAACGGTAATCATTATTTACTTTATAGTGGATTACACTTTATCCTTCTTTCACGTTTAGATGGATTTACACAACTTGCACCCCGATCAGAAGAAGTTATAGTTGTTCCATCAAGAACGGTAAACGGAAATTCACCTGTGATAGAAGCTCCAGGAGCATTCGTTCAAGGAAACACTCTTAATGTGTATTATAGCGAAAATGGATTCTTTGATCCTGCTTATGATACTTTGAATATCGCAATTGATACATCTTTGGATCCATTACAAGAGAATAATTGGCGTAATAATAGTATACAAACTACAATCTTAAAATCCAACGATCAAACTGGTGTTTATGGACCAGGTTCAGGTGGAACATTTATTGGACCTGATAATCAACCTTGGTTCGCATATACTTGCTTTTATGATAAAAATGGATTCGATCAAACAAAGATAAACCCAAGACGTGTTCAAGCTCAACCACTTTCATTTAATCAAGACAATGTTTTGATTCAAATCACTCCTGATAAACCGTTAAGGTATTTGAACGCTTAATGCATGTGTGAAATTCGATAGCATTCTTCATCCTTTTGCTGCAACAATCATCCATATCACTTACCTTATTTCATAGACTTGTACTGTTTTCAAATCAAATGATCATGTATGTATCCGGATGATGATTGTACCTGATAGAATGTATGCACTTTGTGTATCAAAGCCACAATTACAGGCTGACAGGAGTGAGTTCTATTTTGTGACGCGTGCTCTGGCGCCGCGCCCCGCATGAAAGTGTTGGTCTTGCTGGTTTTATGGTTGCGTGCATGTAGTCTAGGATTAAAATACATGGACTGAGCAGAGGTGAGTGATTGTACTTCTCCTCCTTTCACTTTACCCCACATCATCTTCAAATCCAACAAAGATGGTTTGGCCATTCAGTTCGAATGCATCACTCGTTCGTACTCGACGTGCTGAACGTGATGAATTGATAGAAGAGGCTCGTAAAATTCTATCGGAACAATATACGCCAAATAATGGAGATATAAGTTCTTCAATTTTATCGAGTAATATTGAAGATTTAGTAAAAGGAATTGAACAACGTAAATGGACAAGTACGATTATCGTTCAAACTTTTATTCGTCAAGCAATTGTTGCACATGAAAGAACAAACTGTCTAACAGAAGTAAACTTTAAACAAGCATTAGAGAAAGCAGAGGAATTGGATAAAGAATTTGCCAAAAATGGAAAACTTGTTGGACCTTTACATGGTATTCCATTTTCACTTAAAGATCAATATCACCTTCAAGGAAAACGATCTGCTACAGGTTACTCTGAATGGTTAAAGAAAGAACCTGAATCGGAATCAGCTTCTATTGCAAAGATTGCTTTTAGCTTAGGCGGTATTTGTATTGCAAAAACAAACGTTCCACAAACAATGTTAAATTTTGAATGTAGAAATCCAGCATGGGGTCAAACTTCAAATCCGTACAGTGCAGCACATACATGTGGTGGAAGTTCAGGAGGAGAAGCAGCATTATTGTCCATTGGAGGTTCAGCGTTTGGTATCGGTTCGGATATCGGTGGTAGTTTGCGTATTCCAACATCGTATTGCGGCATTTATGCTTTGAAAACTACAAATGGCCGAACTTGGCCAAGAGCAGGAAGTATCGAATTCGGTCCTGCTCCTACACCTATCAAATCTGTCGCAGGTCCAATGTGCAGAAGTGTACAAGATTTGGATTTCCTGGTCCGTTTATTCACAAAAACAATCAATCCTCCTATGAAAGAGATCGAAGAACGAGCAATCTCTTTTCGTGATGTTCAACGATCATTTGGTATGGAAATCTTGCCTTACATGCCTTTGCAAGAATCTTGGTTGGATCCTTTGCAGGCAGCAGAAAAGCGTGGCAAGAATGGAGGAGAAGCAAACGGCAAGACACTTCGAATTGGTTGGTATGCTTGTGATGGATACATTAAACAGACACCGGTAAGTCTTCGTTCGATGGAGATCGTGACAGATGCACTGCGAAATCATGTGGACATTTCAAACAGCAAAGGTGTCAAAATTGAATTGATCGAACTTCAATCAAGTGAATTACAAAGCTTTAATGTATTTAAAACTTTTGTCGGACTTACTTCTATTACTCGATATGATTTCCTCAAGCGTCATTTGGGCGCAGATTGGATCGATCGTGCTTTATGGGTAGCTTTGTTGCTTCCAAATCATTCTTTTGTTCGTGCACTGATAGGATTCGTTGCTCGATGGGTATTGCGTGATCCTTATCCAAATCAATTCTTGACAAACATTGCAAACGATTCAGCGAAAAAGTTTGTTGAACATGAATATAATCGAGAAAAATTGGTAAAAGATTTCGAAAAAAAGGTTTGGAACGCACATAATTTGGATGCAATCATTTGTCCAGTTCAAGCTACTTCTGCTTTACCGCATTATGGTACAACTCTTTTGGCTCCTTTAGCTTCTTCAACGATTTTGTATAACGTTTTGAGAAATCCAGCCACCGTTGTACCAGTCACAAAAGTTGATAAAAATTTGGACAATGTTAAAACTTCAACTTCTGTTAAACAAAAATGGAATGGACAAAAGGATGTAAAGAAAACTTCAAATATGGTTGCAAGTGATCTTGCTAAACGATTTGATGCAAAAGATTCACATGGTTTACCTTTCGCCGTTCAAGTCGTTACACGTGAATATGAAGATGAAAAAGCAGTTGGATTTGCAAAACTTTTAGATGATGCTTTAGCAAATCGTGATTCAAATCATCGTAAAGAGTTCGGTCCAGGTGCGTGGCAAAGGTGGAATGCAAGGAATGATCCAAAGAAGTGACTTTTCTTTTTGTCCATTCTATGAGATCTCTTCTCATCTTGTCTACCATCAATCCCTTTTGATTTACTTTTCTGCATCGCCAAAATGGTCAAATTCCCTTTGACGGTATTAGGAACGTTAAAGACGGTTCTTTATCCATACCTCTACAATCCTGCGAATCTTCCTTTAGCCCTCACCGCTCCAGACTGTCCTACGGCTCCTGAATTGAGTTGGGGTGACGAGCTCGACCCTAAAGATCACAAAGAATTAGGTCAAAAATTAATGGATATCGTGAGTGATGAAGAGATGGTGATGAAGATTGTCAACACAATCGCCTTGAAAGATTCTCCACGACCGTCACATAACGGAAAAAATCGGTCCCAAAGTACGTGCGTGGAGAATCGTTCACGGCGATTGTATTGATGATCTTCAATACCGTGTCTCCGCCGCTTACAATTTCCATCAGCTTTTGGCTCAACTCCTTGTGGTCCTTGGGGTCGAGCTCATCACCCCAACTCAATTCACGAGCTGTTGGGGAATCTGGAGCAGTAAGGGCCAAAGGAAGATTCGAAGGATTGTAGAGGTACGGATAAATAACCGTCTTTAACGCCTCTAATACCATTGAAGGGAGTTTCACCATTTTGATGATGCAACAAAAATTGAGTCAGAGGAGTTGATGTTAAAGAAGATAGGGAGATGGCATGGAAAATGGTTGTTTATATAAGAGCTTGTCTCAGTCAATCTGCACACAAACTTTGCTTTGGTATATCCCATTACGTAGCATGTGTGTACATACATCAATTTCCTATACATGAAATTATTAAAGAAAGAAAGAACAGGAAAGCTCTCCTCACAGAGAAGAGCGAGTGAATTTAATAAGCATCATTGACGTTGTGAACCATAAGCGAAACCCTGCTGATACTCCGAAATAGGTGAAGGAGTGAGAGATTCTTTTCGTGATGGCGGTGAAGATAGACTTGGTCTACCATTACTGCTTCCACTACGTGCGGATCTTCGTTGCAATTGAGTTCCTGTTGTATTTTGAATTTGGTTTGACTTTGTCAATTCGCCACGCAATGATGAAGTGTCACCACTATAAGATGATTGCATGACATTCATGGCAGGTGAAATTGACCTTTCTGAACTTGAAGGTTCATCATCTACGTTAGAACGAACGTCTGATTTAAGTTGTAATTTACCATCAATGATTGCAGATCTACGATTTTTCATCACCGATCGTAATTCATTCATCATTCCATTCGTCATTTCAACACCGCCTGAAGTACGTTGACTTGCATGCATCGCTAATTGTTGAGCATCATTATTCCTTTGTTCTTTCATCAATCGAATTCTTTCTTCTCTTGATAAATTAGAAGGTTGCTTCTTTGCTGCTGGAAGAGCAACATCTTCATACACAGTTTCAACACCAGGTAAAGGTAAGTCCTGCGGTGAGGTGGATCTTAACAAGAGTGATGATAATTCGTCCTCTTTTTGCGCTTTAGATCCGTGTTCTAGCATATACTTAATGCCAGCCTCAATTGCAACAGTTTCCAAACTTACATCATTGGCAAGATGAGCTTTTTGATTCTTTATCCATTCTCGCATTGCATCTTCTTCTGCTTCTTGAGGTGATTCGAGCAACAAAGTGCCAGCAGTTGTATTTGATGAATTGCCAGTATTGGTAAGAGATGATGAAGTTGAAGATGCGCCTGTCGAATCAACGCTCGTATTGACAGCATTATCAGCTTGTGCTAATCCATGAACACGCATGATTTTAGATGCTGCTTCCCATTCAGCCGAAAGTTGTAATAAATCATCTCGAATCGTACCAAACATCAACTCGGTTGATGTAGATGCTCTCCTTTCACTGCCAGATGTTATACTGCTATTCTCTTCCGACGTATCTCCATGCAAGGGCGCAGATCCTCGCATTTGTAAATCATCCGCACAAAGTCTCATCTTAATTTGAACACTTCGGAGTGAATCGCCCATTGCGATTAAACGATCTTGGAAGCCAGAATAATCGATAAGATGTCCTGAACTGTCTCTTTTAGGGGCATCGTTCAGAAGATCTTCCGCTTTTTGCCCATTTTCTTTACTGATAGAAATTTCCTTTTGCAAATCAGCTTTAACGTTCTCTGATAATCCAAATAAACAGTCCGAGATACCGTTCAATATTCGTCCGATATGTGACCAGTATTGCCTTGTAGATTTGATTGAGGATGTTTCGATTTGCACGGCATCGTTTAGTGAAAAGTCAAGAGCGAGCAAGCTACATAATGCTCTTCTACGAATCGTATGCATTTGTTCAAATGACTCTTTCAGCGAAATGATCTTTTGACTATCAACTGAGGCGATAGCATTTGGAGAAACTGGTGCATGCAAGATTCCACTTAACGGTAAAGGTGAAACGGACCTTGAGTCATCGCTTGCACCATTCAAAGTCAATTGAACGCTTCCTTGACGTTTGTTATGTCCGGAGCCAGTTCTTGATGTTGGTTGCAAAGCTGTTCGAAAAGGTGATGCGCCATTGAATCCTGTTCCTACTCCGCCACTCAAGCTACCGTTAGAACTATAACTCAAACGTTTTAATGCACCATTTTGATTTGGTCCTGTAAAAGAAGTGACAGTAGTGGGCGATTTGTCGGATATATAACTCAATCTCGATCCCGATCGTACACCAACCGTTGAATTTGTCACACTTCCAGAAAGGCTAGGAGGTGTATCCCACATTCCACTCTCGCGCTTACGCAAAGATGATGATCTGTCCAACAAAGAATTGTCTAATAATGAATCACGATTTTGCGGCGTTCTTGGACTAGATTGTTGGTCTTCATTTGTGAGAGAAGAAGGTGGTCTGGTCGTATCACTTGTCACCATTCCGCGCGAGTTCCAGCTCGTCCTTTGAACAGTTGAATCATTCGTATCTACAAGGAAAGATCCAGATCTACGGTTGGTATTTGTGTCCAGTTCATACATATCACGCAAAAGGTTCATTTCTGTTTGATCCACAAGCGGTTTCAAAGTTGATGTTGCTTCTTTCATCGTACTATTGACATCCTCGAAAGCGTTTGCGAGTGATTTTCGCAATTTGGCCATACGAATGGGTTCGAGCGGAACATTTTCATTAGTCGAAACATTGTTCGCATTCAAATGACGGGCGGTAAAGCTTGCTCGTGAACCAACAGGAAGACCATTCAGAGATCCGTTTCGTAATCTGGGAGGTGAAGAAGGTGCTTTTGTATTCGAAAGTTCGATGCGTGAGATCGGAGGTAAAGGGTGAGAGATCTTATACCCTCGCGAGATCAATTCAGTTTCTTGAATAGCAGCCAGTGCTTTATTGCATTCAACGTCGAATGATTTGCATGCTTTAATCAATTTGACTAATCTATTTTGCATACCTTCTTTGATTTGTCTCCTACGCTGATCGTTAATTCCTTCACCTAGATGGTCCTCTGAAGCATTAATATCATACAGACTAGGTCTGTAGGAGCCGCTTGGTGTGTGTGAGATTTCGTACGTTATTGAGGTTAACGAACTCACTCCAAAAACGGCAACCATACCCCACATAATACTTGTCAGCAGAAGTGTGCTGCGCATCCATACGTCCTTTGACGAACTGAAAGGTATTGAGAGTACCACAGCCAACGCACAGCTTTTGAGAAGTGTTTGAGCTCCTCTTGAAATTCGTATCTGCGACGAAGAAGATGAAGCAACGGCAATCGGTTCAAGGTCACCCTCTGATATTGCACCTTGAATTTGTCGAAAGTCAATCGTAGATGTCGGATTCGGAAGTTCTTCACCTTTTCCTCCTTTTTCATCCTTCTTTATCTCGGGTACAGGTGAATCGTACGACGAAATAGCAAGAGATGTCGTCAAAAGGTTACTTGTGCAAAGAGCGAATTTAAACTTTTCCGCAAAAGACTGATCTGCCAGCTGTTCCGTACCATCTTGTTTTTTCTCTGGAACAGATTTCAACCTTTGCTTTTCATGTTTTTCAGTATTCCGCAGAACATTCAAAGTGCTTAGGACTGCAATCAAGAGTGGATAGAACACTTGACTCCAAAGCATATAGAATGCTTTTGCAATCTCTGATACGAATGAGATACTTGATTGCATCATACCTCTTAGCCTACCCGACTTTTGTGCGCTAGGTGAAAGATCAATAGAAGGTGAAATTGCATTCTGTGTTTCCTTCTTGCTCGTTGTGTATGAAGACCGATTGGACCTGGGAGGCCTTTGTGGTTTTTGTTGTTCGGAATTCGTGGAGAGTGTTCTTGATGATCGAGAAGAGCTATAATCGCTATTGGTTGTCATTCCTGAGGATCGTACACCAATGACGATTGTAGGACCTTCACCTGCTCTTTGTATTTGTTTACTAGATTTTCTCTTTACACTTGAAGAACCATTAGAAGTTATAGAAGATGTTGAAGCTCTAGTAATTGCTGAAGGGCGCGAAGATTTGATCGGATGGCCGTTATTTGCTGTTCTTTCGGTTTGTTGATGAATTGCATAATCTCGTGGAATTAAGTTTGCGGATGTTGATGCGATTGATGAACGTGCAGAAGCAGCAGCAGCAGTAGAGGCGGCAATATCTTGTTGATTTGCTAATGCTAATTCTTCTCCTAATGACATAAAGTTAGAAGGCGGTCTTTGTGAAATGATTGGGGATGGACCATTGGTATAATATTCGGCTATGCTTGGCGTTGGAGGTGCTTCACTTGCATCAGTCTCAAAATGTTTCGTATTTGGATTCGTCATTACGGATGCCGCTGAAGATCGTTTTGAACTTCTTGTTGAAGATGCTAAAGAAGCAGGTCTAGGCGGAGGCGTAGGCATTTTAGATGTAAGTTGTGAAATGCTTTCATCTAGCAGCATCTCTTCGTGTCTTGCACTCATGATAATTGTCTATTTAAAACGATCATCAAGACCGATTCGACTTAACGAACAAAAAAAAAGGATGGATGTCGGAATTTCTTTTTGCGATCTTTGGGTAAATCCGGCAAAACAATCTAATCGATTCTCCGTACTTTTGGTTTTTTTTTGATAAGAACGGAAAAGGAATGTGTGAACCGAGCCTCGCGCGGAGTGGATGGCGTAAAATCAAAATGCGATCAAAGCGTTCCCCCGCTTGATGACGCCTATTCTTGTTTGATGGATGAAAAAAAATAAGAATTGAAATTAGACGGGGACCTCCTTTCGATCAAAGCAAAAGGAAAAGTTAACTTTCTTTCACGAAGAGCTAATGAGTGAACCCCTTCTTTTTACAGAAGTTGAAAGAGAGAGTTTGATGAGATTGAAGATGACAAAAAGATTGATCGAAATTCTTTTCTAATATGAGCGCCAATAATTGATGAGCTCGCAAACTTTAACGGGCAGCAATCGTGAATAAAATATATGCTGCATGCACGTATGTCGGAATCAACATTTACACACGGTTAGTCATTTATGGCAAGTGGACAGTCTATGGAAAAAGGGAAGTGTTGCGCGCTTCTGCTGCTTGACGCAAACAACAAACACGACTAAAACTATATTTATTAAAATCTTGCATGCATGCAAACACACGCACACACGCACACGAAAACACACTTGTACAAAACATTGCTTGGCTGAGAAAAAGTAGGTGGATTTGAAAAGAAAGAAAAAGGGGGGTACATGTGTACACAATGAGCTCTTCTTCCCTACTTTTCTTTTTTTTCCAGAACAACACACCATTTTGATTGACATTTTTCTATAATTTTCACCACTGCCTCATTCTTCATTGGTGAGGGGACGATTGCTGTGGCATAATTAAAGTTCTTAACAATGTGTTTTTGCAGATCAGAGCGATATACTGCTGCATTTACATAACCTTATTATTGCTTTTACCATGACGGCGGCGGCGGCGCTCGGATGAGGAATAACTTCATTTCGGAGTTTTAATTTAGGTAGCAGGGATCCGCATAATTGTGCTCATGAGCTAAAAAGTTTAAAACACATACGTATGTTATTGATGGCCAAAGTTTTTCATCGTGATCATATTTGGCACACCTTATTTTGATGTCATCGGTAAAGCGGTCCGCTCAACTAGGGCGCTGCGCTTTATTCATACCTCAAAGCACGCCATTTGATGAGGACGGAACAGTAAGAGCTGTCAGGTATTGATTAATACTGATTGTTCTATCGTGTTCTCATTATGCTTCCGAATATGATGACTTTAACGAATGAATAGATAGGCGTAATGTAACCTTGCTCAATTTTCAAAAGCCGTAATAGGCAAAGTCATTAATCAAACCACATAAGCAGTATAAATCTTTAGGTAGTTCTTTGCAAAATGAAAGGCCCTCCGCCTTTTTTTTCACAAATTAACGCCAATTTAAGCCCCCTCACGCCGGACGGGTGGCTTCATTTTGTACGTTTTCCATTTTTGTACAATTTTTTTTGCCCTTGCCGCCTTTTATGGAGTACGCTTCAGAATGAATGCATTTAAAAAGCGGTCAAAAGGATTCCATTTTTGAGTTTTCCTTATTCTCAAGTAACTCCTTCTTCTCTTTCAACAACAACAACCTTAACCTCAACAAGATGTTCAAGAATGTACTCTCAATTCTTACTCTTTTCTCTTCGATTTATCTATTGATGATGACAGTTCATTGTTTGCCTAACGTAAGTCGGAGATGAGTTTCAAAGTATTGCATTCCTTGTGACCTTTCTGACTTTTTTTTTTATCATCCCATTCTTTTTTCAGGCTACGAAGCCTTTATCAATCAAGCGCGGTGAACAAGGTAGTAATAGCGGTATTCTAAAGAGAGAAACCGGATCCGAATTGAATAAACGATCCTTGGTCAACAAGTTCCGCAAAAGGACCGATCCAAAAAACTATAATCAGATGCTAAGTAGTGCACCGGCACCTCAATCAAACCCGTATTGGAAGCCATCATCAGAGCCTTATTGGAAGCCATCATCAGAACCTTATTGGAAACCGACAAAACGTGATAAAAATAGTCCTTTGTATGGTCAAATGTTGTCTGTTGAAATTGGGAAGTAGATGTTTCGGGATCCATAAAACGTTCAAATGAAGAAAAAGAGGAGAGCAAAAAGCAAGACTTTGATTCACGTTTCTCTCCAGATGTTCCGCTTAACATTTGAACCTTGTTTACTGTACCTTTCCTTCGTCCCTGCGTCGGAGTATTTTCATTTTTCAATTTTCTCTTGGTTTTGATAATAATTATGAATTTCAACAAATTTTTTTGCCTTTAGACACCAATGTTCAAAACAGGGGCTGAGAGCACTTCTCTTTTTTTTTGATCTTGACGGGGATTCAAAGATTTACTTGGCTATTAGGGGCAAACTCGGGTAGCATTTGACTTGATTGGCCCCTATGCTGCGTCGGGACTTATACCTCACTCACTTCTTAGTTTGGTTGAAAGGGCAAAGTATAATTTGACTTTAGCCAATAATCTTCTTATTACTTAAAAGACTTTGAATGGCGTTGAAAGAATCTTTTTACGGCCCTTATATATTAGCCGAAGATATCGTTTCTTTCTGGCTAAAAAGTATAATCGGGGATCAGTGTTAATACTAAGTAAAATGATGGCAGTACTACTCGGGGTGATTGTTATACAATGGTAAGGATCTGACTGACATTGTAAAAGACATAAATAGACTTGATTTCTAACTTGTTTTAAGGTGAAAAGCCATCAGTAAGTAACATCAACTCATTGAGTAACATCAAATTAGAGACAATCTCTACTTTTATTATCGCTTTAAGCGTTTTAACTTATTTATTTGAAGTAGCAATTGCATCTCCTATTCCAACAACTGGCGGTAGTCGTCATGGCTCACTTATACGTTCAAGTTCAGGTCCTGCTAGTTTATCTAGTCAAACACACTCTAGTCGTCCTAGCTCACCTGTACAAAGGCAAGCTACTCCTATGGCACCAGAATCACCTAAAACTAGGAAAGAGTGGCACCATGAAAGAGCAGGAAGATGGGAAGAGCATAATAATGATACAGCAAAAACGGCTAGAGACCACGGTAGAAATGCGTTACAGTCTGCACGTCAAGGTGATTATAAGAAAGCGGCAGTAAATTTAGGCGATGCTTGTCTTATGGGAATGATTTGTGGTATTGGACATATTACTAAAGCCGTTCATACGCAAAAGGCTAACAAACCCTGATCTGTAACCATTACATTTATTTCTTTGATTTCTCTTATTTCTTTTATCTGTTTTATTTTTTTATGTACATCTCTCATTCTTTTTTCGAATCAATATTTTGATAATGTCTGAAGTGTAATAAATCGTGCTGAGCTATAAGTGTAACAATTAATCAAGTATACACCACGAAGCGTATAATTCTCATGTCTTAGAGATTTATGATTCAAGACACAATAACGGAAGTTTTATTATGCTTTCGTTGTCGATTCTGGAGTCAGACGTATTAGCAGTTTTGTACATGATCATAAAGCCAAAAGAATTGTACTTTTTAGTCTTTTCTCTTATCATCTTTCTTTCTGCTCTTTATTTTTGTTTTCTTACGTTTCTGTTTTTAGCAATTTTGAATTTTGATCATCAAATTAAGATTTCCTACACGAATAAGCAAATTATCAACCGCTGCGTATTTCGACGATCATGAAAGTCAAATTAGTTTTATTTCCGTGTCTTCTTGTTTAAGGCTATTTTCATAATAAAGGTCATTTGCAAAGAATCTGAGATTTATATTCAGATTTAAGCGGTTGCCGAAGAACTATAAAAAAGCAACGTACGGCTTTCCGCGTTTATGCAAAATACTATTTTTGTTCATTAACCGTCAAAAATTCTGACTAAACTTAAGAATAAGATCAATTATTAAGCTTTATTTAGATTCAAAAGGGTTGACCGAGATAGCTTTTTATATTCTAGCGGCTACCATTTTGTTTGTTTAAAGTGTTATTGTACCAATTTAACCAGATCACTGTAAGGATGAAATTGTTTGATCTTCAGATTAAGTTGCTATAGCGAAATCTTTATTGTAAGTTCGAATTGCAAACAAAAAAAGGTTAAATAGAGGGACTTTTGTACAAGATTCTTCTCCTTTTTCTCCATCTCAATTCTCTCACTATCTCCTACCAACCAAATCAACAACCTAACAAATAAACATTCAATAATCAAAAATGAAGGCTTTTGCAACTTTAAACTTCTTTTTCACGCTGGTGTTGGCCATGTCCTTCTTTACATTCACAGTAAATTGTGCTGCATTTGTGAGTATCATTTGTTTATAATTCTGTGGCAGTAATGACCACTTACACTTTATCAATTCTTTTTTTCTAAAAAAACCACAGGAAATTCGTGATAATAAATCCAAAAACACTTATAAGTGCCCTGCTGGAAAACTTTGTAAGCGAATGAACGATGAATCGGAGTCAGTCAAACTTATCGAACGTGATGATAGAAAACACAAGCCTCTTTTACCCGAAAAACGTGAAGGAGTTTTAGTCAATTCGATCAATTGCGGTCATGGAAGACTTTGTAAACGTATGAACGATGAATCGGATTTAATCAAAGTTATCGAACGTGATGATAAAATATACAAAACTGCTTCGCTCGAACATTTGAAACGTGAAGGAATTTCACTTGATGAATCAAGTTGTGGTCACGGAAGACTTTGCAAACGTACGAACGATGAAACGCAATCAGTCAAAATTAACGAACGTGATGATAAAAAATACAAAAACACTTTGCCCGGAAATTTAAAACGTAACGATGAATCGGATTCACTCAAGCTTGTCGACGGACGTGGTGATAAAATTTACAAATTACCCCAAAAACGTGATGATGCAAAACATAAACCACTTTTGCCCCAAAAACGTGAAGGAATTTTACTTGATTCATTAAGTTGCGGTCATGGTAGACTTTGTAAGCGTATGAACGATGAATCGGATTCAATCAAAGTTATCGAACGTGATTCAATCATTCCAAAGCCAGATTGTGCAAGTCATCTTTGCAAGAAACGTTCTCTTAATGAAGGTGAAACTATACTTGAAGAGAAGAAACGTGATTCATTCATTCCTAAACCAGATTGCAGTGGACACTTGTGCAAGAGACGTTCTATTCTCAAAGAAAATAAAGCAACGTATGACGCCATTGATCATGCCGATTGAACGGGTCGTGATTGCCTTAAATGATTTTTTATCATGCAACTTACTCATATAACAAAAAGATGTGCTGGTATATTTCTTTTATTTAAATTTCAACGTCTTCCACTCAAAGTTCTCATAGTCCAATGACTTCAACTTTTTATCTTTTTGTCTTTAATACTTATTATGTATCCAACATCATAATTACAATAAATCAAATTTTAATACTTTACCAAAGAAAAAGACGGACTACCAGTAGAGATGCTACAGATGTTGGGCTGAATATTGAGCGATAATCGAAATCGCAAGTGAAGAAGGAAACAATCAGATTAGAAATACGCAGTCCGCTTTTGCGTTTACCGTTGACCGTAATAATTAGCCCAAAGCCCTCTATGATAAGCAATTCCATCCTTCATGTGCCTAATACATTTTAAGTCTATGTACAAATACCCTTTCTTACCATATCTTATCATTATTAAACTTAAGCTACTCTCAATTCAGAAACTTATTCTATTATTTTCTTCATCACTTCTTCAACTTATCTTGTGAACATAAATTTCAAGATTAATATACAAAATTTATAAAGTATTCGTGACTGTATGATACATTGTGCTTCTTCATTGGTGATTTTTATCAAGTTGTGTGTCTGCTATTCAGATCTGTATATTCTTCTAAACGATCTAATCGATCCAAGTTATCACATGATAAGAGAACACTTCCACGATCAAGTCTTTTAGATTTATTTTGAGGAACGTCATCAGCATCTATGCTAAAGTATGATAAACCAATACTTTCCATTGCAACTGCTTCTTTCGCATGATGATTTTGAACAGAATGAATTGAAGGTTGTAAGGTCGTACTCGGTGATAAGATTACTTGCATTGCAGTTAAATAACTATCTTCATTATCATTTTCTCTTTTATATAATTGTTGTTCTTGATCTTGCTTAATTTGAATTATACTTTCTGGAGTAGGATCAAAAATACGAGAAATGATTGAAAATGCAGCAGAAGTACCAAAAATAACACATGTCCAAGCAGAAACTAGATGTGTTTTTTCATATAATTTACTTATTGCAATTGGACCTTTATTAACAACTGAAACGATTTCCATACTCCATAAAATTGAAATACTTGTAAAAATACTCAAAGCCATCAAGATGCTAAGATATAAAATCGTTAAACTGATCCAACATCGATGTGCATATTTATACCTCTCCATTCTTTCCTTTTGAGTACCTTGATGAATAGTTGTATGAAAAGTTGTAGGTGTAGAATTTTGTAATTCTGGAATCGTCGAACGAACAAATGTTTCTGCTGGTACTTCTGTCTTATCATCCGATTCGGATAAACGATGAAAAGGTGATAATGAACGTGGATGATCGAAGTATGAATTCGCATTACCTATCATTTCTTGATCGTATGCATAAAATCTTAAACTGTCATGTCTTCTTTCCACTCTTGGAATGATGCCATCTTTTGAATTCCTTGAAAAGATTCGTTTAACTTTGCTTGGAATTTTGATCTTCTTCCAATATATCAAAGAATGCCAAGGTTTACTACTTTCTTGACACCTTTCTGAAGGTTGAAGTGAAAGATAATGTTGACGCATCTTTTGATAAAGTCTGACGGTTAATTGATATCCAACGATTGCATAGAATATCAATAAGATAGAGGAAAGAATTGACCAAAATGCATACGAGATTCGATAAATTGTTGCTGCTTTTTTATGTCTATTCAAAGTTGTCATTGCCATTGCGAACAATTCTTTACTTTCTTTTGCATTCAATTCGTTTTTCTTTATCAATTCATCATCAACAACTTTTAAAACACGTTGATGAAAATTATGATAAGTTTGAAGATTTTTTCTCAATGCTACTTCCGTACAAATTGCCAATGGAACTTGAATTACGCCAACGAGAAACGGTGAACCTAAACATAAAATGCTTAAAATTAAAGGTCTTGGAATGCATCTATGTAGTATTTTTGGAGAATCAAGAGATCCAATCGAAAAAAATGAACCCCAAGCAACGCATGAAATTGCACTTAATAATGGCCACCAACATAAAATTTGCATAGTTGGTAATGCATTTTGAAGGATATCGTATTTCATCATATATGCAATAACTTCCATCGTACAAGTAAGTATCCAGCAAATGCCAAAAATTGTAATACAAATCACAAAAGAAGTGATTGCATTTGGAACGATATATACTCCTTCTTGACGACGAATAAAACGAATGAACCAAACTTTCTTTTTTAAAATTCGAACGATAAAGATTGGTAATCCGCATAAGATCAATAAAGCAATCCAAGCACAACTTGCAATCAATAAAATAAAATACGATTTTGGTAAATCAAACGTAAAAATTGAATGAACGAAATCGTCAAGTTGTAATAATGATTCGATGCTTCCTCCATCAAAATCGAGAAAGTCATCTATGATTTCTTGTGGTAATTTCATGATGTTAATGTGAGAGAAAGAAGGCGATGGTGGACATTTTTATGGAGTAAAGAAAGATCCGCCTTTTTTATACGCCAATTGCTTACATGTCATAATGTTCGCTTATCTGGAGTCACGCCTTCTATGAAAGGCTCTCTTTTTCCGTCAAGACGGAGTCTAGAAGAATAATAAAAAAGTGTACCACATTTCCGATGTGAATTCAAATTCCGTAAATTCACCAAAAACGAGATACCTATGACACACTCTCCTTCATATTTTTGTGGGCGTTTCCAAATCTATTTACGTGTACATTCCGACGGTAATGAAATTATGTATGCGCAACAAAGCCTTCCATTATATCCGTGACCCACAATTTATTTTTATAATGGCGCACTTCAAAAACAGATTCATACAAGATGATGGTGCTAAAGTGAGAGCAGAATTATTACACGTGCAGGATTCCCGAGGTAAAATTTCCAAAAGAGAAAAAAAAGTACGCGACGGCGCATTTTATTATATTTTTTTAGGTATTTATTTTGAACACAGACTCTGCATATACTCCGACAGATGAAACGCCCATAAGAAGTTTGTATACAGCATTTAGTAAAGAGAAGTTCCTATTCTTATCCTTATCATTCCTTCTTAAATTTGACGATCCGGTCATACCGTTAAGGATGGCTAAAAAAGGAAACAAGCGATCGTCCGAAAAGGCAGACAATACAACCAAAACTACAATTCCACCTTCTTTTGATTCGGAGTTAGATGCTCTTTTCAGTGCTGCTTCTGCTTCTACAAAAAGTGCAAATGTCGAAAGTGATCATAAAGCCACCAAAAGAGGTAAAAGCTCCGATTTAAAGGTACCGGCAACAAAAGCGGCTCAACTCTCACAAGAAGACGATGATGAAGAGGTGGGAAGTGATGCAGAGATTGAAGGATTGGTAGAAGTAGAACAGCGATCAGAAGACGATGAGGGAGAAGAGGAACCGATGACCAACGAGATCGAAGACGGAGAATCTGTTGTGCTTTCTGAAGAAGAGGAAGATGACGACAACAAATCAGATTCCGATCCATCCAAATTGATTCATGAGACTTTACTGGCAAAAAACGGAAAGAAAAAAGAGAAAAAGAGAAAAGCAATCGATGATGAACCACAGGAAGCTCGGGACCGTCGAAGCATTTTCGTTGGTAATCTCCCTATCTCATTGGTCAAGTCAAGACCTGGACTGAAAGCTCTTCAGAAGCATCTTATCGAGCAAAGCCCTTATCCATCTGCAACACACATTCAATCTATCCGATTACGATCTATTCCATTCTCAAAGCCTACAGATGATTATGAAGCACGCAATCAAGAAGAAGCAGATAACAAGATGAAAAAGAGACAGAGAAGTAGAGCATACAAAGAAGCTTTGAATGAAGCAACAGGTGATTATAAAGAGAAAAAGCAGACTTTCTTGACTGGATCTCAAAAGAGAAAGGTAGCATTCATCACACAACAATTAAACGAAAAGGCCGACACTGTAAATGCGTACATTACCCTATCTCCTTTAACTGAAAAACGCCTTGCTGTTTTAAAGGAAATTAGCGGAGACAATATTGTGGACAATTTGACAGCATCTGCATTGGCTGCTTTGTTGGCCCGATCCGCACATGGCTCAACATTTGAAGGGCGACATCTTCGTGTGGACATTGTGTCAGCCTTATTACCCTCAGAGTTGATCGAGAGTGGACTAGACACGATCAAAACAGCGGATGGAAGTATGTTGGGTGCAACTGCTGGAGGCGGTGGTGCAGATCAAGAAAGTAGAAGGAGGACTGCATTTGTTGGTAATATGGACTTTGAGACAAAAGATGAAGAAGTTTTAACATTCTTCAACGCTTTGATGATCGATGAGCGTGGCCAACCTCCTGCTTTGCCCAAATTAGACTTCAGCCGATGCACAAAACTTCCAAAACCTGAAAAAGCATTTGAAGAATCTCAAGTGCTACAACAAGCTTCTTGGGTACAAGATGTGCGTATAATTCGTGATTCTGCTACTCAAATGGGAAAAGGGTTCAGTTATGTGAAATTCCTTGATGCAGCTTGTGTGGATGAAATTATGGCAATGCATGAAACTGAAGAAGCGTTCCTTGCTGCTGCCAAATCGGGTAAATCCAACACTCCAATTGGACAATTCCGACGAAAATTAAAATTGAAAGGACGTCCTCTTCGTGTATCACGTTGCAAGGTACCAAAAGGACATGTAATTCCAACAAAGAGAGGTCGTGATACGAACGAAGGAAATAATATTAGCACTCCAAAAGCTAAGAACAGAAGTCGAAGTACAGGGGCTCCTACTCCAGGCGGTACTTCGCCATTCGCTAAAAGGCAAAAGATGGCTAATGGACGTGGTGCCGAATCACCAACGGCAAGAAGAGTGGCTAAAATCCAAGGAGATAATGAAAAGCCTGCCATTGTTGTCTCTAATCCTTCACCGAAAAACAACGATCCGCTCAAAGCTGCACAATTGGCACAGAAGAAAGCGGATCCTGAGAGACAAGCAAAAAGAATGGCTAAGAAGAACGCCAAACGTGCATCATTGAAGATTACTTCTGAGATGGGAACGAAGGGCAAAGTATCTTTGAAACCGAATCAGAAGAAAAATGGCGGAAAAGCACCGAACGCACACAAGAAATCTCATTCTGCCAAGGTGAGAAAGCCAGGCAAAGTTTGAATAAAGCGAAAGGGAAACATTGTATTCTGAAACATCTTTTTTTCTTTTCCTCCATTCTGTAATATTATTCAATTCGACCCTTTCTCTTCTTGGTCTGCAGAAACGTCTATCGCTGACATCTTTGGCACTCTTGGCATTATCGATGATCGCTCTCGTTATCATTCCAGGAACTTCTGCAAATAATGAGATTCTCAATTTTGGGCCAATCATGTGCGCTGCTGATGAACATGGGCATTTGCAAGAGAAAGCAGCAAGGGAATTAAGTAAAGATTGGCCAAGTATAAAACCATTTTCGGGTGTACAGCTTTTCTCTGTGGATCCTGTCAATGAACCTGAAGTTTGGATCGCCTTGGACTTGGAGGAAGTGAAAGAGATAGTTGATGGAGATGTTTCCGCTTCAAGTTCAGATCGTTCAATTTCGACTCGCAAATCTACAACTTCCGTTTTGCCTTCGGAATTACACTCGGCAGCATTCCCTTTGATAAGTCGAGATATTCAAACCGACTTTTCACCAAGAGATCTTTGGTTAAAAATGTTACCAAAAAGGTTTGAATGGTATACGTATTCAAAAAGGTTTTCTTTTCGAGTTGATTGGTCAGCAAATTTTCCAATTAAAGTTCAAGCAAACGTTCATACGCCTCATAGTATGTTATCAACCGGTAAAGCACGTTGGCAAGCAAATGAATATGAATTTGATGAAAATCGAAGAACGGAAGAACAAGATTTGATCGATGCAATTTATTGGCCTTGTCCTAGGGTTTACGTGCATCTCAAAGTTGACATTGAAGCTTTGCCTATTCCGCCGCCAAAACAGAATCATGTTAAGCAATCTTCTCTTTGGGATATGCTTGTTAACCTATCAGAATGGTACATTGGACCTTTGACCAATCCTTTCAAAGAAGGCAATTTTGGTCCAAACGATAAGATTATTTCACCTGTTCCCGTTCATTTGATTCTCGAGCCTGTTTATCTCGGCTTCATACCACATACAAGTTTAAGCCTATTTATGGTTTTGATACCGTTTTTGTTATTTTCAACTTTCGTTCTTGCACCAATTGTGAAGAAGAAATTGAATGAAATTTTAGCACAAGAAGACGATCAAACAACCTCACAAGCACGTAAAAAGCAGTAAAATACAGAATTTCAAATCATCTTGTACATTAGTCATATTTATCATTGTGATGACCTAATAAGCTGACGCCTATTAATTTAATGTCGGGATTCCGAAGCATTTTGACAATACATTTCTTGTTAAGATTCCGAATTTTCCGTCATGTTTTCTTCGGCGCCGTTTCGTTATTTATGAGACAAAGGGGTATATAAGGTAATATAAATTGTTCCCTTCCTGATACTTTTCTACATCTTGGACATCCTAACCTTTATCAATCTAACATGAAGCAAATTTTCATCATTTTCGTTAGTGTCATCATCACTTTGGCTTTGGCTTCAATTGCGTCAACTAGCCCTGCGCCAGCGCTTAATGTGAGTAGAGTCAAAAGATTTGTTAACAACAAACACTAATCCATCTCCTTCTATCAGATTGGTGAAATCAAAGCAAGAAGTTTATCAAAAGTGACCGGCAAGATTCCTAAATCTGGCCAGCCTGCACCTGCTTGCGTGGAACCACCATGCTAAGGGATATGCATACGTACTTGAAGGTCTTTATTAAGACAGATAACAAGATGATGGGTTTATTAATGGTTATCGACTTCTCATCTCTGTAACTCTCAATCTACTCGCTTCAATGCACGATTTCAAATAATCGATTGAGCTTATTGAAATCTATATACAATGTTTTGCGTTTTTGGAGTGAAAAGTGCTGTAAGAATTTGAATGGCATCCATGAAGGGGATGTGTGTAATGCTTGATTAATTTGGTATGAATATGCTGGGCGTGTAAGATTAAGAAGAATGCAGGATCAACCTACATGATAAAATTTCTAGAGAGAAAGAACTCTTTATTTCTTCTTCAAAGCAGCTAATTGATCAGCTTTAGTCAATTGTAACTTTCCTACACCTCCAACAGGTAAGAAAGTATTATTTGATCCGCTTGAAGATGAAAATTGAGGTCCTTTTGGTGCATGTGGAGATTGTCCAGGTTTGAGTGTAAAAGAGACAGGTTGTTTTGGTAATTGATAAGAAATTCCTAAACTTTCTAATTCTTCTTTTAATTGACGCATCAATTGCGTTCTACGAGACCAACGTTGTCCCCAATCTTGCCAATTACCTTTATGTTCCATTGCTATAACCAATTCGATCGAATTCGTTTGAGATTCGATAGTGTTCAAATTGATTTCCATACCTCCACCCCATTCACGATCATGTTCTTTAACGTATGTTCGCATACGTGAACGTAATTCGTCAATCATTTCTAACAAAGTAGAATCGTAACCGACTTGAATCATTGTAACTTCCCATTGATTGTTCGATCTACGACAATTGAAAATCATCTTTTGCGAACTGAGTAAAGCATTTGGTGCAACAATCGTTTCGTTATAAACGGTACGGAAAGTTGTACTGATCAAGCCAAATTCGACAACAAACATAAAGTTTTCGTCAACACAAACCAAATCTCCTACATCATATGGATGTGTAGCAAAGATGAACACCATCGATTCGAACAAAGTCTTGGCGCTATTTCCAAAAATGAATGAGAAACCGACGACAAAGGTTGAAAGAGGAGCAATGTTTGCCACTGTATTATCTCCGTTAAAGATCAAAAGCCAAATAAAGATCATGATAATCAATGCAACACCTAAAAGTACACCGTCCAACTTTTGAACAGCTGAACTTGCATCTTTGAGTGATGTTGCCAATGCACGACGTTCTCTAAAGATTCTTTGAACGCCATCACGAAATTCTTGCTTGCTCACATCTCCATTACCATCTGCATCGAAATGTTTGAATGCTTCACGAGCTTCTTCAAAAGAGTCGAAAAAGGGTTCAAAATCCTCTGCTACCAGAGTAGTACGATGATGTCCAACAGCGTTGAAAAGTTTCTTTGCTAAACGACGAGCAGAGAGCATTTTCTTGTTCCTATACAACTTGGAATCTTTCATCGTTGCAGTTTGCAAGGCATCCGTCAATTGGGAAGCAAAGTTTTGTTTGCGCATTTCCTTTTCATCGAGTTGTTTTGGTGTTTTAGTACCCTTCTTTCCTTTTGGTGTACCAGCACCTCCGCTGTTGCCATGTTGTTGTTCTTGTAATGGTGATCCATCCCGAGCAGCGCTGTTTCCGAAAAAGCCACCAGTTTGAGAAGCATTTTTATGATGACCGAAAGCGACATTAGCACTCGGTGATTGAGGTCGACTTCCAAAACCGAACTTTTGTCCCCAAATACCTGTTTGTCGTTTGCTGTTCACACCACTAGCGAGGTATTTGCTATCGGCTAAACGATCCAGAGCTCTAAGTGCAGATTGATTCGTCTCAAGGCGTTCTTTGAGAGATACTTTGTGGAAATTGATAGCAACCAATTGAAGTGCAAATTTCTCTGCGACGAGTATGATACCAGAAGCGAAAAGTGCTTTGATTGTAAGAAGAATCCATTTAAAGTATGGCGGATGAGCCTGACCTGGGAATTCAACGGCTAAGATACCACCCAACGAAATCCATGCCCAAGTGATACAAAGAACTAATTTGATCCAAATCATGATTGCGATAAAAACTTCAACGTAAGTCTTGAAAGCTGGAGGAGCTTTACCATAAAATGCTACACCAACCTTAAGCACGATTGGAGGAATCCAGTCCATTACCAAAAAAGTACCACAAGCTGCTGCCCAAATGATAGCAATCCAAATTGACCAAGTTTGTACTTGTGGTCGAACGGGATTATTTTTAAAGGCAGCAGTTGTAACGATAAAAGGTACCATAGCAATACCTGTACCCAAGAGACCAAACACAAATATACGTACCGGTCGTGCTAAGCGCATAAGCCAAAGCCATACTCTACGACCACGTTTTGCGCGAATGACTCGTTTACCTTTGTTATCAATCTCTTCTGCTTCATCATCATCATTATCCGAATCGTCTGTATTCCAATCAAAATCGTCGGTCTCATCGCCTGAGCTATCCCATTCTTCTCCGTCTTCATCAACGTGATGATGATGATAATGATGACCACCACCACCAGATTTACTTTGTTGTGGCGGATAATCGTTTTGGGGGKGTGTTGAATACTTTTCCGCTAAATAAGGATTTTTATCCTTATCAACTAGAGTATCATATTGTACGGAACCTTTTGAATCTTTTCCTCTTTGATGACCGTTGCTTTCGTATGATTGTTCACCTTCAAATCCAGGTTGCATTCCTTCATAAAAATGTGGATTGTTTGGGTCATGTTGATGAATATGGTGAGCGGGAGGATTAGGATTAGAAGTGGCAGAATCGAAACTGGATTGAGATTGCATTCCTGGCCGCACAGGTGCGCGTAAGCTATCTAATGGTATTAAAGAAGGATCTGCACCCTCTCCACGAACATATGGTAGAGAGGACATGATGGAGAGAAAAGTTTTAGTTTCTCTCCTAACTTCTTCTCCTGTTCAGGACCAGCCGATAGAACAGGAAATTGAAAGACGTGTATGGAGTTGTTACGCCAGGTTTATATATGTGTGTTTGAAAGTGATTGGAATTGCTTCCTTGTAATAGCGATGATGATGGAGATGAGGGATATATGCTAAAGATTTCAATATGCAATTTACTGTCATTGACATTCATTCTTTCTTTCGGCCGGCGAAATGTGTTGCTTGGCATATTAACCAAAACTTTTTTAGTGCGATTTCGCCTTTGTCCGAATAAATTTTCTGCAACATTACCGAATTGACAACAACATGTACCCGTAGTGCAAACTTTTTTCCCCCACGTCATCCCTGTCCCTATTTTTTTTTATTTGATTTGATTCTTGTGTTTTAGTGGAACGCACGCGGTGTACGAACGGCGCGTAATTAAGGCACTGCATGCAAGCTTCACGAGACTTCGATTTGGTTGCATATAACACATACACAGGCAGACGATGCTAGTGAAAAGAATAAATAGAAACACGGGAAATTTCCAAACAAAAGGAGAGGAAGTATCACCACAGCAAAAAATAAGAATGATTAAAAAACGCGAAGAGACACTGACTTTGAACCGCCACCCCGAAATTCCAATACTATGCATGACCAAGATGCAAGGTCAGATGTGATCTTAGTGAATTGATGATATGATCGCGCAGTAAAGGTTACAGCTTTGATCTTAAGCTTTTTCTCTTTCATCTTTGTCAAGACCGTTTGCATTTTGATTTATGACATTTGGGAGGCGTTCTAAAGTTGCTCAAATTTGAAGCAATAGAATATTTACTACGCTTTATTGAATCGTGGCTTTCAGTAGCTTCATCTTGACTGTTTATAAGTCGCTCGGATAGTGATGGACTTGCTATATTCATCTAGACGGCAAAACATCATATTAGTGACATACTATTATGGTACAAACCACCTCACTCACAATCGGCAAAGACGCAACTTGGAGGCTGATCAGGATGAAGGTCGTTAAGAAAAGAAAGAGATTGAAGAGCATGAGTGCTGTTAGAAAAGTTTGAATGCAGAAGAAATAATTATTGCTCTTTATATTTGCTGCGTGAATTGATGATGAAAGGTCAGAAATAGCGCACACGTTATCCCCTAATACTTCTCACGGCAGCGCTTGGCATAGTCTTATCCACGCTTACTAAATTCGTTATCATTTCCGAATTGATTCGGCAATCGCCAACCATGACATCAATGATAATAATTAATTTGATTTTTAATATAAATTGTCCCTTTCGCGGCTCCCCGCTTTTGAAGATAAAGCAAATTTTACACACGGTCGATCGATATTAAATAGGTCTGAGAACATAAACGGTCCGAATTGAAAGTCGCGAAATCGATAAAAGGCTAAAAAAAGTAAGGGAAGTCAAAGCCCAGCCGAAAAAGTCTCTCATTTTCAACGTTATTGAAGTCTAAAACACGATGATAAGAGAACTGTCAAAAGGTTGTTAGCCGATAAGGGGCGCTATAATCCGACTAAGTTCATTTTATAAATTGTATTTAGCGAGAAAAGACAAGATAAGGATAAATATAAAAATGGTCTTTAATCACTATTGAGTGAAAAAAGAACTAAGAAAGGAGGCATAGTTCGAAAATCAAATTTCAGCAATGGTCCTGGCATCCAATAATGTTTGGCACTCCTGCGCCTCGCTTAAGGTTTTGAGATGGTTCATTAAAAGTGCGCTTTTCGTAGCTTGTAGTGATTGTCTCAATCGAGCGCTTAAACGGTTTTCCGCTTTTATTTGCCTAGAAAGAGAGATTAAAGGAGATTATATCTCAGTAACAATAGAACTAAAAAAGTCTGTTATCACTCACAATATTGAATGGCATAGAGTGCACTCTGCAAACACAAAGAAATAAAGCGAGTGCGAAAATGATGATGAATACTTGCTTCATAGCGAATGATTTAGGTTTTGAATGAGTTGGATGAAGAGGGATTTATAAAAATTCAAATAAAAAGACAAGGACTTTATATAACTTGAAAAGAAATAAAATTCTTAAGTCTCAACCTTTTATATTGCGCCAAAAAGACCTTATTTATCCGAACAAAAGCCATAAAAGAAATGACAAATTGAAAAAGAAATGTAATCCGTCCTACATGCATCGGGTAATGTATTTGTATCATAAACCTTATTCAAATACGTTGGCCGGATCCTGGATTTAGAAAATTAGCCGCGGTTCCCATAATTCTTTGTTCCTGAACATTTAAGTAGCCGAATAGTGAAACTTAATAAAGGCAGCCTGCGGGAAAAGCCATATTTGCCAAGTATTAGAATTTCATTCATAATTGTGCATGAAGGCTGAATAATTTAGTAATAACTTCGGCGGTGTTGTAGTGAGTCCGTGTCAATTGGTTAATTTGATTGGTGGCTGTTATAAGACACATTATAAAATTTACGCCAAACATTTTAGTTGACTCCGAAATGAGTATGAATACATGATCAAGGTAGAATAAGAGATTGTTAATACACTTTCTTTCGTAACCATAGCGATGAGAAATAGTTTAAAATTGTATATTAAATTTCAGTATATTGACAATGTGATACATAATTAATAAGGCGACGGAGAGACAACAAATCACTTCATTATAAAGTTCATCAACAGAGAGTTTTACGTCACAGGGTGGGGTTTGCATTGAGGTTCATTTTGTGTATAATTTGAACACTTAATACAACGTTCAAGTTGAATACTAGTAGTTTTACTGTCACGCTTGATAAACCCCTATAAGATAGGAAATACCATCATTAGTAGTGTTCAATTTCGAAAATAAAACTTACCACAGGAGCAGACATAGCAGACATGCTCATAATGAGAGCCATAAAAGCGAACAAGATGACGAGATTGTTCTTCATCATAGTTATGTGTTTGTAGAATGGATATATGTTGCTGATGGTTTGTGCGAAGAAAATGGAGGGGGAGTCCAACAAATTCTTCCTCTTTATATATCCTATATCCTACTTCCTGTTTCTCATACACTCGGCTTGGTAATTTCTCAATTTTGGCGTAATCGGTACTGTTAAGCTCACCAAGGGACGATTATCTTCCAGTGGCTTGTCGGTATGACGTAGTAAAAAGCTTCATAAATCGCAATGTGATAACTTCAACGTGAAACCTTGAAACGCCAAGAGCAATTCCATTTCCAACAAGATCATTTGATTGATTGACAGATTGTGGTGATCTCATCACAAAGTGTTATGAAAAGGCTAGATCTTTATTTTTTGTTGCTCACATGAAGATTCATGAGCCGAATAAGATTTCTGTTTTGTGATGCTTTGATTTTTTTTGCTGCTCTTCGCCAACATTATGTCATAGGATGCTTGATGTGACGTTTGAGTAATGAATTCATCTTTTTAGCTCTTTTGAAGTTCATCCTCCTTGTCATGATGGCCAACTTGGAGTATAAAATCTTCTCTCTGATCACCATATCTTGATTAATTTGTTTACTCTATCTGTATATAAGACCTTCCTTCACAGTATCCTTGCCAAGGAAAGGGCATGGGCGGTGGTGTAGGGTACTCAGCACATGCATACTGGGTTGGGCTGGGTAGCAGTGCACTGCGCCGCGCCTGGCGCACTCAAGGTTTGTGAAAAGGTTGTTGGTGGTGAAGAAGTGAAGAAGCGGGACACGTACGTAAAGAGAAAGATGGAGTGGAGGTGCGTAAGGTTCAAAATAGGCAAAATGACAGTGTATTTTTCGAGAGCAACACTTTTTTTTTCGCGTGTAATACGAACGCTAGACGGGAACGAGGACCTGCATATTGTATTTGCTTTTGATCTTCAACATCATTCAATCTTAACTTTCTCTTTTTTTTCCAAAGAATAAAGAGAAGTGTATGATCAATTGGAGGTATCACTATAATCTTGTGTGCTGCTGTGTTTGATCTGCTTTTCACACACACACAATGTCAAGACGACCAAGTCAGGCAAGCACAACGGCCAAGAATAACGTAAATGATGGAGGAGGTACAACACAAGATGCCCATCTAGCATATCATTCTAGAATTGAAGCATCTCTTCAATGTTTAAAAACACTCATTTCACCTTCTCAGGCTAATAGTAAAGCATGGCGTCTAATTCATCCTCAACCTGGAATTTCTACCGGATCGGCTACCAATAATCCCCAATCTACAGCAAATGCAGCATCCATTTCATCTATATCATCCATAGTAGGTTCACAAAATGTTGATGACTTACCAACTTCAGATTCAATCCCATCCACTTCACGTCAAACTTTGGATAATGCAACTGCAATGCTCGGTCAACCTACTATCGTTCAAGTCCATCGAAGAACGGCAACAAGAGCATCAAAAGATTTGACTGCATCAACAGCTACTATCGCACCTTCATCCAAACCAACAACTTCACAATCTCCTTTGCTTCCACCAAACAGCTCAACAGGTGCCGATATTTATCGTGCAACATGTTATATACCCATTAAAGGCGAAGAAGAATTGAGTAATTTGGAATGGAGTGATGTACAAGATGCATTTCGTCGATTAATCGCAACACCAGAATGTCGTCCGGCATGGGATAGAATCGTAGAAGAAAGTGAAATTGTAGAAGAAGTTGATGCTGATACAAGAATTAGTAGAACAGTTTTCAAATTAGGTTGGCCTGCAAGTCCAAGAGATGCAATCACTGTTTCACGTACATTAATGGATTCAAACACTTTGATTGACGTTTCATGCTCTTTACCACGATCTTTAGATGCTCCTGTCTACCTTCGTCCAGCTCCGCCTTTTGTACGATCACACGTCAATTTGTTCGCTTGGTGTTTAGAACGTGCTGCATACACTGGCAAGCCACACGTAAAGCTTACTTGCTTTTGGTCTTGGGATCTTCGAGGAGCATGGATAGGAATGCCAGCTGGTGGAATAGGAGCAAGATTACCTAGTTTGATCACTTCATTGGTGCAACATGTCAAAGATGGTGATGCTTTGCATGTTCCATTCTTATCGCATTATGGACGAAATGTTGAATTAACAAACAGAACATTTAATTCATCGCGTGATATGGTCACAGTGGAATACCAAGTTGTATGCGATGATGTACAAGGATTACATTCAGATCAAGCTAGAGATTTGCAATTGGAATGGTCTTTGCCTGCAGCTGAAGGATGGGACGTTCATGTTGACGTGAAACCGCTTGATAATCATAAGCATTCAAGCGTCGAATGGAAAAGTACAGCAACAAGGACGATTCAATCTGGACGGCATTCCGCTAAAATGACTTTTAATGTACAGCATTTACAAAGCGAAGGCCCGTCAGGAAGATCTTTGCTTGCTGAAGGTATTCGTGGTAGGATCACAGTTCAGCGCATTGCCGCTAGTCAAGATGTTAAATTGCGAATTAACGACAAACCGTTTGCAGTTGAAGAGGTACGCCTTACAGATGAAGAAATCGTATCACCAAAGACTGATTTTGATCTTACAACTGGTTCAAATTCGCTTGCCGATGATTCTGCATCTATCTCAAATTTGAGTATGCGCAGCGAAGTTTCTTCTGCTTCAGCAACAACTATGGGCGATGATGTGATCAAAAGGGCGGCAACTCCGTCAAGCATATCAGGATCAACAACCAAACGACAAACTTTAGACGTGATGGGATCACCAATGCAAACTTCCTTGTCGAGTGGTAGACCTGCACCTGATCGAAATACAGCAATTGCCAGTATTATCAGACGAAATTACATCTATTTCACATCTCTATTACAAGAACCTGAAGCGAAATGGAAACATTTTAGCGATACAAGAGGGGTAACGATTACGCAATTGGACAGTATTGATCCTACTTTGGTCGTTTATCGAGCTGAGGCTACATTTGTAGGTGTTGGCGTTTGGGATTTGTTTGCAGCAGTTGCCAATGCAGGCGTGAAGAATTCATGGGATAAAGGAGCAGAGGAATCCAGATTAGTTGAAGATCTTGGTGATTCGAGCAAAGTGTGGTGGAACAAGCTCAGAGGGACATGGCCAGTTGCTTCTCGTGATTCAGTGGTAGTTGAAACGGTGTATAAATCACCTTCATCTATACACATATTTTCATTTTCAAGTGATGATAGGAAATTGTTCCCGTCTATACCTTCACCTGATACAGGTGCTATCCGAACACAAATTGATTTGAGAGGATGGAGTATCGAAAGTTTAAGTCCAACAACGGCACATATTACCCTAATCGAACAAAGTGATCCGAAAGGATGGACGAGCAAAAGTTCCGCTACTCCTGCAGCCATGACTGCAGCTGTTGCAGGAGTAGGTGATTTTGCTATCAAACAAGGAGGACCGCCGATCACAACACGGTTATTGGGAGGCAAAATTCGTCAAATGAAATATGAAGCCGATAAATCATCTTATCGAGTTGAATATGATCTAGTGGAAAATCACTCGGAAGATCCTTCGGGGAATGTGGAATGCGAAATTCGATGCGATGTTGAAACTTGGTCGCCTAGCTTGGATGTCGTCGTCGATCCACCACCAATCAACGTAAGCTGCTTACGTCGTCATAAACTAAGTCAAGGTGGCAGTGGATTGTGGCTCACGATTGAACAGCCGATTGCCAGCTTGGAAGATGATCCTTCTCGAATCACAGTAAGAAAGGCAAATAATAAAGAGAAAGGGGTAGTTTACGTAAATGGTGCACGAATGAAAGTGGATATGGATGATCTAAAGGATGCAGAAGTAACACAATTACGTGAACAAAAGCGAACAAAGCCAAAAAGAGTGCCGCTAGACCTCGTTAACGAAAGTCCAAGGAGACCGATGATAGGAAGTAGTTCACCTGTTGGAACGATTTCAAGAGCAGGAACTCCGGCTAGTGCAAATGGCATCAATACTGCTTCTAGCAATTTAGCTGCAATAACAAGTGGAGCAGCAAACAGTAATGGTGCAATCAATTCTGCTACACCGGCCGAACAGCCAACGATGGATGTTTTCTCAGATGAAAAACCAAGACAACCAATGACATGTGCCTTGGATGTTTTGTTTTTATTACGACGAATTCACGCTGAAAGAAGTCCTGATCCTGCTGGAAATCCTGCGGGTTGGTCTTTGGTTGCCAATCGAAATGGATTGTATACAAGACGCAAGATGATGCAATCCATCTCACCAACTGTGATTGTACAAAGAGGTGACAAGGTAGTTGAAGGCTTAACAGCAGAAGACATTTTAAGTGTAATATCTAATGTACAATGTCGAAAAGTATGGGACGAAAGGGTAGAATCAACTACAAATTTGGAATCATACGGCAATGGAGCATCTACTGGCTTTTTTACCACAAAGGGTAGCTTCCCGTTCCGTGGCAGAGCTTTCAGTTTGGCAAGTTTGGTTGCTCGTTCAGGACCTCGTGCGTCACAATTTGGCAATCCAAGTGCACCGACAGTATATTTCCATGCTTCTTCTTCCTATTCGATGTCTAAATCAACATTTTCAACGATGAAGTTAAATCCTACTGGTCTACCAATGGGTAAGGTTTTAATCGATGGATGGATCTTAGAGACTTTAGATCCTTACAGTTCAACATTGAATTATCAAATTCCTTCAACAAGAGTGACACATTTAGTTGCAGTTGATTATGCTGGAAGTTTGCCAGTCACTGTGAATGCAATGTGGAATACGCAATTATCACGAAGTATTGTTCACGTTGAAGAATATCTCAAACAACATGGAACTTTGCCAACCTTACGTGCACCTCCTTCTTGCATGGAGGTATTGGGAGATGGTAGAGATGAAGATCATGATTTGATTTGGAATATGTCAGATGATAAAACAAAGAGAGCTTGTACGTTGCTTTCGAATGATTTTAGCATTGCAACAAAAGTATACAATGTGCTTGTTACATTGGATGCAGCTTCTTCGCTTACAGAGGAATCTTCAACCCCTCTTGCTGTACCTTTTCCACGAAGAGCAGCATTATCGAATGCGTCAACGACGAGAGGATTGGCAAATGCTGCTTCGATGTTTTCTTCTCCTTCATTGGATGGTAACCTTTCTAGTCCATCAAATGCGATGATTGAAGGAGGAACAAGCGTTGATTCAACCCCTCTCTCACGTACAACGAGTATCAGCAGCTTACGCAGTACAACATCTCGACCTAGACCTTCTGTGATTCGAAAAGAGACAAAGAAACCATCTGATTTGGTGGTATTGGATGTCGAAGTAGAATTACGTCATTATGAAAGAGGATATGATATCATTCTCAAATCAATGCTAGGAGAGGAAAAGGCAAAGGAGACAGATGATGAAAATGAAGAATCGTTACCTGCTGAAACACCAAGAGCGATTGCACCTTCTGAACAGAAAGAGTTTCCTTCTCTTACCAGCAAAGAAAGTAAAGCAAGTAAAACGCAGAAAATCAGTACGACTTGGCCGATGAACATTTCTTCTAATGATGTAGAAGAATTGTTGCCTTTATCAGTTTCGACGTTCGACCTACCACCTTCTGCCGTCCTTGCAGCAACTTTGGATCCTTCAGCTAGACCGAAAAAGCATCTCGTTCGCGTTACTTTGCCAACTGCAGCTTTCATGGGCACGGCTAGAAGCAATCCTTTCCATGGACCTGAATTGGAAGATGCTCCAGAATGGTATGACAAAGTACGAGAGCGAGGAGCATTGATCAGTCTAGAATTAAAACCACGCGGAGGAGAATTGACAGGATTATCAAGTCCGACTAGCAATGGAAGTTCATCATTTGATAGTCAAAAAGTTGGTTCGACTTCTGGTTCATCAACTCCAAGTGATAGTGACGTGAGTGATCAAGGTGAAACAGATTCACAACAAGTTCCTGTGTTTTATAAAGGAGTGAGAATCTCGGTAACGCACGTAAACAAAACGTCTGCAATGTTACAACGTGAAAGTGATAATGAACAAGAATATGCCATCTTGAAACGTATTGCTCCACCTGTACCACCACGAGCAGAAGGCCAACCAACGCCAGCCGGAATGAGTATGCATAAGCGAAAGGAAACGGCAGAACAAAAGTTGGAAGAACGTTTACCGGTTCAACTACAATCTCCGCTTGCTAAATCGACAAAGTTTATTCGAGATGCATCAGAAAGTGTAACGGAAAAAGCAAATGTAGAAGAACAAATGAAGAAAGATGGAAATGTTATTTCACCTTCTTCTTCTGTTGGCGATACAACGATTGGATTAACACCAATGGCAAATCGAGCAAATCTTCTCACGCCGAGTAATTCAAATCAAGCGAATGCGAGCAGCTCTACGCCAACTCCTACCACACGAATTGCTAATCCTTCAACGCCAGCATCGGCTGCAAGTGCACAAATAATGAGCATTTTGAATTCCTATCCATTATCAAGATTAGGAGGTGGTGCATCTACTGCCGTTTCAACAACAGTTGCAAATGGAGGCTTGTTTTCTAGGAGAACGGAAGCAGATAATGATGGAGCCACTGGTAATATATCCGGAGCAGATGGTGAAAAAGGTAAAGCAAACGGAGATCAAAAAGGACTGATTGGTATTCTAGGAGGAGATGATGAAAATGCGACAACGATGCCAGGTCAATTAATCATTGCGACTGAACAAATTCGAAAAAGGATTGTTGATATTCGATTTACATGGTCAACAATGATCTTGGTCGCTTTAATTGCATTTTTACTTGGAAGTTTAGTTCGTTCTTTATTAGAACCTGCAGATTTCATTCTGGTGAATCAACTGAAGGGAACAAGCAATTTACGTGGTCAAGGAGGTCAAGCAATCGAAGCAGCAGCAGTACGAGAAGTTAAAAAGTTATTCGATCAAGGTCAAGGTCCACAAGTTGGAGAACAAAATAATCCACATCATTCTGTCGCATGGCGTGAATTGAAACGATTGATCGAATTGAGAAATTTGTTCGGTGGTAGATGGGATTTAGTCATAGCAGCCGTTCGTAGATGAATGAAAATGTATGATAATTATAATGAATCACACACTGTTACCATCATCGGAATCCCGGATGAAGTCGGCATTTGAACTTTTAATGAAAGGCCCGAAAGTCACGAGGTCACCGATGGTATCGAATGTTCCGAAAAGTTGTTGTTACCGTGTCCACTTGGAAACAAATTCTTGGCAAGGTAACGAGTACCTTTCCGTCTTTCCCATCAATCGATCGATTGCGCCCGCTTACATGCATACTCTTGCACTTAATCTGTCATCGCGAAAGACGCCGATACGTACTTCAACCTATACGTCAAATCTTGCATATCACCGGATAATTGATCGTGCAAAAACACAGCACACATTCTTTTTCCCACAAAAAAGAGGGATGCGGCGGCGGCAAACGTGGCTATATGCTCCATCCGCCTAATCTTCACGGAATACCGTAGAAGAAATCAATTTTTTTTAAATCAATTTTCATTCATGAATTCACTCTTTCTCACTTCATTCATTCGTGCATGATTGTATGCAAGACTTTCCAGAGATGTGGTTTTTATCTGTCCGCCTTTCTTTAAAAAAGTTTATCCAGCCGGATGGATGTCAAACCATGTGGTCAAAAATCCGCTTTTTGACGCCAAAACTTACAGCTGACGTGTTGACATGACAGGATTCTTTGTGCATCTGACAGAGCCACTAAGCATTCCTACATACACACACATTCTCACTCTCTTTCTCATCATCTCTACTGTGTTTCAGGAAGAGGCAATGAATGACGGTGAATTAAAGTTCTTGGCGCTTTCCGCGCTCAGCTGGTAAACTTCCGCAAATCGTCGGTGGTCCCCCGTTTCTCTTTGCTTTGGATAGAATCGGTCCAGGCCCGTAAGAGCACGGATCACGCACACACACAGACACACTCACTCAAATCAAGAAAAGCGGACACAATAACATTCTCTCGTTTTTTGCGGGTATGAATATTATTCATGCATTCATGATCGATCATGAATTCAGCTCGTCATACATGCCATTTCCTCCGTTCATCTAAGGACCGTCAAAGTCCGCGTAGGATCTATGCTTTCCTTTTTTCTGCTTTGACCCTGTTTTCTATTTTGTTCTCAGGAAAAATAAAATTCACCGATGTTTTGCTTTTTTTGTTTTTTTGTAATTTTATTTTACCGCTTTTTTTTTTCTTTTGAATAAAATCACCGCTCCGGTTTGCGCCGCTTGTGCTGAGCAAAAATGTTAATCACATTTCTCTTCCTTTTTTTGCTATCCGAAAAATGAGAGTGGGGGAAAAGTATGAAACTTTAATTCTTTTCAGTGATCATGTGAGCTTCCTTGACAGACAACAATTGCGGTGAGCAAACAAGAAACAAGGTACACTCCGTTTCTTCTCTTCTTTGTTTACAACCTTCAGCTCTTTGGCATTTACCCTGTCTGTTTCCAAGCAATCGGATCCAGTTTCAAGAATTCGATCGCTGGCAGCCACTCACACACGCCAACAAAACAATTCGGCATCCTTGTTCAAAAGGTAATTGAGGATCAACAGAGTGTCGCAACATGCCTGTCTAATGTTGAACAAAAAAACCATCAGATACATTCCTCAACGCTGTCAGATCTCAATTAAATCGGCGACTTGCTCTGTTTTTCCTTCATCAAGGTACGATTGAAGCGTGAGCCGTGATGACATAAAAAGAGACAATTCCACAAAGTGGAATCAATCTTTTGTCCCCCGCTCGCTCAATTTGAGTTCAAATTGAATGAGTGCTCTAACGACAAGTGACATGAACGAACATACTTGGATCATGTCAGCAAATCAACAATACTATCAACCATTAGCGCCAGAATTTATGATGGAATCTTATCCAAACAACCAAGCCATGTCAAATGTTGCATACCCTTCCCTTTTTGGACAAAATGAGCAAGAGGAAGTTGTGCGTCGCGCTTGGATAAGACCACCGCAACCACAACATTCACAAGTGCAAGAATCTTACTCTCCTCCTTTTTCGAAGCAAAATAAGTCCAGCGTTCCTCGTACGAATCCAACTCAGAATCGTTTGCCAAATCTGCTAGAAAGCATTTCAGAAGCAGATATAAGATACGAAAATGGACCAAATCAAATCGAATCACAAGATGAGCAAGAAGGATTACCACCATTAGCAAATAATTTATTGCCTATTCCACTTACAATAAATCCCTCAGCTACGCATGATCGTGAATTTTGGGATCAACATCGTCAAAGTTCGCTCACTTCAAACTTTTTCGATGGTCACACGAGTATGAATCTTTCTGGAAGACCACACACAGTAGGCAACTTCATCAATGAACATGCAGAATGCAATGGAGATGATTCTGTATTGCCGTCTTTGCCTAATGATGAAGTTTATCAAGCTATATTGCCGGAGATTGTGCATACCCGCTTACCACATCCAGACGGTGTCTTATTGTCTGCTCCAACAATCAAATCGGACAAGATACCAATCTACTCAAACGATCAAATGTTCGGCTCATGGTTTAATGGAGTTTCTTCGGGTCCAAATAGTATTCTCTCAACTAGAACGCATTCGCATGTACCGCAACTGACTAGGAGTCATTTTTCTGGCATTTTGAATCCTACTTTGCCATTCACCTCTACAAATCCTCTTCATCGATCTGATTTTCGATCTAATCATTGGCATATCACATCTGATATTGTTCTCATCGCGCCAAGAAGTCAAAATGGTCAAAGTGGACCAGATATTCATTATCCAAGTGATCCAAGACCAGAAGATGTATGGCATAGCCTTCAAGAGCCAAATGCACCGGAATTTCCTCAACTTTCTGCGGCTACTGTGAATCATTTGGAATTTTACGATTATGGTCAAGTACAAGTACCACGTGATAAAATTGTTCCTCCTCCTCCTAACAATCGTGCGCCAGGTGTAATGCCATACAATTCTCCTCCGATGGATTCTTATTTTCATCTTAACCCAAAAAATCGTCCAATCCGTCAAGATGAAAAGTTACGATTCCCAGCCGATCTATATACACCAAGATGGGTACGTGGAGATGGTCCTGCTCGCGAAGGCTTTTGTAGCTTGTGTGAAGAAGGAAGTTGGTTACAACTCAAAACATCGCAATACTGGTATCATGTTCGTTTCACTCACGGTGTCAATTCCAATACCGGAAAAATCTATGATCCTCCTTTACGTTTGCGTATCTGTGATGATCCTTTGTCATCTACTTATGGCTTTTGTGGTGAATGTCATCAATGGATAGCAATCTGTACTCCGCGTCGCAAACGATGTTTTACGCCTTGGTTTAAACATGCCCATGCATGTCATCGATTTCAACATAGTATGGGTCATTATTTACCTTTGCAAGAAGAAACAAGCGAAGCGACTCCTGCGATGTCTTCCGATATTGATCGCATGAACATCGAGGAAACTTCTGAACAATCAGCAGAAGAGCAAGATGAATTGATTTCATCACCTCCTTCTCAAGCTGAACAGTCTATGCCACAAATCAACTCACAGATGGTAATCTCTGAACAAATTTTGACAGCTTTTGAAAAGGACAAGGTTCATCAAAGAACATCTTGGCCTGTTGCACCTGTGGCAGTCTCCAAATCATTATCAAATAATCAATTCTCTTCTTATGATCGTGATCACCGCGAACAAGTTCAACCAACGCTCCATGAAAGAACACTCGGTCATCGTCGTAGCGCAAGTGAAGGATGGCTCGAACTTCAAGAAACAAGTACAACGTCAAGCGGTAGTCTGATCAACGATGTTCCTCATCGTCCAAGAGCAGAAACATCTGTCAAAAGTCCTTTTAGCAGCGCATCAAAAGGTCAAAAAGAACTAAGAAGTCGCAAAAAGCAATCTGGTATTCTGAAATCGACCATAAAGAAGTGATCATATTGTAGCTTTGGCTATGATTGTATATATAATGTACATTGAATCAAGACCGAAACGAAGAATCTGACGATAGATAACGACGCAAGATAGAAACGACATAAAGACAAAAAAATATCTAATGATCCAAGCTATGTAACTTCACGTACCTTCAACGGAGAGCAATTTTTTGTAGCATTTTCATTTACCATTCAGGCTCTCAGCTTTTGTTTTTCATTGTATCGTATTTGACTTTTAAATGAATATATTTTATGATGTCGTTCATAAATAATACAAGGATAGATTTGTTACTGTGCTTCTTCAACAACAACGTATCTTCCTGGTGATACTTCATCGAGAATTCGACGTGAAGTCCAATAAGTGAAGGCTTGTTGAGCAGCTTGAACAGAGACATCAAGTTTCTCTGCAGTCTCTGTGAGAACAATGTCAGCAGTCAAAGAGGATTTATTGGCTGCTGCCATTTGAATGATTGAAGCTTGCAAAGGTGTCACATTATCATCTAGCGTTTGACCATTATCCATCTCTATATGGACATGAACAAAATTTCGTCCAGGTAACCAACGCAGCTTTCTACCATGAACGATTTTACTGAATTGATTTTGATAGCTCTCCATAGCTTCTTTATACGATTTAGGTAATTGTTCTTGTTCACTTGCGTTTGCTCCATTGACAGGTGCACTGGTATTTAAAGCGCCTGGATTTGCTGCTCCGGAAACAGCTAAAGGCGCAGATGCAAACATCATCGAACCTCCATTCGCCCCAGCCCCGCTACTACCATTTACACTTTGACCAGGATTGACACCTCCGCCTTGAGCTGGAATTGTACCATCATCATTAAAAAGAGGCCAGAATTGACGAGAAAGGATAAGTGGATGTAAAACGCTCATTGCAACTTTCACATCATCTTCTAATGCTTGATCGACTTCCGCATCAACCCGATGAACCCGTCTGTCGATCCTTTGTGATCGCTTTATATCGTTCAACATGACATCACATTTATTCATCGAAGAATCTCCGAATCGTTTTTTCAAATTTTCATTTAATTCGTATTCCTTTCTAGAGTCATATTTTCGAATTTGAATAATTTGTTCTGCACAACTCTTTTCAATTGCTGCAATAAAACCTTGTTCATCATCAAAAATTGAAATTATAATCGCAATAACATCTGATTTTTTGCTTTGTCGATAATCCGGTCCAGCATCGATAGGTCGAGGTGCCCAATCTTCATCTGGTTCAGGAATGAATACCATTCGTTTTGTTTCATCCATTGCTGCAATGTCCACGTTGATCGAATCTGCATCCATACCTTCATTTATGCCATTCAATCCGCTTGCCGTTACATCTTCATACATTGTGATTGATTGATCACCTGCTGAACCACGACCTGATCGACCTAATCCGCTGTTCAGATCGCTTGACTCTCGCATCATATTGTGCAAGAGAGTAAAATCACCTGTTTGACCTAAAAGACTTGCAACAATTACCGGAATCGTATCATTCCTTGCTCGCAAATAAGAACGTACAGGTCCGATGACATGAGAAAGTATCACACCACTTGGATCAACGAAACGTAAAGAGCGAATCAGATGGGTATAAAATTGAATGATATCCCTTGTCGAAGCACCAGGATGAAGCAATCGTGCTTGAAGAGCGTCTGCAAGGGTCGAAGAAACGTAATCTTTTATATCAACTTGTTCAGAACATTCAATCAAATCTTGAAGAGCGGGTGAAGATTGTGGAAAATCGCTAATGATATCAAATAATTGTCGAGCACGTAATTGACCAAGTACTAAAAGTAGCTTGTAAGAAATTTGCTTTGAGAGCACATTTAAATGATTCACATCCCAAATCCGTAATATTGGCAAGATATGATTCTCTAACCAGCCACGTAATTCCGGAATAGCTTGTTCTTCAAAATCGTACGAATGTTCGCCAAAGCTATCGTCGGGATTGTTGTTGTTATCGAGTATGTTGGATCGTGTAGATGATAAAGAGAAAACGCCGCCTGAGAAAATCTTATCTCGAACGATACTGTGCACAACTATAGATATGAGAGATTGCCATTCTGATCTCAATCCCAATGCCAATAATGCATCTCGCGTTAAACTTTGAGATCTTGCTTCTAGGATATCACGATAAATCGCCTGTGCAAAGTCTGATCTGTATGCAATGAGAGAATGACAATTGACAATGAACAATTCATCTTGTAGCGGTTCTCTTAACAAATTGACAAGATCTTCATATACTGCATATACAGATGATGCTTTTCCCAATACTTCTTCGGCTCGATCTGCTGAAGGTTTGTTTGGTATCTTTAGCCTGCTTGAAGAGGGCAAAGCTGAATAAAGTTCTTCCTCATATCTTTCTTTGATGTGAGTCCAATTCCTGCGACTGAAATTAGCACGAAGACCGGGTGAAAGATCTTGTAAGGAGCCTAGCAGTACCTCTTTCGACTTCGAATGATTGTTTAAAAATGATTTCAGCTGAGACTCAATGTCGTTCAAATGATACTTGCTTTCATCTTCTATTGGATCATTTGTGTGAGCATACCGAAGCAGTGACGCAAGTCCTGCCCCTTGTCCATTATCAATTACCATCTTTGTTATAGAAAGATCATTTCAATCTGATCCATATGGCTGGCAAGTGTTGGTGTTGTTCTTCTTCGACACCCTCTACGCGAAGTAGAGTGGTGTTGTGTATGTACACGCGTCGAGCTTAAAAAGAAGAAGCCGAGTTGTCCAAAGTCCGAAAATCACACGAGTGAAATGGGCTCATAATCGGAAATCTGCAATGTATGTATACTGCTTGATGCACTCACTTCTACGTACATACACTAAGAGAGTGGGGGTACTGCTTCTATGTGTTCTTGTTGCCGTAACATACATGGAAGAAACAATACATTTGAATCCTTCCAACAAACTTCACACAACAATCATCAATCTTTCTAACAACTTCAGACTGCTGTCAAAATTACGGGGCCGATTTTGGTATCCCTGTTCATTAACGGAGCTGGCGCTTGCGCCTAATCATTAACACTTCTTGTCCATTTCCCCCTCAATTCAATTAAAAAAAGTTAACCTCATGCTACCGAAGCATTGAATCGAATTTGGACAAGAAATTATCTTTGTAAGGCTCGATCATGTCTTGTTGTGCAGAACATCAAGTTTTGACCACTGGGTCTTCTTACTTGTTCAACGTATGGTCAAGCTCGCCTTTTTTAACATCTTTGGTCTTAGGTCCGATCGTGCTGGCAATCGTATTAATATATCCTGCATTGATATTCTTTACACCACAAGAAAAGCAATTAGACTCAAGTTCGTTTCAATATGTTACAGCAGAAGATCCATCTACAAAAAAGAAGTTGCCAAAGCTGGAAGAAATTGAAGCAGAAGATGAAGAAATTCAATTAAGTATCGTCATTCCAGCTTTCAATGAAAAGGAGAGATTACCGATCATGCTTGATGAAGCAGTAGCATTTCTAAACAACCTTAAAAAGTCAAAGAAAAGCTTAGTAGAAGCAACAGGTAAACAGTCTGCCAACGGTCATTCTCACACAGTAGGGTCAAGTGCTTCTAAGCGTGCACTCGTGAGCCCATTGCAATCAATCGAATTCATCATTGTAGACGATGGATCTCGTGACTCAACCGCAAAAGACGTATTGGAATATGCAAAAAAGCACAATTTACAACAATTTCTACGATTGGTACAATTAGGTCAAAATTGCGGAAAAGGTAGAGCAGTTCGACATGGAGTATTACATGCTAGAGGAGCATTAATCGCATTTTGCGATGCTGATGGTGCAACAAAATTCTCCGATCTGGGCAATTTAGCAAAAGAGATGGAAAGAATCATCACGCCTGTAGGGTACGGAATCGTTTGTGGTAGTCGTAATCATTTGGTACAAAGTGAGGCAGTTGTCAAAAGATCATTTGCAAGAAATTTCCTCATGCATTCTTTCCATTTCGTTTTGAAGCTTCTCATGCGACCTCCAAATCCTGCCAAGATTATTAGCTCTTATTTGCCAAAGTTGAACATTTTTATTTCTTCAGCCAATTCTAAACGAACTTCTTTACCTGTTCAACCTCCAATTCGTGATACCCAATGCGGTTTCAAATTATTCACAAGACGAAGCGCACAAGCAATCTTTCCTTTGGCACATATTGATCGTTGGATTTTTGATGTCGAACTTTTGCTTTTAGCTGAAGTTGCATCTTCCAATACGCTTCAAAAGACGGCTGCTTCGAATCTTACCCTCTTTACTAACTCTGACGTAAAAGATCCACTTTTACGATTACCATTGCCAATTTCTGAAGTCGCTGTCGATTGGCGTGAAGTAGAAGGTAGCAAGATTGATATCTTGAAAGATAGTATCAAGATGGGAATGGACCTATTGATCATTCGATTGAATTATGCTTTCGGAAGATGGAAGAGTCCAGGCATGTTGCCAGGTGTTGAATACCCAGCGGCTAAGGAGAAGAGCGATTCATGTTGTAAATAGATACGTTCATACTGTCACAATAATCGAATTGAATAGAATACAAATGCTGATAGATGAATCGAATGCGAAAGCGTGGAGCGAAGTGGTTGTCTGATAAGAAAGATCAATTGTTCCTGAAGAATGATGAAGTAAGGAAAAGTCAGTGTCAAAGTTTGAATTGAACGGTATCCAGGATACGTACTGGCTGAACTTGTGTCCACATTTTGGGCATGTATAGAAAACGGTTGAACCTTCATCAGCACTACGCATTTGCATTGTGTAAAAGTGCATTTCATCATGACCGCATTGAGGACAATCTTCTTTGATCGTTGCTTCTTTTGCTCGCGTTCCTTCTGCTCCTGTTGCTGTATGTACTAATTGTCGTTTTTGTAAAAGTGCTGATGGGAAAGCTGAAGGGTGAGATTTTGTTGTGATTGTTAAATCGTCATAGACTGATGAATGAAGAAGGAGGTAGAGCAGAGTGAGTATAACTTATTGTCGCGCTTTAAGAAGGCAAAACACACTCACCTGAAGCATCTTGAACTGCACCACAAGGAGCACATTTTATTAAATCTTCATCACCCGGTATATCGAGTAGAGATCCACATCTACGACAGAACAAGAGTGATCCAACTTTGTCGGGCAACAATACTCCAGTCATTGTAAGGTAGGGTTAATATTGAGAATGATGATGAAAAGGAAGAAACTGTCGCATGCACCCACGCGTAGAAAAAATATTAAAAATTTATCTCCGAATAAACTTTTTCTTTAGGTCCGCAAGCATAACAGAGAAAAAAAAAAGTCAAGCATGCAGAGTTAGCGTAAAGGCTTTCCCGTGTACGGCTTGGCTTGGCCTGGCTGTTTTCCTGTGCAGTAATGTTGTACACGCCCGCATAGACTACTCCCACAAGGGCATGAATGCATGACAGGAGTCATGGGCCGAAAACAGATTCCAATTTCCCCACAGATTTAGTTAAACCTTTGACAATTCTCTCTCCCGACGACCGCTTCAAAAGTACCACCTTCTCTGAGAGAGTAACTGATCAAAATGGGCAAGATATATGATCATATTCCCGATAATCTAGTTGCATTTATGCAAAAATCCAAAATTTTCTTTGTTGCAACTTCACCTTTAAACGGAGGAAGTGTAAACGTTAGTCCGAAAGCCAATGAAGGAACGTTTGAATATGTAAATAAGAATAGAGTACGTTATATGGATTTAACAGGATCAGGAAATGAAACGATAAGTCATTTATTAGAACCAAAAAATGGTAGGATAACAATGTGTTTTATTAATATAGAAGAAGGTTTACCAAACATTGTACGTTTATACGGAAAAGGAAAAGTTTATGAACGTGGTTCAGATGAAAATTTTGATCAAAAATGGCAAGAAGTACATCATGGCGAAAAAGTTCCGATTGGAGGAAGAGCAATAATCGATATCGCAATTCATACATGTTCAACTTCATGTGGTTTCAGTTTACCAATTTACGAATTTAAACGTAAACGAACGGCTTTGGATGACGTAATCTCAAAATATGAAAAACTTTCTCCCGAACAAGTAGCAAAAATAAAAGGTAAAAATCTACCAGAAAATCGTTATTTAATTGTTGAGAATGATGATGAAGAAGAAGATGAACGAATTAAATATAAAAGAGAATACAAATCAGGCTTAGAAGCTTATTGGGCAATCATTAATGATTTATCAATAGATGGTTTACCTGGCTTACGTTCTGTACGTGATTCTTTCAAGAAAGAAGAACAACAAATTTTAATCGATAAACGTCAAAAGCACGATGACTTACAACCACCTCGAGAAGATTTGGGACCTATCAAACCTGTTAAAGAACAAGTACAATCATTGTCAAAAGCAATTGTCAAGCCTGTCACTTCTTCTCCGATATCCCAATTTCATCTTTTCATCGCTTTCACTTTAGGTTGCGCAGTCACAACAGCTCTTTTCCTGGCTCAGCAGCGTTCCTTAACCAACTTTATGAACAAACTGTGAGGCTGCGTCACTGAAATACTTCTCATTGTATACTACTTATCAACCAATTTCTCCACTTCATTAAATAATCATTATCATCATATATTAATTACATGATCCTCTTAACGAATAGAAAGGGAATGAGCCAAAATGATTGTTCCTATTGGTATCCATAACCTCCACCATTATAACCAGTGAATTGTGTATTAATATATCCTCCCGGTTGAAAACCCGTAGGTTGAGGTCTTAAAGCATCGTATTTTTGTGAATTTTGAGGTGCTTGATTTGTATCTTGATGCATTGTACCTTGTTTCATTTGACCAAAAATATTTGCAGCTGAGAAACGATCTGGACCATTATTGATCTCTTGTTGTTTTTGTTGCTGTTGTTGTTGTGAATATTGTTGTTGTGTATATTGAGGTGCTAAAGGTTGTTGACCTTGTTGTTGAATTGGTGGTGACATCATTGCGGAAAATCCTGTTGGTTGAGAAACCATTGCATTCATTCCAAATGGACTTTGAGGTTGTGACATTTGCATTCCATAACCTGTTTGTTGAGCTTGCATATAACCTGTTTGTTGTGGCATCATTTGTTGCATTCCACCCCATCCTGTTTGTTGTGGTTGCATACCCATTCCTGTTGGCTGATGACCAAGAGATGTAGGCATAAATTGACCAGTACTTTGAGTAGGAATTAAAGGTTGAAGCATTGATTGATTAGAAGCAACGGGCGCAAACGGTCCACGAGGTCCATTAAACATCGAGCCTGTTCCTAAAGGAGAAGCACCAGGACGTCCACCACTTGGCGTACTTGGCTTCATAGCGGCCAACTTATCAAACAATGCCGAATTAGGATCAGCTTTCACTTCAGGTGTTGTAGCCGGTACTGGAGCAGACGGTGCAGGAGGTGCAGGTGATACTGCTGGAGCGGGAGCAGATGCAGGAGCAGCTGCAGATGTCGGTCTTGGTGGTTGAGGAGGTGGTGTTGGTGCAGCAGCAACAGGAGTAGCTGGCTTAGCACTTGGTGGTCTTGGTGTCCATGCATCATCATCAAAGCCACTTGTATTTGAAGCGGTTGGTTGAGATCGAACGACTTCTGGACTTGCATTATTGCTTCTCATAGGTGGACTTGATGTGCGTGCAAGTGATTCAGAAGCAGCAGCTAAACTTGCAGCGTCCACTGTTCCACTTGTGTTGCGTGTAGGATTTGCATTGGGTCTTCCTCTTCTTGTATTGTTCTTCAATGAACCATCTGGACCAGAGAAAAGATTTGGTGGAGGCGTCGTACCGTTTCTCTTTGCTGCTTGTTCTTGTTCTTGAAGCTTTCTCGCCAAAGCTTCATCAGCTTTAATTTGCGATGCTGGATCATTCGATCTAGATCCACTACCAGTTGCTGCGCCTTTATTGTAACGCTTACTGATAAACTTGGTCACCCGAATAATATCACCTTCACGTAAACCGATGCTACGTAAAGTACCACTGTCTAATTCGGGCAAGATTGCTTCATCAATCTTATCTCTTTCAAATGCTGAAGCATAGCGTGTGCAATCATCGATATCAACACCAGATGCCAAAAAGAATTCGAACCAATCAATATTTCTCTTTGGTCCTTTGGCAGCTTCCTGACGTCTACGTTGTTCACGCTCTTGTTCTCTGCGTCTTTCACGATCACGTTCCGATCTACCATCACTAGCCGAGGCTCCGTTTGTTCCACTTCGAGTACCATTGCTTCGAGAAGATCGAGAAGGTGCTAATTTACGTCCTGTAACTTCTTCCAAATATTGAATATCGGGCTGACTCATCTTTTCGATAGCAACTTCAATCACAACACCATTTAGCTTATGCAAACGAATTTTACCTTGATTGAAACCCAAGAATTCAGCCTCAACTTTGAATTGACCAGTTCGATCGTGCCATATACGTGTGCGTGCAGGACTTGGTTTTGATTTACCTGCGTCTTTCGGTCTTGCAGGTGCAGATCGTCCACTGGGAATAGAAACATCGCGTGATGCTGCTGATGCTGAAGTTGTGGCTGTTGTTGCGGGAGCACGTGGTGGTTTGGGAGCAGGTTGTGATTTAAGTGCTTCTCTGCGTCTTTCTTCTGCTTCTCGAGCTCTTCTTTGTGCGTCTGCTTTTGCTCGTCTTTCTTCTTGTAATCTAGCCCTTTCTGCTGCTTCTTCTTCCTCTTCTTGTCTTTGTCTTTCTTCTTCTTCTCTTGCTCGTGCAGAAGCTTCTGCAGCAGCCCTTGCTTCGACAGGATCTTCTTCATCAGCCACGCTCAATGCAGCCGTACGACTGGCAACTTGATCAACTCCATGATCAGCTACAACTTCTACATAACTGGCAGGCACGACACCTTCTTGTCCAGATGCATTACGTACTTTCCACCAATCATCCGTTTCCTTCTCTACCAAAATTAATGATTCATTTTCGGCCACTGTTAGCTCATCATCGCCTTGCGCATCAAAGTCATACAATGCAATAGCATTCTCTTCTCCTGCTGAAAGACCATTTGATGCAGGCGTAGGTGCGCTTGGGGCCGAAGGAGGTTTAGGCACTGCTGTTGCACGACTTGGTGGTGGAAGGATGGAAGCAGCTGGTGGAGCTGGAGGTGGGATTGGCGCACTAGGAACATTTCTAGTGGATTGTGCGATCGGAGGTGGTGCAGGTATGGCTGCTGCTGGTGGTGGTGGTGCAACCTCTTCTTCCTCTTCTTCTGGCTCAGCATTTGCAGCATGAGCTTTCTCTTGTGATACCTCAATTTTCTTCCAAACTTCCTCTACATCGCCTTTACTACCTAATACAAATCGTAAGTTATTGTTCTCATCCACATTTACTGATGCTGCTGCTTTAGCATCTAATTCAAGGTTCAATTGCTTTCCTTTTCCTTCGATCGTATGACTGATGATGGATAAAACATTAATCTTTTGTACTGGTGCTTTATCCGATTCACTTGCAAAGAATAGAGATGAATTTCCAATTCCAAGAGTGCCTTTCTTCTTTTTCTTCTTTGCATCCAATTCAGAAGCAGCCCACATTTTGATCTCATCATCTTTGGCAACTTTACGAGGTGCTCCAATAGTTGCAGTAGAAGTTGCGATAGGAATTGCTGCTGCTGGTGCAGAGTATGGCTCCGGTTCATGCTCTTCCAAAGGTGCAGCTTCCATTGGTTCAGTTACCCCATCAACAGCGGCTACTTCATCGACATAATTAGCAGGCACGAAACCTAATTGACCAGAAGGTATTCCTTCATTTTGTTTTTTCACCAAAAGCCATTCACCTTTTATTTCAAAAACGCTCAACATTTCATCTTCTTCGATATCCAATTCATCTTCATTTTGTTTTGCATAATCGTAAAGAGCTTTACTTATTCGAACAGGTTCAGATTCTTCAACGTAATTTGCCGGTATTAGTCCAATTGGTCCTTCATCATCTTCATCCGTTTCATTTTCTCCTACTTTTAATTTCGCTTTCCACCATTCTGAATCTTCTGCATCCAAAACGTACAATAATGCATCTTCTGTAAACGTTAATTCATCTTCAGCCGTTGCTGTATAATCATACAATGCCTTACACAAAGAAACGTAAGCCATCTTTGATAGACGATCGAAACGATCACCACGAAATACTTGTTAAAACAGTAAACGGAACGAAAGTTGAAGAATGAGATGATAGGGTGGAGAATAGGTAAGAGAAAGGAGGAAGATAAAATGAACGAGTTCCACAACGGCATACTGACGCCGTTCGTACGCTGCTGCTTGATTGAGGAACTAGTGCATCCGTGCCTTGATGCCGCCTGTTGCTGTATTATATGCAGATAGGGTTGACGACAATCTCTAAATCGGCTTTTGCGCACGGCTAAAGTGCCCTAAACGCGTGCGTATACGTATACGTATTTTTGCGTTGTGTGGCCTGCTTGCTTATGTGGTCCAATGTTGTACTGCAAAGAGAAAAAAAGATCTCCAAGAGACAAAAAGGTCGTCCACACGATCTGTCATTCTACCAACCATTCAAGGCCGATCAAGGCCGATCGATATAAAAGACCACAAAACACCACAAATCCCGTCAACATTTCGTGTTATAGAATAGGTCAAAGATGTTCTTCTTAAAAAGATTAGAACATACTATTCAATTACATCCTTCTTTCTTTGGTGCATCAATGCAAGAATATTTACAAAAAGAATTAAAAACAGAAGTTGAAGGAAAATGTTCGGGTACGATTGGTTATATCGTTCGTGTCTTGGTTATACATACTATCGGTGAAGGAATAATTTTAGCTGGTGGTGATGGAAAAGCTGAATTTAATATGGAATATACAGCTTTAGTAATGAAACCTTTTAAAGGTGAAGTTGTGGATGCCTTAGTTACAAATGTTAACAAGATGGGTTTCTTTGCAAGCGTTGGTCCTCTTAGCATCTTCACTTCAACTCATTTACTTCCTTTGGAATTCAAATTTCAACCTGATTCAAATCCGCCAGAATTCGCTGCTCCTGATGGACAATCGATCGTTAAAGGCAAGAAAGTCAGACTACGAATCGTTGGTACACGTGTTGATGAGAGCGAAATCTTTGCAATCGGAAGTTGCAAGGAAGATTATGTGGGTGTTGTCGATGGATGATGGTTTGGCAGGGCAGAAAAAATAGACAACCTTGCAGTTCTTGACGAAAGGGCTGCTCAAAATGTATACTAGTATCAAACAAACAATGGACATACACACATTGTGGGGGCAAATGATTGAATAAATGCGGGCGTAGAGAATTGAGATTGGCGTTTGTATGTAACGTGTTGAACAGATTCTTTGGGAAGCAGAACATTAGCCTCACAAACTCTAATCGAGCACACTTACAAACAAGATTGGAAAGGTCTCACTATCATTTCATTCAACTACGATGCTCTATTACTGTCCTGTGAATCGATATAGATTATTTGAGGGTGGATGGTGTTACGATTATTGAACCTCAAGTTGCTCCAATGTCGTAAACACCGCTTGATCGGGCATTTGTTTCATAGGTGTAACATGACGCTTTTGTGTATAATTAGGCCCGTTCGTGATTGCCTTGCGTTTCGTTGTTCCTTCTTTGCCATCTTTGGGAATATTGAGAATTTCGTGTTCATACTTCTTCTCGGCTGCACGTTCATGATTTGTGTCGAAACGTTTCAAAAAGATGAGTACAAGTGGCGGGAAAAGGTTGTCTCTTGGAATGAGATGACGTGTATTCATCACAACACGAATGTTGAGCATATTGGCAAAAATGATTGCGGGCAAGTATGCAAGAAAAACAAAGAAGTTCCATGAAAATTTGGGCATGAACGGAGGACGAGACGGCGGACTTTGTGGATCATTGATCGGGAATTCCAAACGATTATCTTTGAGACGAGCAAAGAGCTTACTGTGTTGTGGATCGGTACGAGCTTTGTAACTTTCTTCGTCTTTCCAGCGCATAGCTTTCTCAACGGGTCCAAGATTCGCCTCATTGGCAGCTTCGGTCCACATATTCTTGAGCTTGGATGGGCGTGTTTTTGATAAACTTTCAAATTGGATTGACTTGAAAGGGTCATATTGACCGCCCACTACAACACTATGATGGATATGTTCATGTGTTGATTCCTTGTTCACTTTTCCACCCCAAACGATATTCTTTGGCAAATTCCATTGACGAACTTGGCGGGTTGATTGGAACATGACCGGAGGTCGTTCACGATGTTGAGGTTGCATTGCCCATGGTAAACGAACGTCGCGCAATCTTTTTGCACTGTCAATATCAATATCAAGCAACGGAATTGGGTCTCGTTCAGGGTCAACATCGACCATCTTTGAAATCATCCAGGCCAAAGCGATATCACTCAAACCATGCCATGAATGCCCACCACCGACATCCGAATGAGTACCTTGGAACCACATTTGTTCTACATGTTGACCTTTACGCATCTCTCGATCTTCTGCTTCTTCTTGTTCGGGTACATACCATACTGTTGGCGTAAAATCTTCACGGTCTTCGCCCAAAGACAGAGCGTGATATGCATGACGAATATTTGGAGCAAGCATTGGATCAAAGAAACTGTAGTATTGCCTCTCGTTTTCGTTGCCAAAGGTACCTGGAAGGCCGTAAGCCCCAACGGTATCCCAAACGCAGACAGCTTCGATCGGAGGAATCTCGACAACAGGATTACGACTCTTGACTTCTTCCAAAGCATTCGGACGGAAATCTTCGGCGAATAAGCGGATGAGCCATTCTTTTGGCCCGCCTGTGCGTGATTGGGCGCGTAAGCCTTTCGAACGCGCGCTACACATTGCATTCCTGCTAGGCCAACGTCCTAAAGCTTTGAAAATTGTTTCTTCTGCTTTTTCAATCGTTTTGGGTGAAGAAGGATCACGAATGAAGAAAGCTTCGATCAAAGTGGTAAGAGAGATTGCACATTCATCGCGAGAAAGAATGCCGATATAATTGATCAAAGAGGCTACTGTACGTGCAACATAAGCACCACGCGAGAAACCAAAGAGGTAAATTTGATCTCCTTTTGTGTAATTATCGGAAATGAAGTTGTATGCTTCGCGAACTTTGTCTCTTAATGAGATACCAAATGCACCTTCAATACCTTTAACGAAAAGGTAATTCGAAGCACCAATGCCTTCTTGATAAAAAACAACTTGCTCAATCTTTTCTCCAGAAGGCGTTGTTGCATGTGGTTTGATGCATTGACCTAACAAGGCAACATTCGTAAACCAGAGCTGATTCCAAACGGGTGTGATGTAGTTGTCTAAATGCATAGGTTTTACCACGCTTTCTCGGGCTTGCCTGAGGTTGATGATTGTTAGCAAAGATGATAAACAGGAAACCAATTGTCTCACTTACCAAGTTCCATCACAAAGGACGATGATACGCTTTGGCTGGCCATTGGGTTGATTTTCGGCCATGGTTGTAAATGAGCGAAGAGAAAGATGTTGAATAAGAAAGGGAGAGGATGTGAATAGGATGGGAGAAGGTTTTTTGGAAAAGAGGCGCCCTTTATACGTTTTGTGTTACCCTGAGAGCAAAGAATTTTGGAACAAAGTCGATAAGAAGATGCGGAATTCCAGCGCATACTCCTCATTTTGAACTCAAATCTTCTAGTCCCTCTTTTCACGAAGCTTCTTCAAGCCTCGACAGATGTTTCAATGGTTGTGCAAAGAAAAGCTTTCACATGATGACCGAAGAGGTGTGAAGCGCAGCATAAATATGATAAGGAGCAAAATAACATGTCCAATGGTACGCTTGTATGCATGACAGAATGATTCCTGAGGAGGCAGAATAAATGCACATTCGTACCGCGCCGCCTCCCGCTTGCATCAAAGTTTCTATCTTCGGACATGCGTAACACACAAATGTCATCATCATTTTAGCATAAACATATATACATCAATGTTTTTGTCGTAAATATGCTCCCTTTGCATTCAAAAACCAAGGAACAGGAACCAAAAGAAGAGCAACGCCAGCCAAAAAACTACAAGCGCCTTGAGTTGTCATTTTATTAAGCATTCTCGTAGTTACGAGTGGAAAGAAACAACCAAAAGCGCATCTTGTAAAAGTAGCTGCAGCCATTGCCATAGGAGCTTCTTTACCTGCATAAAGAGAAATATAAGGTAATAAAGAAGTAAAAATGATTAACATACCAGCAGAAAATAAAAACATTCCAATCGCAGGAGCTATCCAATGAACATTTGGAAAAGGTGAAGTCCAAGCAAAAATGAATAATCCGATCGGTGGTAAAAATGCTCCCCATAATGCTTGACGAAATCTCGTTTCAGCAGTGATTGGTGTATTTGAAATTTCCAAAGATTTATAATATCTTCCTTGAAGGATTACAATCAAAATTCCACCAACCAAAAAACCAATAAAAAGCGAAAGGAAGAAAAGACCGGTTGATTGCGTTGTCCAATGTCGAATTCCAATAAAGACATATGGAACAGCTTCAAAAGTAGCATATAAAACACCGTACAACAGTGAAATGTAGAGACAAATTACAGTCACTACAGGTTCAAAGAATAACCATGCAAAAGGACGAGCTAAAGACTTTTTCATAGCTTTAGAGAATAATTGAAAAGATTGATAGATTTGATCAATCTTTCTTTCTTTGTTTTTTGAAGTTTGTTGATCTTGTAAATCAGCAGTTTCCGGTACGAAAAGGATACAAGCAACAGTTGAACATGCTATCAAAATTGCTTGAACACGAAGATTCCATCTCCAACCAGCATAACGATCGACGTAACCCATTATAACGGGTGCTAAACCTGGACCAGCAGTTGAACCTAAAGCGTAAAACATCATAAAGCTGTTTAATTGGTTTAATTCGAGCATCTGTTAGTATAAAAAAGGGTGTCAGATTAAATATCAAATAAATCTCAACTTTAAAACTCACATCGGTTAATGAAGCAGGAACATTGTTCAAAGCAGAAGATCCACAAGCGCCAGCTAAGAAACGTAAAACGATCAATGTTTCAATATTGCGTGATTCTGCTGCACCAAAAGAGAATGCTATAAACCGTGAAGAAAAAGGGCAATACGGGGTCAGTATCTTTATGCTTTACAGGTTCACCTTATTCTTTACTCACCTGTAAAAGATAAAAAAGTGATAATATAAACCGGTCTTTTACCGATAACGAAAGAAAGAGGTCCAAATAATAAAGGACCTAAAGCAAAACCTAAAACGAAAAGTGCAATTCCAAGTAAAACAACATCTTGTGATGCATTAAAATATCTTTCAATCGTTAAAGCTGAAGATGCATATGCACTTGAACTAAAAGTTGTAGAAAAACACATTAAAGAAAGAATTGAAGATGCAATTAAACGCTTTCGTGGTGAAATCGATCCACCTTTTATTGTTCGTGAACCTTTTGCTGCTTGTTCTATCAAGTGATCTGGTGGGGATGTTACCTCTTCTTTGTCCATTGAACTTCCGTTTCTCTCTTCATCATTACTGACAATCATTGCTGTGTTTGCTTCTTTTCGAGGTTAGACACGATTGGCTTAGAGCTTACTTGATCATTTTCATCATATCTTACCTCTTTATATATGATTTCTGTTCTCCTCATTCTTATCACCGAGAAGATTGTATTTTTCCGAAAGACTTCTTTATCACTTTCATCATTTGGCAAAAAACAGTATTTTATGTATTCTTTCAATCCCTTCACGGATTTATGTATTCACTTCCTTTGCGGAATTTTAAAAGTTCTGTTGGGATACCCGAATTATTCGGAAACGCTACGTACTCTATTTTTGGCTTGAACTCCCGAAAGTGTCGGGAATGAATTAATGCGCAGCGCAGCGCAGTGCTCGCGTTCGTAGCAGTTTGCCCGCATTTCTCGGAAAGGAAAAAAAAATCCAATTTTCGGAAAGATAATTCTTATTCGGATATTGTCACAATTTCATGTAACAAAAAAACATTTGTGTTCTTCGCTTACTGCATACATGCAATTTGGATCAACTCGGAAGCGTTTACGTAAATCATTACCGGTTCATGCAAAAGTCAATACGTACATTTTCCAAGTTATTCAGTGGAGATGAATTGCCCAACAAAGACGAAAGATGAATATCGGTTAAATACATAAGTCGAGTAAGCCACTTTTTATTCAGGAACAAAACTATGTACATAAGCTTATCTGTAAGGATCCGTCCGGAACTCGGTGTTTAGATTTATATTTATCCCAAAAAAAAACTTGAATTATGATAAAGTTCATTAAATGAAGAATAAATATAAAATAGGAGCATAATTCTTAAGAAGTTATCCATCTAACCCTCACCTTTCGTCATTCCCTCAAACACAATTAAACAAACAATGATTTCACAGTGGTCAACGGTTTCCTTCTTTTCAGCCTTGTTAGCATTCTTGCTGATCTTTCGAAATTCACTTCCATTTACATGGACGATTCGAATGATGTTACCATTTCTACGTTTACGGTTTGATAACATAAAAAGAAGAAGAAGAGCGATCGAATCAAATAATCATATACCTTCAGCAAATGAATTAAATCCATTCCAAGATCAATTCACATCCGTTTTCCGTGCTACTATTGACGAATGCGATTTTATGGGTCATTTAAGTAATAGTTCTTATCCTAAAAATTTAGATTTTGCAAGGATGCAATATAGTAGTGATAGATTGGCGGATTTTATGTTAGACGGCGGTTGGGTTCCTCTAGGCTCAACTTCTTTCGTTTTTCATAATGAAATTCCAATCTTGTCAAAATATAAAATTACTTCTCGTATTGAAACTTGGGACGATAAATGGCTATGTGAGTATATCCACACAAATATTTTTATTGTAAGAGCATGACTAATAGAACTCCTCTCACAGATCTTCGAAATGAATTCCATGGAATAACAAAGAAAGGAGAACGTATCTTATTTTGCACTTCGATCACAAAACATTGCTTTAAACATGGAAGAAAGACGATTGCACCTTGGTTCGTGTTAGCATATTGTGGTTATTCATCAAACACAAAAGAGAAAGCAGAAACAATAAAATCAAATTCTACAAGATCAAAAGAATTACGTCAATCTCTAAAAGTTAATCCTTTACAAGCATACCAGAAAAGTACACCTTCAAACAATCAAAACACTCCAGCTTGGTGTTCGCCAGATCAATGGGACGTAGATAGCTGGGAGAAGGAGAGAAAGGAGCGTATGGATAAATTGTTAAGCGCATTCTTTTAATCTCTCTTGTTAGATATTTCCTCTATAGAAATACATATTTCATGCTTCACGATGATATCCCGAAAAAATCATTCCTTGTCTTTGATCATCTTTACGAAATTCGAGCATACGCAATAATCTATCGTGTAACTGTGAAGCAATTTTCCATTTTTTACCTATTTGACGTAAAGAGAGTAAAGTGATATCCAAATATCCTCGTATATATCCGAAATTTCCAACACCTCCTTGATCGTTATTTTGGTCAATCGTTGTGTTTGTTGTATTTTTGATCGAATCAAGAATCGAATTTGAATCAACGATGAAATAATTATTGATATCCTCCAAATATAACCTTTGTAATTCTCGGATAAGTGATTGACCTGTGATTGTTATACTGATTATTAAGGTAATATCCAATTGACAAAAAATTTCTTCAGCAGCATGCAAAGCAATCAATCTTAAAATCCGAATAATTTCTCGTACCGCTGCATTACATGTCTCTCGACTTTCCTGACTTAAATCAGAAAGAGGATCGTGCAACATAAGATTACAAGCGTGCGGAAGCATATGCGCTACACTGATCATCCCTTTTCCTGATTTTGTGAGAGATTGAGAAGACAAGATTGAAGATAATGATTGTCCTACTATCACTTTCTGTGCTGGATTGACTTGAAAAGGTGATATATTTAAATCGTTCATTTGATGAATTCCAAGTTGTAAAAGTGCAATACTCGTTTCCATTTGGATAAAGGATCCAGTTGACTTTATCTCATCTGCACGTGAATGTTCAGGAAGAGATGCTGAATGTTCTGCGCATCTTCCCAACACAAGTCCGCCTTTCCATAAGAATTGTTCTAAGTCTCCCGTAGCAACGTCTAGCAAATCTGAATTTTGAAGTTTGAATGTATTCGTTGGAGAACCAAAAGATGTTGATTCTTCAATCGCTGGAGTTGTACTTGAAAGGGAAAGAAATTTTGACAATGAAAAGTGAGGTAAATCTGCTTTATACTCTCTTTCATTCAAATTGGTTGGCCATAAAGTAACAATTGTACACATACGATCCATCCTGAAAGCTAAAAGCATCGTTCTTCGTGCTTCTTCTTGTTCTACGCAATCTTGAGAATTAAGTCGAACAAACGATCGATTCGCAATAAAAGGTTTCAAGGGAAAAAATATTTCTGCGGAATTCTCTTCTTCTCGTGATGCTGGATCTTGATGTAAATTGAGAATTAGGCATAGTCTAATTGCTTCAGCGCATGCAACATAAGATTGAAGCAAATCACCTTGTCCGTAAAGCTTCATAACCAAAAGTAATGAAGCTCTTACTGTATCTAGCGGATTGTTAATGAGACCTTCTTGCGTAGCAGAACGAATGTACTCATGAGCAGCCGCACAATGTTGACGATGAGCTTCTTCTGATGAAGATGATAATTGTGGTCTAGCGGCATATGCCAAACCGACAAAAACATGCAACACAGATCGATGCGGAAAATCACGATGATCAGAAGGAAGTTTGAGTCTCTCCATAAGCTTTTTAGGTTGAAAGATCAATGCCAAGCGAAATTCTTCAAAGCAAACTTGAATACATTGTCGAATTTTGTCAAGTGGTGGAAGTCCTGGTAAGTGAATGTGAAGATCGTTTGTTATGTTAGTCTGTTTGGAGCCGTCGATATCAGATGAAGAAGGAGATGCATGTTTACTTCTTTTGTTCTTCTGAACGTGTTCTGAATGATCCTGTTGTATGGCATCGGTATGTTCATCATAACAAGAAGATGAAATAAGTGCATCGAGATCTGTATCTTTCTTTGCGATCATTTTAATACTCTTGCGCCTAGTCGCTACACAAGGTCCACAAATTGGCCTTACTCCATCGCATCTCAGCTTTCTTGCTCTACATTGCGGACAAGCGTTTCCCCGGCCTATATTACGATTACGTTGTGAAGGTGGCATCCTTGCCTAATGTCAATGCTTATATCACATTTGTTTATTTTTCAATTGTCACATTATATCAGCATGATGTCTTCTTTCATCATATATGCCCTAGAAAAATTGAAATATTGAATGGTGGAAAGGAACATGTTTACCCGACGCTAATTCTGGGGAATTTTGGCATTCATATCTCCGAGTTCCTTTTGTTTTTCCAAACGCGTTTTAATTGCCTCCCGCACCTATTTTTCCTTAATTAACAGCTTGTGACCCTCTTTTTCACATTTATGTATTTCTGTAGCATGCTGAACAAAGATATCAGTCCAATCTATAGCATTCATATTCATGCGATATATATCACTTTTTCCTCTAAGATTGTGGTGATGATGGATGTATGAAAAGGATGCAGTTGAAGCTTGATCATTAAAGGATCATATTTCTCGGCCGACAAAGGAAATCTCCACTTCTATAAAATATATGTAATGATCGGGACGGGCATATCCAATCAGTTACAGACATTAAGCACGCAATCGTTATCAATATATTCTTTAGCTTTAATGGAACGCTCCTTCTCTTTATTAGCCTTTATAAAAGGACCCTAACCGATTTCTGCATAGAAACAAGAGAACCCTTTTGATTGGTTTACGGGCTATGAATGGCGCAATCCAATCAATTTTAACCAGTCAACATTACGTGCGCGCTAAAATTATGCACTAAAAATCCAAAGAAGATGTTAATCAATACTAATCATAAACTTTAACCGCTCTCCTTGGAAAATGCAAAAGAATCCGCAAATAACCTACGGTAAATCTATCTTTCTTTCTTTTCTGGCTTTTTAATCACCGTTAAAAACATAAAAAGTAAGCTAAAAATTGTTATTGCCGATCTGAATGTGCGTAACTATGCATAGTCATTCGATTTTAGATATGATTTTAAGAAAGACACCGTGTACCTACTTCTTTGTGAATGATTCCCATGAAGGAGAAGTATAATAAAACGTATTTGATTGGCTTATTTTGTCCAAACAAAACAAGAAAAAGATACTTTAATTTATGCATCCGATCGTGGGTACCGCGGCAGACGGCATGGAAATAGATGATCCATTAGTACGGCGGATAATAACCACTTAAATCTTTTCGATCTGTAATGCAATTCAAAGGGTTCAAATTATTCTTACTTCAAATAACGCTACTAGGATCCGCAGATGTTCTTGAATCCATGCTATGATCGTCACTATGCATTCTATATTCTATCGAGCATTCTTTTCTTTTTAAACTGTCAAAGGAGATGGAAATGAGACCCTTGTTATGGCTGTCCCGATATTGAATTTAAATTGACAGTTGAAATGATATATTGCGTGATATAAATTAAAAAAAGGGATGTGACTTTCTAAATCGTTGATACCGTATGAATTGCGCCATCATTGATCAAAGTGCGATTAAAGAGCAAAAGTGGAGAGAATGAAAAGTGTATATAAACAAGCAATTATTTAAAAGTTAAGTTCCTTCTTTTCATCCAAACAATAACCCCCCCTCTCACACTCCCTTTTACCCCCTTTTCAAGATGCGTTTGACAGTTTTATCACTTGCTCTTTCCAGTCTGGCTGCTAATTTAGTCAGTGCTGCTTGCCCTTTTGGTGAATTAGCTCGTCGAGGATTAGCAGATCCAGAATTATCTGAACGTTATTTCCGTGGAGAAGGAATGCCTGATCCAGAAGAATACGTTGCAAAACGTGCAAATGATCCTTTAGCACCTGGTAATGAAGGTAATGATCCACCACTTTTGGATCCTGTTTCTGGTATTTTATCCGGTGTAGGTTTAGGTGCATTAGTACCTAGAAGTGAAGAACATCAAGATCAAGTTTATCAACATATTCGTCGTAGATTAGATGAAAGTGAAGAAGAAGCAGATATTCATGCAAATGTTTTAACACCTCAAGCACAAAAACGTCATTTTAAAGAACGTGGTTTGATTGGTGGTATTTTACAACCTCTTTCAGGTGCATTACAATTTCTTGACGTTCCAACTCCACAAGAATCAGGATTAAAAGCAATTCCAGGAAATGATCCAAAACATCAATATCAAGCACCAGGTAAAACAGACATTCGTGGTGATTGTCCAACTTTAAACACTTTAGCAAATCACGGTTATTTAAGTAGAGATGGTATCACTTCTTTCGCTGAAGCTGCAAATGCAATTCAAACTGCTTATTCAATGTCTTTTGATATCGCTGTCTTCCTTTCCGCTTTAGGTTTATTATCTGGTGGTGATCCAATCACGGGTAAATATTCAATCGGTGGACAAGATTCACGTGTTCCAAATACAGTTGGACCTGCTTATGGTATCGATCGTCATGGTTTATTCGAATTGGATGCTTCAATTAGTCGTGGTGATGCTTACTTTGGCGATAACCATAGCTTAAATCTTACTCGTTGGGATAAATTAGTCAGTGATGCAAACACTTATGGAGATGGTTTATTCTCAATCGAAGCTTTAAAACGTAACGCTGCAGACGCCGTTGACGAAAGTCGTAATACAAATCCAGAATTCGCTTTCGGTGGTGATTTTGCCGTTATTTATGCAACAAGAGCACTTTTAGCACGTCCTTTACCAAACGGTACAAATCCAGACGTTCCAGATTATAAAAATGTTGCACCCTTCTACTTAGATGAATCATTCCCAGAAAACTGGTATAGAATTCCAAATTCTTATTCTTTGGTTGATCTAGTTGCAGATATCGGTTCTTTATTCTTATTCAAACCTCAACTTCCAGGTAGAAATGTGAACGGTCGTTATGTTCCATTGGAAAATATTAATATTCCAACCGCACCTGCAGATGTTGGTTGCTTTGCACTTACTCTTTTATCAACCGCAGGTCCAAGTGCAATCGCTCCTGAAATTCATGGTATTTCAGATATCGTTGAACAGTTACTAAAGCCAGTCTTACATTCTTCCAATTGCAATACTGATTTATACGATCAAGCTGGAAAATCAAACAACAATACAAATGGTGCAGGTGGTACAGTAAGTGATTTACCACCAGGAAGTGACGCAAACAAAGGTTCAGGTTCAGGCGTAACAAAGAAAGGTCAATTTTACGCTCAAACTACAAAACCAACAGGTAAATTTGCAGGTCAAACACTCACTTCTCGTGCATTGAAGTTCGGTCGTGATTTACTTATTTAGAATAGAATACCCCCCATCACAACACTATTTAAGGTAGAAGCGCATGTGCTAGAATGTAAAAACATTGCAGCTCCCTGTCCAAATTTAATCAATCTTTTAAACAAATATTCTTACCGTGACTGTCTACTAATAAGCCCGCTCGCTCTACGGGCTAGCTTTATGCTCTACGGCATTAAACTGACTGAGGTATATACAGTGCGCCCTACGCCGGGCGCTATGCTATGCAAATAATAGTGTCAGATATAGTGCCACTTTTAATTAACGGGCGTCAAACCTTATTTTCCGAAGAGAAGTTTAGAAGCACTAAAGCCCGCTAAAAAGTTCAAAAGTGCGGAAGTCCTTTGAATGGAAAGTGTCCTTGTGTGTGTGTTTGTATGCAATGCACCAATCGCTGTCTTGATTGACGTACCGTATGTCTGTATGTATGCTACCTATCCTTAAGACTTGCATGATGAATTCAAGGCAAAGATCATAAGACGGTCTAGTAGCGAAAGAATAAGGTTCCCCCCCCCCTTCTTCTCTCCGTCATGACATTTGATTCGAAAATATGACGATGGCTCAAGATTCTCTTCAAGATGGACGTGGTGATATTCATGTGCCATATACAAAAAGAGCACCACAGAAGATCATCATCTTATGTGATGGTACATGGTGAGCAAAAAGATTTGATGCTGAATGTCCAACAAAAGATACACTTGACTTAACCATTGACTCCTCTTTTTACAGGCAAAAAAGAGGTGCAGTAGATACAGTTCTAACAAGTACAGGTATTTCAACTGCAACCAATACAAAATGGTTCACAAATGTCGCTCTTTTAAGTCAATGCATTTTACCAAACACAGCTGTTCCTCCTAATTCAAACCTTTTGCCCATGCCTCAAACAGTTTTTTATCAAGATGGAATCGGTGCTTCTCCTTATTTATTTCAACGTTTACTTGAAGGTGCAACTGGAACATCTTTAGATTTAAAAGTTATGGAAGCATATTCTTTTATTGTTGATAATTATCAAGAAGGTGATCAATTATTCTTTTTTGGCTTTTCAAGAGGAGCATATACTGCACGTACAGTAGCAGCATTTGTGAATTATATCGGTATCCTTTCCAAACAAGAACGTAGTGTTTCATTGAATACATTATGGCATGCGTTCAATCAACGTAATCCATCCGATCCAAATTCAATCACAAAAGCAGAAGAAACTGTATTCAAAGAATTAAACAGATGGCCAAGCGGAAATGCAATGTTTAGCGCAATGACAAATTCAAAAATTCAAGATGAATCTATACCAAAACAAAATTCCGCTATCCGAATCACATCTCCAAAGAAAGGCGAATCAATGGATAAAATACTTGATTCTTCTACAGCACCGGTAACTCTTCCAATTCAAACGGAATACTTGGAATCGGAAGAAGCAATCAACAAACGTACACCAAAAGTTGTTCCCCCAAAAATTGAAGTGATCGGCGTTTTTGATACCGTTGGGGCTCTAGGTGTTCCGGGACGATTCATGAACCCTCAAAAGATGCAATACTATAGTTTCTTTGATCCGATGCTAGCACCAAACGTTCGACATGCTTTTCATGCGATTTCATTAGGTGAAGATCGAAAAGATTTTTTACCTACAATTTGGAGTTTACCAAAACAAGAATTAAGTTCAGATGCGGAAATGCGTAAAGGACAAGAGTTAAAACAAGTTTGGTTTCAAGGATCACATTCTGATGTGGGAGGTGGACATCCTTGGCATGGCTTAAGTGATATTACATTAGCATGGATGATTTCTCAATTGGTTGATAGACCAAAGGGAGAAGCTCCTTTATTGAATATTGATATCGATTTAGCACGTACTTTGCAAGATTTTCGATTACCATGGGCAAAGCAACCTGAACATCCATCAAGAACTTCAATCATGTTCCAAGAAACGAGACTTTTTAAAGGTTGGAGTATTCCGAAAAAGTTAACAAAGACTGCCGTTTGGCGTAATACATTAGATCAAGCAAATACACATGAATACATTCATCATAGTGTTATTGAAGGAAAACAATATGATCCTAAAACATCTCCGCAATTTGACCTTTTGCGCAAAAATCATCCTGACGATTTAGATACTTTATGGGCTCAAGCTTCTGATCCTGAATCGTTGGGAAATACGGAAAAAGTTATGCGTTGGACATTAGAAGAAAGTATAAAAGCAAGATCACAAAATTATAGTCAAACGCCATTATTTAAACCTTCAAACGATAAAGTACCACTTGATGATCCTGAATTACCACCTTCGAAACCTAATGCAATTTCACCTAGCCTTTGGAAAGTTTTTATGGGAATTGCATATGCTCCCGTTTTAGCAACTTCTTATTTAATGAATTGGAAACGTCCAATTTTAGAACGTACACCAGTTCCACAACGTAATCTTGAACCTCCAAAGTTGCTAAGTTTATTGCAAAAGCTTGATCGTGATCCTCAACAAGCCTCTCAACCTTTACCTTCTTTGGGTAATGTTGAAAAATAAACTATTCTTCAAGGACAATATCACCATACTTTCCATACTCCGGACTATACCTGTATGCCTTTCAAACTGAACAATTTAAAGAGTAATCATATCAATTCATAATATCAAAGATGAGAGATAAGAAAAAGAGTGAAATATGAAACAAAGAAAGGAATCATCAAAAGACCCGCCACGACTACCTTGAAGATATTTGTATATAATTTTTTAAGATTTAATCTTTGGTAATTGAGCAATGATTTGATTTAGGCTTTCAGGTTTTGTGAAAATGATCGCAGCCAAAAGGAAAACCAAAGCGGACAATTTACCGAAACCGAAAATGCTTGAAGAAGAAGAAGACTGTTTTTTTGAATCATAAGAGACGATCAGGTATAAGAGAGAAACGTGGTATCGAGTTTAAAAAAATTGCAATCAGTCGTAAATAATGATCGTTAAAAAGAAGAAGAGAGAGAAGAGAGAAACAAGAAATTATGCCTGGAATGTCAGTCATCTTGAGTCAGCATACCGATAAGGGTTTTCAAGGCCCGAATTTAATTACTCACCTTATTATACACTTTTTCGGGACGCGAAAAGTTTGGCGTTTTTCCCATTAATAAGCGCATAAAGCTTAAATTGCTATCTTTATAAGGCGGGTAGCGCGTAGAAAGAGCTTTCTCCGCGATCTGTCCCATCAATCCTCTTGAAGGAGCATGAATGCAACCACGACTATGAGTGAATGTATCAAAGCCTGCTTTTCCATGATAGCTACCATAACCCGAATTTCCTGTTCCACCAAAGCCAATATCTTCTACAACGTACTGCAATAAAAGATCACCATCTACTAGACCACCCGATCGAGTCTTCTTGATGATATCATTTGTGGTTTGCTTTGATGCGAAGACGTAGGTTGCCAATGGACGATCGTTTGCATTGATATAATCGATAGCACCTTGAACATTGGGAACACTCATGATAGGCAAGATTGGACCAAAGATCTCACCTTCCATTGCTGCATCACCAGGTTGAACGTTTGATAAAACAGTTAAATCCATATAACGTTCAGGAGCTTCAAAGTGACCACCGATTGCAACTTTTGCTTTTGTACGTTCCAAGATACCTGCTAAACGTTTAAATTGACGATCATTAATCACTCTACCGAAATCGGGCGATTGACGATTCCCGTTGGGAAAGTATTCTTTAACGACTTTTTTCATTGAATCCAATAACTTTTCTTTACTCTTTTCAGTGACTAAAACGTAATCAGGTGCAATGCAAGTTTGACCAACGTTTACAATCTTTGCCCAAAGGATTCTATGAGCTGCAATATTGAAATCTGCATCATCATCAACGACAACAGGCGATTTACCACCTAATTCTAACGTCGTTGGACATAACCACTTTGCTGCCTTTTCTGCAACGATTCGGCCTACAGTTCCATTTCCGGTATACATGATATGTTCCCATTGCAAATCTAACAATTGTGTTGTCTCTTGAACGCCACCGTTAATCACTCTTGACATACGTGGATCCATATATTTTGGCCACAATTCAGCTAACAAACGAGCAGAATGAGCAGCAACTTCTGATGGTTTAAGGACAACAGTGCAACCTGCAGCCAAAGCACCAATCATTGGACCAATTTGAACAGAGATTGGATAATTCCATGCACCGATAACTAAAACTGTTCCTTTTGGATCTTTACGTATTGTTGGATGATGAAGTGCCCAAATCGCACCAGACCAAATCTTTTCATCTTTTGACCATTTTTCGCATTGATTATGTGCATCTAAAACTGAATTAGTAGTTAACATAATTTCAGCAAAAACTGATTCAAATTTACATCTTCCAAGATCTTTGGCAATTGCATCAGAAATTGCATCAACGTTATCGTTCAATAAAAATGATAATTGTTTCAATTGATGCTTTCGAAATCCAACATCATACGTAACTCCACTTGCGAACGAATCACGTAATTCTTGATGTGCTTGTGTAATTTCTTGTGGTGTATTATACACCAAATCGGCTGGTGCAGCTGGCATGATGATGATGGGGGGGATAACTATGTGTGTGTGTGTATGATATGTGTTGAGATGGTGATGGTAAAGAAGGAAAGTTGTAATCCGAAAATTACGCCACACAAAGATTAACATACAACAAATCTCTAATGATCAATCACCCCACAAACAGAATCTGTGATATTAAAATTTAAAAGTGGTCTAAGCGTATTTTGTGACATTGTCTGTTCGGATCACTACTGATCCGTTTCAATTAAAACAATCGGGCGGATCCTGATAATCCGTTTCCCAATTTTGCCTGACCGATAGCCGAGGTTTTTATCAAAATTCTTCTATCTCCTTTTTTTTAGTGCGGGAATTGTTTAAAAAGTTGTTTTGACTGATACAATCAGTGCTTTGAATTGAATGGCTTGACAGTAGTAGTGGTACATACACAAGGATTGATTCATCACACCCTTCTTCCTTTTGGCACAGCGCAGCGCGTTCTACCTCTAGTCTCGCTAGTCTCCCCGTGGGGAAATAGAACCGGCTGAACATCGAACCGGGTGCAAAAATTGTACATACCCCGCTCGCATACAGGCTGATCTGACCGCCAAATAAAAAAAAAACTAAAAAAAATAAAAGTAAAAGAATCTTCCTATTCGGAAGCTACACTGACCGGCATAAAATAAAAAGAATAGACGTTGTTACAATAAATCCTTATAATCAATACCAACTTCTTTTTCCCAAACACCATCACAAACAACAAAAACAATCATGGGCTTAAGCATTGATACGGTCGTAAATACGTTAGCAGCAACGGTTTTACATCCGATTGCGTTATTAGGATACGTTGGTTATCGATCATATGAATCAAAACAATTACCACCTAGAGATGGTCTTTTAACTACAGCATACATCTTTTTAGCACTTCGATTCGGAAAATGGTTTAGTAACAGATGGAGAAATGGATTAATTCCATTATCACGTTTAAATGCACAAACATGGACAGAAGAATTAGCTTTAGTAACAGGCGGAGCACAAGGAATAGGTAAACAAACTGCAGAATTATTAGCAAAAAGAGGATGTAAAGTTGTTGCAATTGATATTGTAAACTTTAAACCAAATCATCCAAACATTCGTGCTTATAAATGTGATATTGGTAATTATGAAGCTTTAGAATCTTTACGTGATCAAATTCGAAAGGACTTTAATGGACAAGATGTTACAATGGTTGCAAATATTGCAGGATTAAATAATAAATCGTTAATTTTAGATTTAGATCGTAAAAAAGTTGATTCAATGATTGACGTCAATCTTAAATCTCACTTTTACACTGCAATGTTATTCTTACCTGCAATGATAAAACGTAAACGTGGACATTTCTTAAGTGTTGCTTCAACTATGGGATACGTTGGAATTTGTCATCAAAGTGATTATGTTGCAACAAAACACGGTTTAGTTGGAATGCAAGAAAGTTTATATTATGAAATGCAAAAGATGTATAAAACTCCAAACGTAAGAACTTCAATTGCAATTATAGGTCATACAAAAACAGGTTTATTCGAAACATTTAACGTTGGTCCAATCGGAAGATTTTTAGGTCCTTTATTGGAACCTGAATATGTTGCTTCTTTATTAGTTGATGCATTTGAAGCTCAAGAAACAAGAATCATTTTAACTCCATTCATGAATAACTTAACTCCTTCTATCAAAGCACATCCACAATTCGTTAGAGATTTAATCCAATCAATGGCAGGAGGTGATGGTTCTTACCCTTCAAGACCTTCAGCTGCTCAATTAGGTCATGCTTGATTGTGTATGTACTTAAAATCTCTTCTTAATTTAAAATATATAATTTTACTTCCGCGGCTTCACCTTTCTTTTAAACTCTCTTTTCTTAGCTTCCGGGGAAAGGGTAAAGCTAAAGCTAGTTAGTTATTTTTTGACAGATTTCCGCTCCGAATGACGCTAATAAAAAGAATGAAAGATTTGACGTACGCCTGTAGTGCATGCACTGCACTGCACGCAAATCTGTGCGAATGTGTGGAGAGAATATAGGCTATAATTCAAGATTGCCGGAGTTAAATTGCATGTGGGAACAAATTGATGGTCATACCAATAGAGTATAAGTAGCAAGCTTAAAGAGGGGAAAATTATCACGATGACTTCAATTGAGACTTCAATTGAGAATATTTTATTGTTTAAAAAAAATGTTATTCGGCTTTATTTCAATCGCCTTACTCTCAATCACGGCAGCAAGATGTCAATCATTTGACGGGACAACATTCTTACATTATTCTTCTCCAGCTACAAGTTTTGAAGAAGTATTACCGATTGGAAATGGTAGGCTAGGATTATCAATGTACGGAACTGGATCAGAAAAGTTAATTTTAAATGAAGATTCAGTTTGGAATACGAATTTCGTAAATCGAGTAAATCCAAACGCAAAAGATTCATGGCAACGTGTTAGACAAGAAATAATTGATAATAAATATAATCAAGCTGGAAATGATGGATTAGCAAATATGGTACCTGAAAATGATGAACCGGGAAGATATCAAAATGCTGGTTTCTTAAATGTTGATTTAGGACAAAATCAATCGGAAATGTCAAATTACGTTCGTTGGTTAGATACGATTAATGGAATCACGGGTACGAATTATACAAATTCTGAAGGAAGTCAATTCACACGTTTAGCCGTTGCAAGTTATCCTGATGGAGTTATGGCAATGAGAATTTTATCAGATAAAACATTTAATGCAAATATTTCATTTAGTCGTGATGCAAATGTATACAATCAAACTGCAACTACAGATAATGGAAAGAATGCATTATTGATGTATTCTGGTAGTGATGATCAACCTGGAGGATTAGATTTTGCTATGCAGGGTCGTATCGTTGTCGATCAAGGAGGTTCAGTAAATGCGAATGGTAATAATATTACTGTTTCCAACGTTAAGACACTGGATATATTTATGGATATCGAAACTACTTATCGTCAAACAGATTATAAAGGTCAAACAGATACTGTTTTAGATGCAGCAGTTTCCAAAGGATGGGATACTATATTTAACAATGCAGTTCAAGATCATGCAAAATTGGCAAATTCTGTTTCATTAGATTTGGGAACTTCTTCTGATTCTTCAATCTCACAAAATTCAACAGATCAAAGATTGAGTGCTTTCAAAACATCACCTGAAAATGATAATGAATTGATGACATTAGTGTATAACTTTGGACGTCATTTAATCATTTCTTCTTCTCGTCAAGGTACAAAATCTTTACCTTCAAATTTAGTAGGTTTATGGCTCGATCAACTTACAGCAGCATGGGGAGGAAGGTTTACGGTAAATATAAATATTGAAATGAATTATTGGTCCGTTGGAGCAGGTAATTTAGCAAGTGAAACACAAATAAGTTTATTCGATTTAATGGATTTAGCACGTGAACGTGGTAGTCAAATGGCAAAAGATATGTATGGAATCGAAGAAGGAATAGTTTTTCATCATAACCTTGACCTTTGGGGAGATGCAGCACCGGTTGATAATGGAACGAGATATACTCTTTGGCCAATGAGTGCTCCTTGGTTAGCAACTCATTTAATGGAACACGTTCGATTTACTAATGATTTAGATTTATTAAAGAATAGAGGATTACCTTTCCTTTTAGATACTTCTGCTTTTTATGATAGCTTCTTATTCGAATATCAAGGTGATATGGTAACCGGTCCTTCTTGTTCACCTGAGGCAGGATTTCAAATTCCATCAGACGGAGATTCACCTGGAACGGAAGAAGGAATGGATATCGCACCTGCAATGGATAATCAACTTTTATGGCAATTATACTCTGATATTGATGAAGCATATCAATTATTAAATGATGCAAATAATTCAAACGCAATTCATGCTCGTCAAATGCAATCAAAATTAAGACCAAACTTTTTAGGTTTCTATGGACAAATTCTTGAGTGGAGAGAAGAATATGTTGAATCAGATCCTGGAATAACACATATTTCACCTTTATGGGCTTTACATCCGGGTAAACAATTTTCACCTTTAATCAATCAAACTTTATCAGAAGGTGCACTTAAATTACTTGATCATAGAATGGCAAACGGTGGAGGTGCAAATGGATGGTCAAGAACATGGGTTGCAAATTGTTATGCACGTTTATTTGACGGTGAAGCAGCATGGTCAAATTCACAAGAAACATTAAAAACGTTTTATTAAAAAACTTTGGAATTCAGATTCAGGTTCAGGAACACCTTTTCAAATTGACGGTAACTTTGGTTATCTTTCTACAATTCAAGAAATGTTATTACAATCACATACAGGAACTGTTCATATCTTACCTGCTTTACCTCAAAATGTTTCACAAAACGGTGGAAGCGTAAAAGGTTTACAAGCCCGTCAAGGATTTTCAGTTGATATAGATTGGGATAAAAGTGCAAATCTTAAACAAGCAATTATTACCTCAAATTGGGGTAACGAATTATCCATTCGTTTAACAAACGGAACAAATATCTTAGTTGATGGAAATCCTTATACTGATCCTTTGCAAACAACAAAAGGTCAAAAATTCACAGTTACCTTGGCATAAATATGCTTATATTTACATCTGATCTTCTTCTTGCATATGTACATGGCACGTACGGCGAAAATGCCGAACGCTAAAAAGATATGCCGAAATTTTGCTGTTCCCGTGGCAGAACTTTTATTTATCCGTAATAATTATAATTCATCGAACTTCTATTTTCATTTCCGTAGGAAAACAAATAGTGATCGAAGGATGGTTAATAATTGTAGCTTCATCTCCGTCTAAGGCTCATCTACGCATAAGCAGCGCAGCGCGTTGATTAGCGAGCGTAATGCTGTCATCAATACTTCTAATCATCTTCCGTAAAAACTGCCCGTGTATGTATTTATGTGTATGTGTGTGTGTCCTTTTGTGTGGCTGGCTTGCATGAATACTGGTGACGTGCATTTCTTATCAATAGCGCCATCACACTATTTCTTTTTTTATTGTTCTCGTTTTTTCTTTTCACAGCACAAGCATCGGTTCCGAGTAGGCAGTTCGGGGTAACAACTGCCCTTATTATTTAGTCTATCTACCGGTTTGTACACACACGCACAAGAGAGAATTCCTTAAAGGCGTTTGAATTCTGCCTTGCCCACGCGCCCGCTGTACTGTGCTTTGCTGCTTAGAGTACGCGTCGTTCTTTTTTGTCATGAAATGGTCCCATATTTAACCGCTGCATAAGACTTTTTATCTACGAAAGAACAATGAAAAGTTGAACGTAACTATCACAATGAACCATTGATCAGACCCTTGAAAACAATTTAATCTGGTCAATATTATATGTATGTGGTGGTGAACATATACATAGGTACCATCTACCTATTTATTCAACCTCGCTACTGGAGAAGATGAAATTCACAAGAAGGGAGATGCAAGGTACGTATACAGGAGCGATGCGGGCAAATGTGCCGATTTGTGTGTGTGTGTGTGTGTGTGTTTGTGTGTGTGTGTGTGTGTGTGTTTGTGTGTGTGTGTGTGTGTGTGTGTGTGTATGTGTTAAACGACGATCATACGTCCGTACGTATGTATGTACGTAGAAAATTTAATGGAAAAAGTACTGTATGTGTAGTGAGAAAGTGTCTATGTACACCCGCCCACACAGAGATTAATTATGTAGAATGAATTTTAAAATCTTTTTTTCTTCTTAGCGTAAAATGGCAATCGCAGCTTTAAAGAAAAAAAGTCTTGACATGCCTTTGAAGGAACCGCGTTTTATTTAGACCTGGAGAATGTATTTCGGCAGCGGTTGACTACCCTCCGCGTCTTTTCAGGGCAATACAATACGTATGTAAGTACATACATACATTCAATCCTTCATACGCAGAGCAGTTTGCCGTAACAGAATGGATGTATGAACATTCCATCCTACACATATGCTCAACAATCTCCTAATCTTTCTTCATCTGACTATCAGAACAACAACAAACTCTTTTGCTACTTACATCACCTTTATCCGATCTGCTACGGAAATTAGTAGGCGTTTTCTTTTATTCACTCGATAATTTTCTGCTCAGCAAAGAGTTCAATAGCACACAAAAAGCATGACTGCGATAAACTAACATTTCAAACTTGAACGAAATACAATTCTTATTCTTACGACCAACTTCCAATCTTTCTTAATCTCTTTTCTTCTTTTTTCTCCTTGACGTTTTCAAAAATAGCCCGGAGCACACTTTTAATCTTTGCGCTTGGGCAAATATTCTACTTCGAATTCACAATTTTTCATTTTTACGCATCCGAAGATTATCAATTTCCGATTCATTAAAGAAATTGTTGCCGTCAAAATGTCCAATGCGGCTTCGGCCGGCGGGGAGCTAGGAGAGAGTTCTTCTTCACAAAATGAAAGAAATTTTCAACAGAAACAACAACAACAACAACACATATCTTTTGATCAAACAGATCAATATTCAGATCAAATAGGAATGGCCTATACTACAGACGATAGGCGTGCAGCCGAACAGCTGAATTCACATTCACAACAATCGTATGATGGGAACAGACATCATCTTCATCCATCTCAGCAGCAAGAACCGCGCGATCCAACGACTGGAACAAGTAAACCTTCTCCTGCTGTTTTGCAGACCGACTTTGCAGCACAATCATCTGCACAACCGATAACCACTTCATATCCTTCAGTAATGAGCGGTGCTCCTGCCTCTCCTCAAAATCGATTTTATGGATTATCTCGCGATTTGAGCGGTCCTTCTGCCGATTCAGCTTTTTTACCTTCACCTTCTAATGCTTTACGCCCAATGGTAGCCAGTATGGATCAACAACATATAGCTGGAAGTGGAGTTGGGAATGTAGACGCTCGAAATACTATAACGGAAAAGGCTGGATCAAGTAGTCGAAGTGGGAATTCGAGCAGAACACCTTCGGTAGCGTCAGCAACAGCATCACAGTCTAATCTGCCCGCAATGCCAAGTATGACCACGCACGGAAGAACAGCTCCTCCTTCTTCTGCAACTGGGCAACCTGATGGATCTTCACAATTCAGTATTGAGGTAATTGCAACTTCTTTTGATAAACGTGGTTATCCAATTTTCTCAGGTCGTGCAGCACGTATTCGTGGAATAATACGATTAAGAGCAGTTGCAGGCTGTCATGTAGAGATCAAATTGGGTGCATACATTTGTCAAGGTTCACCGGCTGCCGTTTGGGATGGAGTCGCATTAATGCCTCCAGAATCGGGACATGATCACAAATTGTTCAGCATCAGAGAGAATATTCCTTTGAACGATAGTATGATGAGAACGCGTGAAGGCATTTCGCCAACATCTGCAGGTTCGGATGACTTCATCTTTGAAACGCCTTTTGACTTCAACCTTCCTTTGGGTATGTCGACTCGATACGTGAATGGAGAGGCAACTGTTGCAGCAGTCGCACTACCACCTTCTTTTGAAATCTCATCCGAGAGTATCTCTCGAGAGAAGGAGTTGATCCGAAGCACAAATAACTCTTTGAAAAGTAGTGCTGCAAGTGTTCGAAGCAGAAGTAGTCGTCTTACAAGTCTAGCAGCCACGACTACTTCTGTCGGAAATACGATCCGAGATGTGATGGAAAAGGGATTCGGAGAGGTGTATAGACTTGGATGTTTCTATACGATGGAATTCTCATTGATTCGTACCCCCAATGCAGATAGCACGCCAAAGAAGAAACTATTTGGTAAAAGCAAAGCACCGAAACCTACAGTCTTGGATACAATCACTGTTCCTTTTATCTTCTTGGGTGAACAATCAACCGAACAACCACCTCCCCTTTCGATCCCGGCCACATTGATTGCCAACGCGGTGGCAAGACCGGGATCTTTCTTGGGTGATGGATGGCAATGCGAGCATGCATCGGCAAAATGGCCAGGAAAAGGAGCAAAGAATGTAAAAAGACAATTGGATATCGAAATGCATATGCCGTTCCCAGCAACGATGCATGCACCTTCGCTTTTTCCCGTCTTGATCATCTTGAGACCTCATGATTCAAAATTATTATCAGCCGTTCCTGTAGACTTTATTCCAACTTCTCCAGTACAAGATGAAGGAACGTGGAGTAAGGGTGGTAGCAGCGGGGGTGGCGGCGTAAGTGGTGCTTCTACGCATAGCAGACAAACCTCCGTTTCCACACAGAGAGCACGAAATAGTACAATTAATCAACAATCGACTCCCGAGATGCAAAGTGAAGGAAGAATGTCTTCCAACGATCACCAGGATAATGAGACTGGAGGAATGTTGAGCCGATTCATGCGAAGCAGCTTATCTTTATCGAGGAAAGCCTCTAATCCTGCTCTGAGTGGATTAGCAAGCTCACAAAGTTCGCATTCATTACGTCAAATCCAATCACAAAGTGAGTCATCACATTTGGAAGACTTCAATCCGCCACATACGCCGACCAGCACATCCACAGCAGGCGGAAAAGCTGGCGCTGGGCAGTCGATCCGGGATGCTATGTCAAGTAAATTAGGAAGAAAAAGACCAAACACAGCTCCAACAAGTCATTCTAGCAGTGATGGAAGGTCAAGAGCAAGTGGATCTACCATGTTGGGATCTGGAGGTCAGTATATCGGTAACCTTTCAGGCTTGGTTCGTGTTTCGCTTGTTCAAACTACATTTTGTATCGGATCAGGTCCTTCTGAACCGCCAAAGAATATTCGTAAATTAGTCTCGATGGCTGAAGTGGAAGAATTAGAACCTGAAGCATTACGTACAATGGTACGTTCAACAAATACGAATGCAAATGGAACTGAAGAACGAGAAGATGAACATCAAGCGTTGTTACGAGAAGTTTTAAGTGAACAGTTGGGCAACAAAGGTGTTCGTGTTTTACGTGCTTTATTCCGTGTTGGAAGTGATCCAACGCCTTCTTTCCGTTGTCAAGGTATAGAGTTACGTTATGGCATCAAAGTGGACTTGGTCCCTTTCCAAGTACGTGATAAATCGTATCGAACTAGACCTGGCAGTGGCGGGACGTTTGGTATAGGTGCTTCTAGCGCTACCAGCAGTGGAGGAACACCAAGTGAAGCAGGCGGTTCAGGATCAATTATTGGAGGTGGAAGAGTAGGAGGTCATCATGCATACAATAGCCTAAGTTCTCCAACAAGAGCGACAAATGCCGTACCTGTAGGAATGGTAGGCAATGAAAGTAGTCTTTCTTCGCCGGTTTCTAGAACCGCCCCCCATCTTTCACCACGTTTTTCATCTTACCGAAGTTCAACAGATGCTTCAAGAAGCGAACAAGGTCAAACGACTATTCCATCGTCAATTACTGGATCAACGATTGGAGGAAATTTTTCAGAAGCATCAAAGAATAATCCACCACACTTTAGTAGTGGTGAGACTGTAGCCAGTACAGTTTACGCAGATCGTGTCCAATCTCTCGATAAGATCGAGAAAGGAGTTGGAGTATTATTTTCTACAGTTCGAATGGTTCGTGCTGCTGTTTAAATAGGATGAGATCCTCTTTTTGCAATTGAACAATTTTTAGAATCTTATATGCAGTATCTCTTCTGATTCAAGACCTTTCATCGATTCACATATACAAATCTCCTTATTTTTATCTTCTTTTCATTCTCATCCTCAATTCCTAATCACACATCATTGATACCATTATTCAAGCAAACCCTCATCACTATCCAACAATGCCATCATCATAATTCCAATATCAACCTAAATGTATGTACTTAACAGCTTTAAAACGCTTTTCAAAAAAGATGCTTTACCACAGAAAAGTCAAAATGTACTTTTAGCATCAAGTCCGATTGTTCGATTGTTCATTTGTCAAATACGACAACCATCTAAAACGGCTCCGAAAGTTTGCGTCTTGTTAAAATCCGATTTCTCGAACAGGTCGTCAGCAAGGAAAGAGGAAAAAAAATGACGCGTCGTATCACAACAGTAATCAAAGGTATCGATTTTTGCGTGTTTACAAAATTACGTACACTAGGCTAGGCCAGAAAGAAAAGAGACAAAGGGGACAAAAATACACTCAAACTCCGAGAAATTGCCGCCCTGGTCGATGATATGATGATTGGCGTCAAAAGCCGCGTTTTCTAGGTGTATACTTGTATTAGACTACACAGATGTGCATTTTCACCTCTCTCTTCCTACTCCCTTACTCACCTTCTTATCAACAACAACAACCTTATTCGATGCTTTTATTCTTGCGATAATCAAGAGGGCTTTTGAAAGATGGGTTGTACAATCTGTTTGGAGGCTTTTGGGGATGATGATGATCGAGGGATGCGTCCGGTGGCGCTACCATGCGGACATGTGTTTCATAGAATTTGCAGTGATGCATGGTTGAGGGAATGCAGAACAAAAGGTAGTCCTGCTTGTTGTCCTATTTGCAAAAAAGAACTTGGTGAATCTCATTCAATACCTTTATGGCCAAGTGATGTAAATGATTTAGATGTTTACGTTCAAAATCGTAATCGAAGACAAGATAAACAAAGAACGATTAACGATCGAGCACGTCAAGCTCCCGCAGCAAAAGCATTAGATAATTATATGACTAGGGATGCTCAAAGTGCACTTTTAGGAAAACTTATGGACTTTCGTCAACATATAAATGCGTATGTTATGTCTGTCAATAATGTTTCTATGTCTGCCCATGGTGGTGAAGATCGCATTTTTCGTTTATTCAATGATGTTACAAAAGCACCTGCTCAAAATGCAGAATTTCGTGATGCAATCAAATCGCTTTCTGCTGCTACTTCAACTTTATCGACTACTGTGCAATCAATTGAATCGGATCGTAAACAAATCGAATCTGATAAAATCAATACAAGTGTTAGTTTGGAAAGAGCAGAAGTGATGCGTAAATCCTGGCAAACTCATATGGAGACTAAAGCATCGGAAGAACAACGTATGAACGACAATAAACGTCAAGTGGACGTTCTCATGCGTCATGCGAAGAAGGAATTGCAAGATTTAGAAAGGAAAAAGGCAGAATTGGCCAAAGAACGAGAATCGATGAAGCATGAAGTGCAAGAACAGAAGAGACAAGTTGCCGTAGCACGCGTTGAAGCAGCTCAACTTATGGCAAAGTATCGTGGAGATACGGATGTGGAAGTTCAAAAGATGACAAGTTATATGCAAGAACAAGAACGTCTACGCATTGAAGCGGAACAGTTACGCAACGTCTCGGAAGAATCAAAGAAATGGCTTGCTGATCGTAATAAGTTGATCAGTACAAAGTTAGACAGTACGCGATTGGAGAACAAGAATCTCAAAGCAGAAATTCAGGCTCTCAAAGCCAGATTGTCAACTCAAATCGACGATTTTAAAGGCAAAGGAAAAGAGGAAGAGGAAGAGACTGGTAATGCTGTAAAGCGTGAGCCAGCAGAAGGAGACGATCTCTCAGCCAATGAAGCCAGCACATCCTCTTCAAGCAAACTCGATGACATTCCTAGTTTCACACAAGGATCTAGTGAAGGTAGCGCAAAACAAGAGGAGGATGACGAGGATGACGACGGTATAGTGATCCTTGATGATGACATTGAAGCTGAATTTGATGATAAGAGCTATGCTTTGCCCAGTTGGATTAATACTGCCCACAAGGCACCAGTGGCTCGTCCATCCAGCAGTAGTGCATGGTCCGGAACAAGTGGAAATGTCACGTCCTTTGCACCTTCTAATCGTCAAGGACTAAGACGAACACGTACAGAAATTTCGATCGATGATGACGATGAACAAGATGATTCGGTAGAATTCGTTACTTGTAAACAGAGAAACACTGGCACAACTACAACTCCTCGATCTGGTCTTTCCGATTCAATGCCGAGTAATTCTACTTTAATCGATCGAATCATGTCTGGTTCTCGTCAAGCATTTGGGCCCAGGAGACGGCGTTGAGAGACACTTTTCTCGAGCACTCATTTGTATTTTACCAATTCAATATTTTGCCTCTTTTCATACCTACATATGTACATCACTACAATCTTATACAACATTGCTATACCTTCATTCATCATCCGCTTGTGGTAAAACTTAAAGATTTCCTATTTGACCATTAGAGGTGCGGGCAATCAAGAACCACGCGCGTTTCTGATTGCCCCGCGCTGACCCACGTGATTCGGAATTTTTCTTGAACATGCATGCAAGGAAAGAACAAATTGTACAAAATTTAAAGCGCACTCAGCCGGCGTGCAGGCATTGCAAATCTTCCAATTCTCTTCCCTCCATCATCAACTCCTCTTACCGCGCATTCCCATCCATAGCGGTTTCGACTCTCTGATCAAGAGTCTTGCAAGATATCACTCGTCACCAAACCTCGGTAAGAAAGGATATTGATAATCATCACACCTAACTCAAGTCCAACCCGGCCACATAATCAAAGATGCAGATCAGACATTGCTTCTTCTGCTCTTCGGCAGTATACCCCGGTCGTGGAATCATGTTTGTGCGTAATGATGCAAAACAAATGATTTTTTGCAAGAGTAAATGTCACAAGAACTTCAAGATGAAACGTAATCCACGTAAAGTTCGTTGGACGAAAGCATTCCGTAAAGCGGCAGGAAAAGAAATGACTGTTGATTCAACTTTAGAATTCGAAAAACGTAGAAATGTTCCTGTTCGTTATAATCGTGAATTGGTTCAACAAACTCTTGTAGCAATGGATCGAATCGCTGAAATTCGTGCAAAGAGAGAAGCTGCATTCTATAGAGCTCGAATGGCAAGAGCTCGTGCTCGTCAAAGCGTTAATGGTGTTTCTACTACTTCTCGTGTTCAACTTCAACGTGCTCGTGATCGTGCTGAAGTCGAACGTTCATCTCATTTGGCACCAGCAATCGCTGCTGAAAAGGAAGCACAAGTTGATGAACAAGCTCGTCGTGAACGCATTCGTGTCCGTGTGCTCGAACGTCGTCAAAGGAATGCCAAACGAAGCGCTTTGGTTTCAAGTGGCGTTTCCGGTCAAAGTATGTCGATGGACACCACCATGTCATAATGTTTTGACTATTTATACATTTCATTTCTGTGACTTTCTACTGTACAATAGCATCTATTTACCCGATGAAAAGGTTTGCGTGATCGAGATAATTGCAGCATTCTATTGACATCCAGGACATTGATGTAGGCTTTCGTGTATGAATGCATCACATTCAAGGCAAAAATGATGACGACACTTTGGGCATTCATATCGTCCACTGGTAGCCACATTTGCAGATTGTGCTTGTTCTGTTGCCTCTCCATTCTGTTGTCCGTTTGTGATGATATGATCTCCATCTGAATCTACTGCATAAGTGTCAGGAAGAGGCTCAAAAGATGCAGCACATCCAAAGCATGCATTCTGTTGGGCGCCTTGTAGTCTGGTCTCATCTTTTCCTCCTGTAGACATGTACAAGACAGCAGCCAATTGTTTCCATCCTATGGCTATGTAATTCGGTACTGGGAACAAATGATGATACGATCTGGCAAGATGGGTACTCATGACCACAGTGAGACCACAAACAGGACAATCGGTTGGAACATCACAAATTTTGACTAAACAACGAGGACAAACGTATCCACCACTCTTTAGTCTATTGTGACAAGCACATAATGTTGGTGCATTATTGGTTGGCAATCTTGCTGGGAAACCCATTTGCATTAAATCTACACCTTCATCGTATTCGTCATCTTCGTCTTGATTTGTTGTTCGTCTTCGTTCATTTGCTTCTACCTCTGGAGGATTGATGTGCTCAAACAACAGATCGCGATAATGTCCTTCATCTATCGAAACACCAAATTTACCATGCGTTCGTTTGCAGATCTCTTTGCATACTTTTACTTCAGCAGCCAAGCAAACCATACTGACGTGTACATTATCCTTTGCCAATGTAGAAACGGTATCATGAATATTTCCAGGATCACATGTTGTCAGTGATCCAAAAATCACCAAAACTTCTCTTGAATTCGCTGATGGTAAGTGAGCCAAATTACTTCTTGCCATTTCCAAAGCATTCTGCAACGATGGCTCACCCTTTGGTGTCAATTTGCGGGATTGTAATGATTCGATATGTTCAGCAGTGTTTCCGCTCATGCTCGTTATTCTTTCTGCTACACCTTCCCTTGTTGCTAAAATACTCATTTGACCGATTGGATTTTGGTCAAAATATTCTGACACAACTTCTCGAGCATATTGTAATGTCAAAAGGAATCTACTAGGTCGTAAATCTTTCTCTAGCATACTTTCGCTCAAATCTAGTATAAGCACCAAATGTCGAATGATACCACGTTGTACAGGCGCTGAATCATGCAAAGTTCTTCTTCTTTTACTTGCTTCCAATAATCCACGAACTGCGCCTGCTAGACTTCCTCCAGCATCTTCTCGAACGGCATCCCAACTTCTTTTATACGTTGCTTCCCAAGCATATCCTTTATCTTTTGCATTTCCAGAAGCTTTTTTAGCTTTTGCAGCTATATCTGCCGCTCTTTTCGTTGCACCATCTTGTCCTGTTCGTTTTTGTATTGACCCATTTTCTGTCATTCTTTTTGTAGCCGATCTACCACCACCAGCTATCCTTCTTGAACTTCCGCTCCTTCCACCACCGCTATAAACATCTGCATCATCCGATAATACTTCATCTGAATCACGATCCGAATTTTGTTCATATTCATCGTCACCACGAGCCATCCCGAGGATGTCTCCGGGTATACAAAATGATAGTCGTGTGCCTGAATTATTTCCCAAGTGGACTGAGCATACAAACAAATATTTAGTCTGGAGTTGTTCTTGGGTTTGTAATCAAAAGAAGAGGCGCGTGAGGTTTCTAATGAATACTCGCTAAGGAAGCGCGGCGCGCCAGTTCCCCTTCCAACCGCATCGGTTGCATGAATTTTATCTTTCTTTGAAGGATACGCGAATTTTTTCTGGTCACCGTGACTGCTTGGGTGCTGTTTTGCCTCCACTTCAGTGGGAAGACCAGCCGTGAATTTTTTAGCTTTTGTAGTTTGCCTAAAGCGATTGAGAACTTTTGCGTGAGAACGTGTGTGTGCATGTATCGATTGATTGATTGATAGAAAGGTTTGATTTGCAGCATACAGTCTTCTTTTCATACTTCCTTCATCCTTTCAATCTCATCCCATCTTTGTTCCAAAAATGGGTTTCGAGGCTTTGGACCCACTCGGTGTAGTGAGCTTCATCTATCAAATCATTCAAATCGCAATCGCATTTGTATTTGCACCTTTAACACCCGCTTCTCATTTCAAACAAACTCCTTTAGGCCATGTTGCCGTTATTGGAGCTGGAGTCACAGGAGTTTCAACTGCTGCTCATTTGATCGGTCATGGTTTCGAAGTGACAATCTTTGAAGCAGGTTCAGAAGAACGTTTGGGAGGCATTTGGAGTCGTGTAAATTCTACAAGTGGTTTACAAATTAGTTCAATTTTGTATCGTTGGCACCCTGCCGTTTTATGGTCAAAAGGTTATCCAAAACGTGATGAAATTTTGAAAAATGTAAAAATGATTTGGAAAAAGTATGATTTACAAAAACGTACTAGATTCAACACAAAGATTGATTCTGTCACCCGTCATTCTTCTTCCACCGATCCTAAAGAAGGTGGTCATGCTCGTTGGATTATTAACGGTGAACAAAACGTCGTCTATGACGGTCTCGTAGTCTCTACAGGAACATGTGGTGAACCAAAAAAGATGGACCTCCCTAATCAAGATCGTTTCAAAGGCGTGATCACTCATTCAAGTCAATTGGACAACGTTGATTTAGTTGGCAAACGTGTTGCAATCATTGGCGGTGGTGCAAGTGGTATCGAAGCTTTGGAATTGGCCGTCGAAAAGAAAGCAAAATCGGCAACCATCTTGGCCCGTAGCGATAAATGGATGATTCCACGTAATACCTTGGTTGACACACTCTTGGCCCTCCAACCGCTCGGTCGTGAAACATATTTGTCATTCATTCCTGAATTTCTTTTACGCAAATTGCATTACCGTGATCTGGAAGAGAAGATGGCACCTACTCAAGGATTCTATCAAGACACACCTATCGTCAACTCATCTGCCCTTCAACACATCCGTCAAGGCAAAGCAGACTATATTCGTGGAGATGTGAGAGATATCAATGAGCATTCAGTCTCATTTAACGTCCGCAAACGTAGTCAAAAGAAAGGCACAAATGGAAAGCATATTACCGTTGATGCCGATGTCATTGTGATCGCTACTGGATTCGAAGTTCCAAAGATTGACTTTTTACCACAAGACTTATTCCCAGAAGATTACACTCGTCCCAATTTGTACTTGCAAGTGTTCCCTATCACCGATGTCTCTGTGGTAACTACAAACGCATCTTTCGTTAAAGCTGTCGGTACAGTTGCTCATGTTCACATTGGTATCTATGCACGTATCCTTGCCGTATTTTTGATGGAAGCAGATACTCGCCCTCATCCACGTGATGCACGTTTATGGGTTGATGGAATTCGTTGGTTCAAAGAAAATGCTCCAGGTGGTAAATTAAGCTTTTTCACCTACATGGAATTGATGATCTGGTTGGTTAGCTTCTTGTTCTTCCGTTTGAACAGACTCAAATACGCATTTTTCGTTTTGTTCGGTTGGGGTTATTGGCAACGTTCTGGACCGATTGATAAGCAAGGCAGAGCTACCGGTAAAGCTACTTTCCACTGGTCTTTGACAAAACTGTTGCCTTGGAATATTGGTAAATCTGAAAAACGTCTCGGAGGTCCTTTGCCTCCAGTTTTGCATGCCAAAGGAAACGGCCGAGCTGTTTAGAAAAGGCAATTATCGTTAGCAAATTTGAACTTTTACTAATCCGCAAGCTATAAAAAGATTTCATGCTTGTGAGACCTGAATGGATTCAACCCTTTACTCTGTCTATCCTATCTCATGTACCTTTAACTCTTTCCAATTCGATGGAAATTGTAATGACCGATAGAATCCTTCTCTTTGTGCGAAATCTTAATAGGTTATGAGCCCCAAAATACCACTCGAACAACCTAAGTGCGTTAGAGTTATTTCACAGCGATATTATGGGCCTCGTAACCTATTAAGAGATGACAAAGCGAGAAAACTTTGTGGTCATGAAGGGGTAAAAGATAAAACTTTTTTGGTTCTTCAAATTAAAAAGGGGCTGTTCTCGTTATGACGGAGGCCCGAGCTTTACTCTCAAAATTGTGCTCGAGTCCAGTGGGAGATGCTAACAAAAATTACACTTCTCAATCACAAAACACAGAAAAGAGAGTTTTCAACCATCACATTACATCCTCGAAAAATTGTTAATAAAGAACCAAACACAGAGTCAAAGAAAAAAGGTAAGAGCGGGCGGGACGGGCTAAGAGTGTGACAAATAAAAGAGCGTATCACAATAGCGAAGGCGTAAAAAAACAAGAAAGGTGAAATTAAGTTTGATAAGTATAATCTGCTCTTGAAAAGGGAAGAAACCTCTAATGGAAGTTTATTCTGCAGAGAATCGTGCTATGTGAATGAAAAATTAGTGCTGTATGTTCAAAGGAAAAAAAAGGTATTGCTTGACGAGATCGTCACAGACGATTATCGTTTAGATGATTATTTGGTAAATAAATCATTGTTTTGAATGATCAATCATTTCGTTGTAACCAACGACATCATCTTCATTGATTGTGGAAGCTTCAATGCTGTGAACAGCACGATGTCCTCCCATGGGTGGAGAAACTGTTTGAGGTTGTGCTGCGCTGTATAGCGTTCGCATTGTATTGCTTGGCATTGGGCTACTTCCTGCAGCACGTTGAGCGGCATACTGTCTCATGGCTTCATCGGGCGAAGTAGCATTGGATGGAGGTAACATGCCTGTTTGCATTTGTGGTTGTAGGTAATCTTGTGGTGATTGCGATCGAACTGATGCAGACGGTCCGTTCATCATCACTTCATTGTCAACTTCTTCAACCATGGCATCAGGAGCGTAAGCACTGTCTGCGATTCCACTCATTCCAGAGATAGGCCTGTCAGAATGTGGCAAGTGCAACTCCGATCCGTTTTGTGTAACCATCTCCAAAGCAGGGTAACGTAACATGGAGTTACGAACATCATCATCGATACTGCGTCTGACGCTGTCAAGGTTGAGTGGTCGTGCACCTTCTTCTTGTGTTGGAGACATCATCAATTCATCGTCATCAAAGTTCTCGGTGTTGCGCAAATGGCTTTCAGTCTTGAAACGAGGATCGATCTTTGGAACTTGGAATTGTGAATCACGAGCAGATGAGCCGCGGTAGCCACTGTTAACACCGACACGAGGTATCGAAGCTGAATTCTTGCTGTGACCACGAGCAGAAGAATGTCCATGTTGAGTAGTAGCAACATCTGTAGAAGGAGCGAATGAAACACGAGAGGCGCGGTATTGTGATTGACGTGCGAAGGATTGATCTGTAACCGAACGAGCGTGGCCTTGTGGTTCACTCATTTCATGATCCAAATCACCTTCACCGATGTTTGCGCCCATACCTGCCAAATTAGTTTGACTTGCGCTTCCGTTTGCAAGGTTGGCGTTGTAAAGAGCACGAACATGGTCCAAAGAAGGTCTGTAAGCGGATTGAGGACGTCCCATAAAGCTAGCAGGTCGGCTGCCTGGCATTGGACCAGCGCTACCGTCACCGCCGGTTTGCCAGTCGAGTGAGATTTGAGACATACGTTTGTCCATGTGGTCGGCCCAATCGGCAGTCTTGTTGTTACGGTTGATGTGCATCTTTCTGATAAAGATACCGATGGCAACAAAGAAGACGATCAATGGACAAATGATAGCGGCTGCTTTACCTCCAGCTGTGATATGACCACCTTTGTAGAAGATGGAGACCAATTTGTTTTCACCTGAGCCAGCGATTGCATCAGCTGGAGGTGAAGCACCGTTTGCAGGTGCAGTGTAAGTTGCTGTCCAAGTTGGACCGAATGGATTGGCGGTATCCCAAGGTTGATTTCCAGTTGGAACGATGTTCAAACTCAATTCGACAGAGGATGTAGTGTTGGGACTGACATTCCACCATTTTGGAGCCAATTTGACAGGGAAACTTCCAGTGTTTGCTGGAATGTGTGTCCAAGCGTGAATTGGTAAATTGGCAGATGGTTGTTGGGGAGCATATAGATAGATATCAATCTCTCCTCCAGCAGGGTCCAAACAACTTGGATTCCATGTAATTTTTGTATCTTTTGCACTGTCAACCGTTATTCCTCCTGCTGGTTCAACGTACAAAGCACCTGTACCAGCACAAGAGGAATCTCTGACCTGCAGAACCTGCTTTTGCATATGACTAGATCTACGTTTGTGGGCTGCCGCAAGACCCAATCGGACATTTGGTGCTTCGAAAGTCATTGTTGAATATGTGTATGGAAGTTGTTTCGAGTCGAATGGTGCTGATTAGAATGTATTTTGATAGTTGTTTGCACTTTTCTTTGTGTGCTGTAAAGATTCGATAAAGGAAAGAAAGGTGACCGTCACAGAGGTCGAATTAGGGAAAAGAATGTGAAATGATTGGTAAAGTTTGTCGTATTTTCGATAACAAAACTGATTGATTGATTGATTGATTGATCGAAAAAAGTAGGTAAAGGGGGCGTTTAGAGAAGAATGATGGAGTAAAAAGGAGGATAAATGAATTGAAATGGTAACAAAAGGTCAATTTCGTCTTTGGCTTTGATTGAGCGGCGCGCGCAGTGGAAAAAATAATCAGTAAGGCGTGTAAAGATACAAACGGAACAATTGCATGTGTAAGGCGCGGTGAGCCGTCTTTGTTCATGCGACTCAAAGGGGCTTTAGGCCTTCTTTTTTGGACGTGTGTACATACATACGTCTTGATTTCATTTCGGTGTGTATAGTGCACGCGTAAGAAAACGAATGCACCCGTCTTCTCTCGTCATTTGCACTGTCTCTGCCGAAATTGGTCTGACAATGGGAAATCAATTCAAAATTTTCTTCTTTGTAGGCATCGGAGCAAAGACGACCGCATGACTATGTATGTATTGCTCTTTTATGTACATACGCCAAATAAAACGGCGCCGTAGAAGGTGCATGATCATTTCAAATCTGACGGTCTTGTAAAAGGAATGTTAACAGGAATTCGTACGTATGCACAAAAATTCTCTTCTTACGCCCTCAGCGCCCAGACAAAAAAACGTGAAGGATAATGCATCGCGCTTTGGCTTGCATTTTTTTCAAGTGTTGTGCTAAAGTGCGTTTATTAAATTCTTTTATTGTTTAGCGTTCTTTTTAGCATTCTTTGAAGAAGCTTTTTTTCTTGAAAAGAAGGAAAATTGTTTTTTGCTATCAAAGCAGTATTCTCTTGCATTTTCACTTTGTGGGGAGGAAGAGGTCTTTTTATCTTTGCATTGACAAGAGTGGGAAATGTACCGGCAGAATCAAGATTCAAGATGGTGATGAGTGTGCTTATGTAATATGTTATACTGGAGATTGATGAGAAGTGCAGTTGGTTTTCTTGACTGAACGATGATGACACATTCTCATGCGGATCCGGTCTCGTAAACGGGCGTGGGGGCTAATACGGGCTACTTTATAGAATGCACTTGAAAGAAATAATTACGGGCCCGGAGATAAGATTTATAGGTTATCAGGTGAACCTTTCAAGTATGTTTTGAGAAGGATGTCATGATGCTATGTCCTTTCAATTGCCTATCACAAAGATCCTATCAGATATGCATTTGTGAACAATAGAAGAATGTGTCATTGAGTCCATATGCCTAAATTTGAGTTTTATAATTTAGTCACCCACGCTAGGCAAATCGTTCCCAGAGTGCTTTAATGTGTCACGTCAATTTATCGCCTTGTAAATTAGAATTTTTTTAGCTTTATGTGGAGTTCTCGGTCTTGGAAGCTCGGAATATTGTCAAGGTGGTAAAAATTATATAAAGAGTGAATTGGAAATCAAGCCGTCCGAGAATCTTTCCATAAATATCGTTCTATAACAAAATGACTTCTCAACTAGACGATCGTAAACCGGTAGCAGATCAAGCAGAAGATGACGCTTGGTTCCCTTCTCCTTTTTCACTTACCCAATACGTACCAAAGAAGACGGATTTTGATGGTGCAAATTACACAAAGTACAAAGGAGGAAAATGGAAAATTTTATTAATTGCAACACAAGAACGTTATTTGAAAATGAAGAATGGAGAATTCTTTTCAACAGGTAATCATCCTGTTGAAATGTTATTACCAGTTTTACATTTGGATGCGGCTGGATTTGAGATTGATATCGCAACAATTTCAGGTGATCCAGTTAAATTTGAAATGTGGGCTTTTCCATCTGAAGATGAAGAATTTAAAAAGATTTATCAAAAATATAAAGAAAAACTTCGAAACCCTTTAAATTTACAAAACGTTTGGGGTTCAGGTTTTACAAAGGATACTCCTTATATTGCCGTTTTCATTCCTGGCGGTCATGGTGTCTTGAACGATATTCCTCATAATCCAACCGTTGGAAAAGTTTTACGTTGGGCAGATGCAAATCAAAGATATTTTATCACCCTTTGTCATGGTCCTGCAAGTATGCTTGCCGCTAATGTAGGAAAGCCAGAAGGCGAAAAGTATATTTATGAAGGCTATAAGATCGTAGTCTTTCCTGATTCATTAGATAAAGGAGCAAATATCGATATAGGTTATATTCCAGGAAAGATGCAATGGTTAGTAGGTGAAGAATTACGTAAACTTGGAGTTGAAACGACAAATGAAAGAATCACAGGTGAAGTTCATGCCGATCGTTATTTATTAACCGGTGATTCTCCTTTAGCTTCTAATAATTTGGGCAAATTGGCTGCAAATACTTTGTTGGAAGATGTTGCAAAACGTCAATAAATCGATTAAATAAAAATACAATACTTTTTACAAATGTAATTCCAGGCACAGAATTAAACAGAGTGTTTTGTTAAAATTGCGAAATTGGCCTTTCTCCTCTAGATCTTCGAAATCGGTTAGTATGATATAGAATATCACGATCTATTAAGTAAGGATACTTTTTGATAAATGACTCGTTGAGCTGTTCAAGGGAGAAAAAAAAAACCAAGAAATTATAAGCTATTCATCATCAGAGCCTTGCAAAATAAATCTATACGTACCTCAAAACAAGATAAATCAAAAACGTCATTTGCCATACACCAAACTCGTATTGATTGTACAAAATCAGTAAAGAATGTCATGAGCCAATCCCGTATCCGTTTCTGTAGCCATCTACCTCCGTTTGGCTTGCTGTTAAATCCGAAATCATAAATAAGCGAACGTGAGGGTGATAAAGGTGAATTAGGGCTTGAAGTGTTTGCCTGAAAATATTGTTGTAGTGGGCTGCTGGATGATAAATTACTATTCGCACTATTTAAAGACGGTTCAGCAGCTTCGGATTGATTTTGAGAAGAATCACTCTCGATTATATGCATTCCTTCAATTATAGTAAGAACTTTATCTCTCATACTTGGAAAAGGAATGACTGCAATCTCGATCGGATGAAGTCCCCATCGAAGTTGAGTATCTGTTGGTAAAAGGTTATCCGGTAACATTTTAACGTTTTCATACCAAATTGCTGAATTACGGGGTTGATAACGTGCATTATTCGATCCACCTAATCTAGAATCCTCAAAAGGTCTTGAAGTTCTTAAATCGACGAGATCTATACGAAAGGAGGCACTGAATGGTAGTAAAAGTTCAAAGTAATAGCGACATACTTTATATAATATGAGCTCAGGACTAAACACAGCGGATCAGTAAGGATATAATACTACTTAGGATAGTTGCTGAATATATGCATACTCACATAGCCATCAATGAAGCAGTATGAGCTATTCCTGGCCCTCCAAGAGAAGTCATAAAAAGTGTATCTTGATTAGTATTCTGAGCTTGTGGTTCTTGTCCTTGATGAAATAATGATTGACTTTGCTGTAATTGTAAAGGAAAATGTTGACCTAATGTTATATGAAAAGGAACTTCTTTTGACGTATCAGAAAGCTTTTGCTGTAAATTTCCGAGTGTAAACCATCCAAAGTGAGTCGTATTATTCTCATCAAAAGGTGGTGGTAATGATGTATTTTGAAAAGGAATATGTGTATTTGATGTGTCTAAATCACCTTTAGCTGAATTCGTTGAATCTCTGCTCGTTGATGGAAAAGATTGAAACTCATAACTTCCGTCTCTTTCTCTTCGCGTAGCTGCAAGTGTTTTCTTTAATTCAGCATTCTCACTCTGTAATCTTGATAAATTATCACCTTTTCTTCTCCTTGAATTCCTTTGAGCTAATTTGTTCAATTCTCTTCTACGTATTCGATTATCAGTTATCGATAAAATTTGATTATAAGATTTCCTTGTTTCATCTTCTGTTTCTTTGTCCATGGTCACAATACTTTTATATGATTTAGGTGGTCATGGTAATAGTTAAAAAAGGGTTCCTTCCTCGGTCATTGTGACATCTCTAAACCAAGTGGAGTTTAGCCTAAAACTTTAAATTGCTCTGCAGCGCGGAAATTATCCGAATTCAAATCGCGTTTAATGCATATAATAATAAAAAAATATAAGAAAGAATCATTTATTGCAGTGTCATCACAGCGTTGAGAGTGATGACGAAATATGGTACAAATGAAAGGGATACAGAATTAAAAAGAAAAGCATCGGAATATGGCCTTTTAAAAGGTGTTCTGCCCAAGATAGGGCGACGTGAAAGTGGGAAATAGGGGCGGTCACAGCGTTGAGAGTGGCCGATAGTGATACAACATAAGGGAAAAAGAGAGGAAATTTGTAGCATTTTGAAAAGCAAATCAAGCAATGTGTTGCTCTTCTTTAGTACCTTCAACGAGCCATGGCTTGGTGATATAATTGCGCAAGCTATCAGGCAAAATAATGACAACATTTTTACCTTGTTGGCTACCAAAGGATTCATATCCTTCGCCACCTTCTTTCAAGAAGCGCATTGCACCTGCTAAAGCAGCACCACTTGAACCACCACACAACAATCCTTCCATACGAATCAATTTACGAGCATAATCAAACGATTCTTCATCGCGTGTTTTGATCCATGAAGAAACTTGTTGTTTGTCCAAAGATTTAGGGTCAAAGTCATAACCGATACCTTCAATCTTGTAGGCTCCTGATTCGCCATTTTCCAATTCGTTCAACGAAGCTGGAACGGCAAGAGTAGACCCGATTGGATCAACACCCAACACAAACAGATCAGGGTTATGATCAGATTCGCGTAAACGGGTGGCAATTCCACTCACAGTACCACCCGTTCCTATACCGGCAACAAGTACATCAACTTTGCCACTGCTAGTGTTCAAATTTGTGACGTGATGACGAGGAGAAGATGAAGGAGTGAGAGGTGCTTGATTTGCACTGACTGCAATGACATCATCAATGATTTCTTGAGCAGTAACGCGGTGAGCCAATGGATTGTTAGGATTGTTGTATTGATCCAAGATGTAGGCATTTTCCGTCTCTTCGGCCAATCGACGAGCAGTCATGATATTACTACGTGGATCATCCCAAGCTGCTTCAGTAGGTGTTCTGATCACTTCAGCACCCAATGCTTTGAGAGTTGCCACCTTTTCTGCGCTCATCTTTTCGGGTAAAACGATGATGCATCGATAACCCTTCACGGCGCATGCTAAAGCCAAACCTACACCGGTGTTTCCAGAAGTTGGTTCAATGATAACAGTTTTACCTGGTGTGACCAAGCCTTGTTGTTCTGCTTCATCAAGCATACGTGCAGCAATACGATCTTTCACGCTTCCACCTGCATTGAAGTATTCACATTTTACCAAAACGTTGCATTGGATACCGTATTCTTGAGGAATTTTGTTCAATCGGATTAAAGGTGTATTACCGACTGCACCGAGTGCATCGTTGAGAATTCCAGGTTGACGTCCTACCATGATGAATGTAGAGAAAGTAAGCTAAGAAAAAGAGGCTGAGAAAATTAACGAGAAAAAAGCGCTGTGCTGAGAGAGAGAGAGAGAGAGATTATTTGGGGAAAAAGGGGGAGGTTTGTTTATGGCCTGCACGAGTTGGATCGAGCAGGAAGAGATGCCCTGTTGGAGGGCGTTAAGAATTTGACTGTAAAAGTCAGGTAATTAACCTTGTTAGAGTGATTGAGGTAATCAAAATGATGATGATGGAACAAAAGAGGAAAACAGACAAACGAAAAAGGGGGTTTATTGATAGGCCCTAGCATAATGCGTATCAACTGTACTTTAATTATTTTGTTTGACAAGTCAAACTTTTGAATTTAAAGGCCCGGATACGCGTAAAATTGATAAAACGCAATTGGCACGTAGGCTGGCGTGATGGGTATGTAGAACTACGTGTAGAAAGCCCTTGGCAAAACAACAAGCATACGCAAAGATCGGACACATTCCCGCGGGCATACTAAAGGCTGATTCTACCCATTATGACCGACAGAGATGAGAGTGTGATAATTAGAATGGTATGTATGTACAATGATAAGATAAGATGTTATTTAGTCAGAAGAATTGAATGTTGTTCAATCACAGCCACCATAAAAAAGCATTCAAACGATATAAAATTGATGAATATGGCTCCGTCCTTTACCAACTTTCTATTGTGATGATAGCACGTGTCTAATTGACACACATTTGATCGGAATGCTTGCATCAGTTAAGTTCTAGTAGCGCGTCGACTTCTTCTGGCTGGCGTGCATTGACAATTTTTTGTGTTCGATGCATGAAGTCTTGGTTAGGAAAAATACATCTTACCTTTTTACTCTGACAAATAATTATACTATACCCGATCATGTCTTGGTTTTCACAGCAATGGAACAAGTTCACAGGCCAACCAGATGAAGAGATTGGTCAGCCAATCAAAAGAGTAGAAGTGATTTGGGGAAGGGAAAGGTGAGTAAGAAAGTATTTATAGACGAGGATGAATGCATGCTAATCGTATCTCATTCATTCCCCGCCGCATATAGATTGATGATACCGATCGATGAACAGCTACCCAATCAAGCAACATTACGTCATCTTAAAGAATCTATATCTCATTTCACATCTATTCCTTATGAGCAAGTTAAGCTCATTATGGGAGGATTGGTCTTGAAGGATGAAAGAGCTCCTCTATCGGCATTCGGAATACGAACAGGTTCAAGGTTACAATTGATTGGAACATCAGGCGGCGTTCCGCTACAGGGTGATAGACCAGGAGCGAAACAAAGTGTTTTTGATGAAGGAAGTAGTGGTGGTGCTGGTAAAATGTCAAAAGGTGAAGAATTAGCAAGAAGAAAGAAAGAACGTGAAGAAGATGTGAGCGAACAAGGACTTTTAAACAGAATAACTGAAACGGTGACTGATGTACGTAAAGATTTGTTGCCGGAAGTGTTGGAATTTGAACAATCACCTAAAGAAGCACATTCGCCAACTATGGCATCAACAACAAGTTCACCTTCAGAAGTAGCATCACGTCAAGAAGCTCTGATGAAACAACATAAAAAGCTATCTGAGCTTTTATTGAGAGCATTATTAGCACTTGATGGCGTAAATGTTAATTCAGAAGAAACACGAAAACGTAGAAAGGAAGCAGTGAAAGAAGTTCAAGGTTATCTTGATCGAGTGGACGCAACATGGTCACAATTGAAAGAACAATTCAGTTCAGCTTCAAAGTTGCCGAATGGAAAGGCAGCTTTGTCATAATGTAAGACAAATACCAACCCAACCTTGTAATTCGATAAACATAGATGAAGGTCTTGCTAATAGCTTTGTTTATATATTGTTCGATAGTATGCATACTTGAGTCATTAAAGATATCTGATAAAGAATTGTTAATCTGTCTTTTCTTGCAAAGAAAGGATGGCTTGCTGACTAAGGGATGAAATATCAAAGCTTATATAATTTTATAAACGCGCCTTCCAAGATTTAGCTTGATGTCCACGTTCGCTCTTTTACATCTGTCGTCATAATCAAAAAAACCCGTGAGAAATGAAAATAAAATGCAAAAAAGAACGAATTGCAGGATCGGAGAAATCGTGTGATGATAAAAAAAATGTAAAGACGATGTGCATGGTACCTTTGCCTAAATTAGCTTCTCTCTTCAGGTACCATCTTCGCCAACCGCCGCCACTAAGCGCCCAACGGTCATCAACGCCGCCGATTTGTTATGCATTAGATGCATTTACAATCGCAAGGTGGGGAGAAATAAACACCGTAAGTGCATCCATAATAAGCACAATTCCATGAACATCGATCGATTTTATTAAACAAAAAAAAATCAATCATCTTAGCCTACTTCTATCGTACCTAAATTGCAATAAAAAGAGGAACCCTTCCTAAAAGGATTATCTCCACCTTTATGTTTCAATGAATTGTAAAAACGTTCCCTAATCCCTTACTTGGCGTCATCATTCATGACGATTGATTCAATAATTTATACCTACACAAACGGAATCATAAAAATCTTTTCCAACACAGAGGTACGAATACACATACTTGCCACACTTAGGAGAAGGTCCGGATGCATTTGATTTAATATGCATGTAGTAGCGTATTTTACAACCTGTTCCAGTAAGTACTGTTGTGCGTTGTCTATCTCATAACCAAAGCCCGCCGCCGTCCTTTTGCCCGTTTTGTTGTAAAGAAAACGCGTCTTACTGACACAAATACAAAAACGCCGGTTATTGCGTACGGACGCTAATTATCCGTGGGCACATTTTCTGTTCTTTCGGTAATCATATTCCAGATCGGGCATTATACAGACGGCTACAATTTTCCTTCGCAAAAAATAAATAAAATAAAAAAAGTCCAACAAGGATAGGCAGATGAGGTGTCATGTTTTTCTGTGTAATCCGAAAATTCAAGAATTTCTTCATCACTTTTTAATTTTTTTAAAACAAGCTTAAAATGCTTTCTTTTCTGCATGTTTGTACATGATGCATTCAATTCATAATTTTGCATTTGATCTGTTCTGATGCATTAAATACTTTTTCATCTGTCTCGGTGGGACATTCGGTGAAACGAGCCAACGAGAAACTCTCCAGGGAAGAGGTTTGTTCCGATCGGTGATTGTAAATATGTACATACTCTGGTGCGGTTCATTGTATACAATTGGAAAACTCTCCTGAAAACGTTCTAGATCAAGGAGTAAAATTATCAATCCCCCCTTTTGCTTTCCTAACCATCATCACATTATCGATTGGTCATTCTGATACATTGACAGGCTCTTGTATCTTCAAGGCATAACAGTGGGTTCATCAACGCGTGTCCCTACTCCTTTTTCAACATGGCCGATTCAATCGAAAAAGTTGACACAAGACCGCACTATTCTCCTGCAAAGGAATCAGAAAGCGGTCCAAGCAATTCAGGTGTTTCATCATCAAGTGATGCAGAAACACAAACGCACGGTGGATCTTTGAATGATAGACAACAAGCAACTTTAGATTCAATCTTGTTTCCCGCTGATTCTTACACAGCCGGAACGCATACATATTGGGCTGATTTACCTTTTTGGCAAAAAACAAAATGGATTAACAAACAAAGTAACGATGAAGCAAAACGTGAATTAGGCACAATCGGACGTATGTTCAAAGAAGATCCTTTAAGCCCCATAAATGCATACTTTTCTAATTATGTAGTTACAGGTATGGGTCTTTTGGTAGAAGGATACGTTTTATTCTCTGTTGGAAATTTAACAACTCTCTTCAAAGCCGTTTGGCCAAATTGTTGGGGAAGCGCAAAACCAAGACAATGTGATTCTCAATGGATTCATGCTGTTGATTATCTCGAAATTGTTGGTATTATTTTCGGTCAAATTTTGGTCGGTATTGAAGGAGATTGGATCGGTCGTAGATTCGGAATGGTACAAGATGCTTTGGTAATGACTTTGGGTAGTGTTATGTTGACTGCAATGTGGGGTACATCCTTGAACGGATGGGTTATCTGTTATGCTTGGTCTTTGTTTATCTATGGTATCGGTGTTGGAGGTGAATATCCAATGACTTCAACTAGAGCTATGGAAGGAAGTGGAACAGGAGCAGCTGCAACTACAGGTGATCGTATGCATCGTGGAAGAAAGGTAGCTTTAGCATTCACTATGCAAGGTTGGGGTCAATTGTTGAATCAAGGTGTCTTGCTTATTCTCTTGCTCATCTTCCATGGCAGTTTAGACGCACCTTTCAGCAAAACCAGTACCCAGTACGTCTTCCGTGTCTCTTTCGGTATTATCATCCTTCCAACTTTGTATTTGGCTTATTTGCGTTATTACAAGATGAAATATACAGACCGTGCATTGAATCAAGCAAAGAGCAAAGCAAAGAACACTTCCGGTTACAGTTGGTCAACACTCAAATTGGCAGGTGGACATTATTGGCATCGTATGGTTGGAACTGCATTCGTTTGGTTTATCAATGATGTTTTATTCTACGGTTCAAAGATTTTCTCTGGTGTTTTCATCGCTCAAATCACAGGTTCTACCGGTCCTTCATCTTTAAAGACAAATTGGTTGTACAATTTGCTTAATGTCGGTATCAGTTTGGTAGGATATTATCTTGGTGCGCTTTTGATCGATCACAAACAATATGGACGTAAATGGATGCAAACAAATGGTTTGTTAGTCATTGGTGTAATCTTTGCTATTTGTGCAGGTGCATGGGACACATTCGTCAAACCAGGTCCTCCCACAAAAGCATTCATGGCATTATACTTTTTGAGTTCATTCTTCACTCAATTTGGACCAAACGTTACCTCTTTCTTGTTGGCAGCTGAGGTATACCCAGCAGTTGTTCGTAGTACAGCTCACGGATTGAGTGCAGCTTCGGGTAAAGCTGGAGCATTGATGGTCGCTGTGCTGTATAATTACATCGATAATCGTACAAAGTTCTTTGTCGTCTTCCCTTTCGGTTTTGCAGGCGCTTTATTCACCCTCATCTTTGTTCCGGACGTGACAAGTTTGGATTTACGTGAACAAGAAAGATATTATCAATACGTTTTAGAAGGTCGTCAAAATGAATATCACGGCGTTGCCGTTCATCCTCGACATCTTTCATTATGGGAAAGAGTGGTCCTTAAACGTCATTTGAACTATGACCCTGAAAAGGATCACGTTCAAAAGATTAACGAATTACGTAAATTATACGAAGATACGAAAGCAGAAGAAGTTTCAACTGAAAAAGGAGGTGAAGGTAAAGGTAAAGAAGCACTAAGTGATGATCAAAGAATGTTATTGGATTACGAATTGGATAGCTTCTTTGCTAATGAGGAAAAGTTGCGTGGTTATCTTACTAGGAATACCGGCACCGGTAACGGCAATCGTGGACATGAAAGCAAACTGGCCAATCTGGAAAGCAAATTGGGCTAAATATTCTCATCTTTTCTCACACCATATCATAAATACGTAATTGTATATGAGCGAATTCAAATCGCTCCTTGTTTTTTTCCCGCTATATAGTATAATTTGCATTAATGACTAATTGTGCCTGCATTGCGTTTGACTGTGTGATTCTTCGTCTATAAATTATGGTTAAATTTTATGTATCTATCCTACAAGAGCATTAATTTAATCTAATCTAATTTAATTTTCAAATGGAGGTAATCCCCATTGTTCAGGTTTGAAATCTTCAAGAGAGGATAATGTTTGAGTTGGATGTAAATCTTCTCCATCATTTTTTAGCAATGCAGCCAACTGAAGGATAAAAGAAGAAGTCAGCATGAGAGCACCTGTGACTTATCAAACATTCACTTACATTCGGATCGGGAACCCAAACGACTTTCATGCCTGCTGCTTTGGCTGCTTGAACTCCAGGTTTAGCATCTTCAAAAACGAGAAAATGTGATTCTTTTCCATTTAAAGTTCCATCAAATTCTTCACCTAATTGTCTTACTCCTTCTTTTTCACCTAAACCTTCCCTAGCAGCTAAAAGGAAAACATCAGGAAAAGGTTTTCCGCGTGATAAACGTTCGTCGTCACCACAAATGATTCGATCGCCGAAATGTTTAAAAATGTCTTGGTTATTGCTTGATTTGATTTCGTCTGTGAGAGTCAAGAGAAAAAAATTATGTGAGCGACTTCAAAAATATAAGTGGAATGGTATGAATACGTACAATTCTTTCTCTTTGATCCCGTAGCAAGACATATAGGTACATTATGTTTTGCTAAATGTTGAACCAAACGAACAGCTCCTGGCATAGGTTTAACTTTACTAAAATATTCATCTAAACTCATATTACGATCCGATAAAAATGAATCAATAGTGAAAGGGCATTCAGCTGCAAATAAAGAACCCTTCTGTTTCTCTTCTTCGGTTGGTGGCCAAATGGATGATAATAAAATTTCAGTTGCTTTTCTCTCAGGTGTTCCCATTATTCGACTTTTGATTTCCCACGTTTGTTCTTTGCCGTATGGTGCTAAAATCTTATTCACAACAATCGTATAAACCTATTTGAAATGTACTAAAATTAGCAATTCGTTCAATTCAAAGACTTTTTATACGCACAATTTCACTATCGATCAAAAGGCCGTCCATCTAAAAACAAACAAAGAAGAAGAAGAAATGGTGAACAAACTAGGTAGAGTGTCTTCTCTCTCTAAATACCGTAAATCTCACATCAAAAAGGACCCCTTTGATATCTCCAAGCTTTTCTGTTGAGGAAGACATGATGAATATTGATGACGGTCAAAGAGAAGATGAAAAAGTTCAATTTACCCCCCACGTTGATAACTTCTTTTGAGCGAGTCATTGCTTTACTGCAGCTACAAGCTTTACGCCCTTGTCTTTGAACGTGTCTGATTGTGTGCAGTGTATGCTTGTTTATGCGGAGAAAATTGTCCAGCGCACGCACCCAGCGCAGCGCACAGCCATCCTCCTCGCACGGTTAATATAAAACTTTGCACAGAAGCTTGGATGGATGTTGATTGATTCGTCTTTTGTGTCTACCATTACGGCTTTTTGGTAAAAAAAAATGTCATTACAGGTAAACCTTTCAAGTCCAGATATCAAATCGGCTTATGATGCCGTATTGAATGGAACACAAGATTATTTATTGCTTACATACGAAAAAGGAACGAATGATTTGAAAGTACAAGAATTAGAAAAAGGTTCATTAGAAGATGCTCTTTTCGAATTTAATTCAGGTAAAATTCAATATGGCTTCGTTCGCGTAATCGATCCAAATTCTCAATTACCAAAATTCGTTTTAATCAATTGGTGTGGAGAAGGTGTTCCAGAGACCAGAAAAGGAATCTTTGCAACTCATAGCGCTGCAGTCGGACAATATCTAAAAAATTATCACGTTAGCATCAATGTTCGTAGGGAAGATGATCTCGATGCTAAATCTATCATGCGTAAAGTGACAGATAGTAGTGGAAGCAAATATTCTGCTGCAGGACAGAGCGCTAACACACAAAGTGGTGGTCGTATCGAAGCTGTTGGATCAACGTACAAGCCAATAGGTGCACCAGATATTGCTGCATTACGTGCAGGTGCCAAAAAAGATGTCATTCAACCCGTTGGAACAGCATACAAGCCCGCTCGTGAAGAGCTTTCTAATATTCGCTCTGCGCCTTCCAGTACTCCTTCTGTACCAGATGCTCCTCGTCCTGTTGCACAACCTGCAGCACCCGCTCCTCCACCAGCGCCAGCAGCAGCAGCACCTGCTTCTCAATCATTGCCAAGAGCACCTACAGTCGGTGGCATTGTCGGAAGCGTATCACAACCACCTCCCGCTGCCCCTCCTGCGCCTGCTCCTACTCCAGCTACCCCTGCTGCTCCCGTACCATCCAAGCCAGCAGAAGATGATCGGATCAGACCCGTTGGAACAGCATACGAACCTGTCAAATTAGGCAAGCCAGGTAAATTGGGCAATCGATTCCCATTCGGTGGTGCACAAGAGAGTACGCCAGCACCTGCACCTGTACCTAGAGCTAGCGGAGGAGGATTGACATGGTCTCAAAGACAAGAAAAAGCAAAGAAAGAAAGGGAAGAAGAAGAAGAACGTGCTAGAACAGCAGCTGTCAAAGCTGCCGGTGTTGGTGTAGGAGCAGGAGCAGTAGCCGTAGGAGCAGCTGGAATCGGAGCAGTAGCAGCAAGAGATGATGATATACCTGCTCCACCTCCACCACCTCCAGGACCTCCTGCTGCAGCTTCCAACGATGATGATATCGCTGCCGTTACAGATAGTCTACAGAGGACCAAATTGGATGAAGGTACAGCAGAAGCATTGGCTAAACCCAGTGGAGCAGAAGGGCAATTACGCGCAGTCGCAGTGTACGAATACAGTGCAACTGAAGATAACGAAATTTCATTTGCAGAAGGTGATACGATCACAGGTATTCAACAAGTGGATGAAGGATGGTGGAGCGGTATTGCTCCTAATGGTCAAGAAGGATTGTTCCCTGCAACTTATGTCGAATTGATTGAAGGAGCTGCACCAGAACCAGAGCCGGAAGCCGATATTCCCCCTCCACCACCACCACCGCCACCGCCAGCTGCGGCAGCCGCACCAGCGCCAGTAGCAGAAGATGATGTACCCCCACCACCTCCGCCACCTCCACCGCCACCACCAGGACCTGGAGCTGCCGTTCCTGTCGCTGCTCCTGCCGCACCACCTGCTCCACCAGCTCCTCCAGCTCCTGATCCAGCAGCAGGACATTATTGTATCGCTCAATACGATTATGAAGCAGCAGAAGATAACGAATTAGCATTCAATGAAGGTGATAAGATTATCAATATCGAATTCGCAAGTGAAGAATGGTGGAGTGGAACACATGAAGTCACTGGCATGACCGGATTATTCCCAGCTGTGAGTTTTACCAAATATTTTACTGATTAAGATTAGCAGAGCTGACAATTTTTCACACCCTACCTCCTCTTAACAGAATTATGTCGAATTACACGAATGATTTTGTAGATATGTACCGTATGAATTTGGACGAGAAATGAAGCTTTTTACATTGTGCCTCACGACATCTCATAGAATTCGCTCCCCCGCACTGCTAATGGCACAGCGCGACGTGTAAAACGTGAAAGGCGGTCGAATACTTTGAACATGCATAAATATCCGAATGAGTGATTTAGTGCATCATTTCAGTTTTTCCGCCTGGACCGGTTGTGTTGATTTTACACACAGCCGGTATTCAGGCGAAAGAGCGGTACAACTGCATTTGTGTTTTTTTAAGTACGCGGGGCAAGGTTATGAACTTGTGTTTATGACAAAGTTTGTATATACACATCTTCCATCATCACAAAGGGCGTCTCAGGTAGGCATCAAGGAGGAAAAGACGAAGCATAGTCAGACGCAAGCCTACCCATTATTTCTCTCTCTCTTTCTTCGTCTTTTTCTTGGAATCTTTGCAAAGATGGCGGAAATACTCAAAAATGTAGAATCACTTGCACTTAATCCTGCTTATCATGATTTATTTACTGTTTTAAAAGGAGCAAGGAATGGAATGGTTTATGGAGCAAAAATTCGATTTCCACATGCTTTAGTTATGACATTTTTATTTGGACGTGGAACACCAATGCAAAAGATACAATATGTTATTAAAGCAACTCGTCAACATTCTTTTAATTTAACAAAATTCGTTGGATTATATAAACTTTTAACGATTTTAATGAGAAATACAAATTCAGCTAAAAAAGAACTTCCACATGAAAGCTTTTTGGCAGGTTGCGTAGCAGGATATATCGTTTTCGGAGAAAGAAATCCGGTTAATGAACAGGTGATTATGATGATGGATTTTAACATTATTCTCTCAATGTCATTTTTGCTAACCCTTTTACCTTTCCTTTCATCAGATCGTATTATATTGTATCGCTCGATGTGTCGCATCCCTTCTACCGCGTGAACCAGTTTCGGCCGATTATCCTGCTTCAAAAGTGATTCCGATCGAAAAGAAGACATTTAGCATCTTTGCTGCTGTCGTTTGGGGTTGCGTGATGTGGTTATTCAAAAATAGAAGGCAAAGATTACAAGGAAGTTTGGTTAGCAGTATGGATTGTGAGTATAGAAAAATGATGATCATGTGATATGAAGCGAAGTTGAACCTGACTCCTTTTTTCCCCTTTCGATCAGACCTATACGTAAATGCGGAGAAATGGAAAGAGTGAGTACATTGCCGAACAAAAAAAAACTTGAACGCCGGCTAATCCTTCTTATCTTTCCCATTACAGTCTACGAACATTGTTCTGGCACAACACCTAGATATAGAATGAAGAAGAGAAATGGTCGGCTTTTCGCAACCTTTTCATCCATCTCGGCCCGAGCAATAATAAATGTTGTACGTCAATAGTTTCATGCATTATTACATTTTCGCTTTCCGGAAAGATTGTGTGAGGGTGGGCGGCAAGCCGTCGTGTAAAGGAGACTTTGGAAAAGAAACGCAATTCCAACGCGGCGATTGCACAGGCCACAATTGTTCATGTGGTGCATTAAAAGTTGGCCTGAATTTTCATACCCCATTTTTGGGTGATTGCAATGCAAACACAATCGATCCGAATGGAAAGTTTGCCTTTGTTTGACCGCCGCTTTCCATCTCAGTGCTGAATTGCGGACAGATATTGCCCGAAAGAATGTCTATTTGGCAAGCGGAGCAGTAGATAGCACTTTTCAAGTATAATGGGGACAGAGTAGAATTCTTCTTACACTGCGAGATTGAGGGTTCACTTGCAAACAATCAGGCTATCGTTCAGTGAGACAGCACAACCAGATGAATGCGCGCAAAAAAGATGTGCCACCCATGCATAAGACTAAGATTCGACCAACCCTTTGACTTATATCAATTCGACTTTCTCCCATTCATCCTTTCTTTCCTACCTCCATAGCAAAGTAATCTATCTTTCCTCCTTTCTTATCTAATTTTCTATGTCTGGATCTGTTCCACCACCGCCTCCTCCTCCACCGTTTAATCAATCAAGCGGTGGCAGTATGAACCAATATGGTGCGCCAAACAGTGACGCTTACAGTCGTCGATCATTTCCAGGTCAATATCCTCAAGGGATGCAACCTGGAATGAGTATGGGCCCACAGCCATCAGTCTCTCATCGTTCTTCTTACCAACAAGGGCAAGTTCCACCGCCACCACCACCGCCTTCTTCTCAACATCCTTCAATGTCTCCTCAACAGCCGTATGGGATGGCAATGCATATGCAACAACAACAACCACAAAACCCTTATGGATACCCTATGGGAAACCCAATGGTTCAGCCAGGCATGGGTCAAATGCAAATGGGTTACCCGCCACAACAAATGCAACCACCTGGAATGCAGGGTGCTCATCCTGGCTTTATGGGTGGCGGTGCAATGAACCCATATACTGGCATGCCAATGGCTCCAGGTTATGGAGGAATGGCAATGAATCCTTACGGTTATGGTCCCCCGTACAATCCCGTTGATGCTGCCGCTCGCGCTTATCATGAAGGTTATGATGGTCACGGTAATGGTCGTGAATCGCATCGAAATCGACATAGTCACGGTAAGTAAAAAAGTCTTTCCTTTCAAAATTCCAAATGGGCGCAACCGTTAAAACTGTTATTCGCATATTCGACCCTATACACTGTCTCCTTCCTTTTCTCATCGGATCCTTATTCAGCATCTTCTCCTGGTCAAGCGGAAGGAGATCGAAAGTGGCATCAAGATATTTTTGATCAAACAGTTTCCGTTATTTCTAAATTACCACCAGCCGTGATTATCAGTTTTTTGTTTTCTTGACTTTGACCCTTTTCACTATTTCTACTGACACTTCAACGGTGCGCCCTTCAATTTGTTTGGTGGACTCACTTCTCACATTTCTTTTTTGTCACTTCTTTCCACCCATGTATAGACTTTGAAAACGGTCGTAACGGGCGCAGTAGGCGCAGTCATTCAAGGAGCCACTCAGGCTCGTCCACCTCGTCGGAAGGCGAAGCCAAAGCCGCCAGCGCCAAAAAAGGAGGGTGAGTAGGAAGGATTAGTAACAAAAGTGAGTTCATTGAAGTCAACAATTTTTTCTTCCCTTCTGTTCAACAGGGACAGGGACAACCAACGAGTGAAAGATATGATGGTAGGTGCCGTAACGGGAGCTATTCTCGAAAAAGGCATCGAAAAGTATCGAGACCATCGTGAACACAAGAAGGCTAGTAGCAATAAAGGTGATTAAATCCTGATCGATACACATTAAGCAGCATTTTCGCTTCCTCACACACAAACCCCTTTTCTTGTACCTAAAGATGAGCCTTCCCCTCCTGGCGAATTGACAAAACTCATCGAAAAGATTATCACGGACGTCGTTGCAAACAAAGTAGGAGAATCAGTAGAAACCGAAAAGAATGCTAAATGAAATTAGTGAATATTCGTACACGACGATGATGTAAATGAAAAGAACATGACAACTATTTTGAGTAACGAAAGCAAGTAAAAACTTGTTTCACGAGCGCGCGAGAGAGAGAGAGGGAGAGTGATGAAATGTGTGATGCAATCAAGAATACTTTTGAGCGATTATTGCAACATGCCGCCCATAGCACCAGAAACATAGTGCATAGGTCGCATATCAGGATGTGGTTGAGCTTCAAATTGAATATACTCGATGGTACCTTGAGCGTTAATGCGTGCGAATGCGCCCTTGTTTCCTACTTGATCGACGTAATTGGAAGCACTAAAGATGGTAACTGTTAAACCATCATGTTCTTCTTGATAACCATCATTACGAACTTCATGAGAACGCAAAATTGCAGTAACTTTGTTCAATTGGCACCATTGTTTTGCAATATCCGGTCCAAATCCTTTACCTACACCACGTTTAGAAGCCGCTCTTCCGTTTGCTGCTTGTGGATCTGCCCAAAGTAAATCTTGAGCGATACCTTCTGAAGGTTGACCGATCTTGAAACGATCCAAAGCTTGAATTTTGTCTAATGTGACGCCATCTTCTTGTGGAAGACCTCCATGAACGACAAAGTATTGCTTTTTACCATTCTCATTCACGATAGGAGATCTTTGAGCTAAAGGTGCATTATAAGGTAATTCTTCTGTTTTGACTGGATCTTCAGAAGCAGTAATCATAGTTGCCAAAGGTAAAGAAACGAAAAGATCAGTGAACAATTTGAACGTCAAATCACCGCCAAATTTGGCTTTGACTTCTGCAGCGAATCCATATGTCTGATTCATTGAAGAAGTTTCGTGATTACCGCGATTCAAAAATGTAAATTCGGGTTTGAGCCACTTGTACGCGAGCAAGATCAATAAGCATTCACAGCCCCAATTTCCGCGATCGACGAAATCACCATTGAAGAGGAGCATGTTGGTTTCGCTAGGTCTTCCAGAAAGATCGAATGCATGAAGGAAGTCAAACAGTTGACCATGAATGTCACCATAAACAGTAGCATTTGTTCCTTTCTTTACTGTGTATTCGACCATCGTTGGCTCTTTTTCAAATTGCCGTCTAGCACCCAAAACGATTTGCCAACAATATCTGAGAGGTAATTTTTTACCTTTACGGAACCAATCAATCATTTGATTAATGAAATCTTCACTAATTTTACCTAGATGCTTTCCTTTACGTAAAACATCTTTTTGATCTCCAGCTTGTTGTTCATCATCACCATCTTCTAATCTAGGTCCGTCATACTTTGAATCAATTATTGTACCTCCGGTACCCTCGAATAAATGCGTTGCTACAGTTTCCCAAGCTTTTGGTCCTTCAGTCGTTGCGATTGCTTTTTCGAATTCTATTCTTCTTGCAAGTTTGATTGTATCATCCAATTGTTGTCGAACGGTAGGATTTCTAGGTTCCAATTGAACAACTTTTCGTAGATCGGGTAAAGCGGATTTATGATCCAAGATGGAAAGATAAGCAGATGCACGTCTATAATAAGCTTTTGCAAATTTTGCGTCTAATTTGATGGCTTGTGAAGCATCTTCGATTGCTAAACCATGCTGTTCTAATTTTAATTCACAAGCAGCCCGATTACTCCATAAAACAACAATTGTTGGATCTAACGCAATTCCTTCACCATACTTTTGTTTTGCTGAGTCATATTCTCCGGATAAGAAAAGTTTATTCCCTTCATCTTTTAGTGCCATAGCACGTTTTGTCTTTTCTTCATCAGGTAATTGTAACTCTTTCTTCGTTGGAGATGGAGGTAGATCGGCCGATGTTGCTGAAGTTTGATCGCTCAAAGAAGCGATTGAAGACGTTGAAGCCGCAGGCGAAAGTGGTGCAGACATTGTCTAAACGAAAGAGTCCAAGCCTAATGTGATGTATCAAGAACGAAAATGAAATCGAATCTTGAATGTCGTGTGTAAAAGAATGAAGAAAGTTGTGTACAATCAAGACCGGAATATTTCGAACAACCCTTCTTCTCAATGCACTAAAAGATTAGGAAGCCGTTAGTCAGGAAGAAGAAAAAAATACGAGAAGCCGCGCTATAGATGCAAAGAAGCACTGCGTGCACTGTACATAAATATGAAAATAGCCCGATGAAGGAAGTATACGCGTCTTAAAGCTTAAACACCTTCTTTCTTCTCGTCTGTGCTCTCTTGAACGAAATCTTCTTTCCTACCTTTACATCCTTAGTGTTCACGATGGATACTTCACCCGATTTATTAGACGTGCTTCGTGAAGCTTTGATCAATCCGTTAGCAGTTACGGAAGATCAACCAGGCACATTAGCAGGCGGAAGGATTCGTTTACTGGATGTTGGGGGACAGTCCACAGTGAACGATATCTCTCAAGCAGCTACGATTGAAATTGATCAGAAACCATGGCCAAAGTCTCAAATCACTCGACTGGCAAGATCCAGAAATTCAGTAGCTTTACAACCTGATTCTACAGCGACACCAGAATCGAATCCTGAAAACTTTTTCACTCTAGATGCAATCGTCTTTGCTTTATTAATGGCAAACGCTCAAGGTGGTGTTTATGTCGTTCAAGCGACAAATAGAGGCATTCCACGCTTTGAAGCTGTGGAAAGAAATGACATCTTGGCATATTTGACAGGTAAGCGTACTGAATGGGATGGTGTTTTAAGTGTGATTGAGATAAATTCAAGAAAGGGTACAGCCGAAAGTGATCAAGCAGGTCCGTCTACCACACCACCTTCATCACCACCACTTGCTCTCAGACAGTTATATGGATCATCAACAGTCAAATTACCAGCAAAGAGAGCCTATATTCCATCTAAAGCAGATGCCGCATTCGTAAAAAGACTGCGTACATCTGGACTTGAGATTGTTTTGCAAAATAGGAATGACGCCATGCATGGCGCACATCCATGGACGAAAACTGCAGATTTCTCCTCTTTCAGAATGGCTCTCGCTCCGACTATTGAAGCAGCTCGAAAAGCGGCAGCTAGGAAACAGTCAGGAGCGCCCGTCAGAGGAACTACGCAAACAGGTTCAGCAACTGCACCAGCTCGAAAGCAGAGAGCTCAAGATCCAATCATTATGTTATCAAACAGTCCTACAGCATTGATCAATATGTTTAATGTGAAAAAATTGCTAGAGGAAGGAATATTTGTCGATCCTGTTCAAGCACGCACGGCTGCTAATGGAGTGACGGAACCAATTGTTGCCATCAGTCATCGAAATCCAGCAACGAGCAATCAACCATCTTCACAAACTTCATCCGCCAGTACACGAGGAGGTCGTTTCTTGGTTGTGGATAACGTTGATTCGCTGCAAAAATTGGCAGGTGGACAGGATGTATGGCAAAGGGTTGTTGTCGTTTTCACGACCGGTCAAACATGGCAATTCAAGAATTATTATTGGTCGGAACCACGTGAATTATTCAAAAATGTTACGGGAGTATATGCAAGATGGAATAATGAACCCAAGAATGCAAACGTTCGAGATTGGCCAATTACTGAATTGGTTATCGACAGAAGTAAACGACATACAGATCGGCAAGTAATCTCTCATTTTTGGCGTGCTGTGGATTCGTTTGTGAGCCGAAGAAAGTCTCATTTGATGATGTAATTTTAATGTAATAAAACCCCCCGATCAGCCGAGCTGAGATTTTTATTGTTGCTCGAAATGACGTACATTTTCTTTGGTTCGAAAGCATGGGCGCCTGTTTACTTCTCCTTTTGAAATTCAGAGTAGGTCCATTTAACGGTGATGAGCCCGAAATGATCGCTCGGATCGCCCTTTTAGCGTAAATGGTATCGCGGTGTGAGAATTTCGAAACGGATCCTTTTTTGTCGCGGACCGAATTTCTAATGAACATGTCAACGGTTAAATCAGCTTTGACCTCTTTTTTTTTCTGGAAATCAATTGTCAATACCGTCATCATTGCGAATTAGCGTTATCTCGATCTGGGGTCCAAGCGTAGGGAAAAAAAGAAGAAGGGGATGTTCAATTTGTACCCGCTTTTCTTTATTTGAATAGAACAAAATATTTAATCGGAGCACAGTTCGGAGTAACGCCTTTTTTGAAGGATCAAACTGTCAATCAATGATCTATTGTGGAGACTCTGAAAACATGGATTATTGGGAATTTTGGTGTAGATCAACTTTTGCTCTTTTTTCTTTTCTACTATCACCATTGATTGGAATACTTTTACTGATTGGTTCTAGTAAAGGAATGGCTTCAAAAACTTTATTATCAAGGAGATCGTCTTCTACTGTTGCTAAAAATGAATCAAAAAGGGAAAGAGTCTTCTCCCTTTTGAGCGGCAGCGGAGGCGAGGATAATGGAACAACAAGAACAATCCGACCTTCTCTTCTTCGACGATCAACAACGCTGAGTGGTCATCCTGAAAAGGACAGCATCAAAATAAACATTCTAGAAAAGTCAGATCCTAGATTATTTAAAGATTTACCTGATTTGCCCAACGATATCTTAACGAATGAAGATGAAAACATTATTGAAAAAGATGATGTAATAGCAGAGGAAAACAAGACAAAAAGCAAATTAGAAAGAAAGCCAAACCTTAGGAAAGTTTTATCAAGTCCAAACAGACTTTCTCTTTTACGACCAACGCCGCTTAAATTGAGCAGATTTCCGGATTGGTTGAGTAGCAGCAGCAGTTCTCGGTCACCAAGTAATAATTCAATTTCTCCTTTGTCTGAATCATCAACAGCCACCGAATCTTCTTCCAACGAAGAAAAGAGTAATGAAGAAAAGGTAAAATTGATACGTAAAAAGAGCTTTAATCTTTTATCACCTTCAGATTGGCTTAAATCACCTTCGATAGCAAGTTTCAGAAATAAATCAATGGAGAATTGTACAAGCGTACCAGAGGAAATGCAAATTCAACTTTCTATTGTAGATGATGAAACATTTTCACTTGCAGAAGAACTTGGCCTTCTTGACCCTCAATCATCACGTACAAGCTTTCATTCTATTCAAGAATCGATTATAGGAACGCTTCCAGATACAGATACACCAAGAACATGTGAGGTAGAAGGGCAAAATAGTGGTGAAACTCAATGGTCCCAAGAGAGTGCAAAAGAAAAGGATAGAGTACAAAGTGATGAAGAAACAAATCCAAATTCAGAATCTGATGAAACAATTGATCAAGAAAACTTTAAAGAAGCTCTTGTAGAATCTCCCAATACAGCATCGAATACAGAAATGTTGAAAATTGAAGAAGCTTGGACGGCTTTCAACGTTTCTCCAGGTATTGATGAAGTTGAACATAGACTTGAAACGGAACAAACTGGATTTCCAATGTCAGTCGATACTTTAACTTCATACGATAAAACTCGATCAACCCCGGATGTTTGTGAAAATGATCAACAATATCTCACAGTGAGCAAACCTTTATTCTTAAGGACAATTTCAGAACGTACAGCAAGCTCATTAGGCGAATTAGATTTTTATTCAGCAAATTCTTCCTTGACTGAATTAGGAGAGCTTACAATAAATGGAACTGCTGATAGGGATCTAGAGGAAGAACCTGAGGAAGACAGTAAAAGTGAAAGCAACGCAGAATCCATCAGCAAAGAATCGTCAAGATCACCTTGTTTGTCCAGCATTTCTCCTACATCTTCAATACATTCACCATTGTCAAAAAGTGGTACGCATATTACTTCAATTCCTTCAACACCAACAAGTTTTACCTCTACTGCACTCTCTTCACCTGAAACAAAAGTGAAACGTTTTTCACCTTCTGATTTAGCAGAATTTTTGACACAATCTTATTGGTCAGAAGATAGCGAAGAAGAAGAAGAGTTGGCAAAAACGTTAAAAGAGAAAAAAGTACGAAACAAAAGGAAATTTAATAAAACTACTTCTTCAAATAATGAAATTCCAAGACATAGTCAAATCAGTAAAAGGCTAGGACTGATCTTTGATCATCCATTTCATCAAACACTTTCTACAAATCCAAATAGAAAATCGTTTGGTGGTAAACGAAAAGGCAATACGTTTGAAGGAGATTCACCTCAATTTGATGTCGATTCTTCTTTTTTGGATTTCAATATTTCTTCTTCAGGTCCATCAAAAAAGCCTTCTAAATTATTGACAAGTTTGACATACGTTCCTCATCTATTACGACACAAAGGTAGTACAACAAATCTTGGCGCATCAAGTTCTACAGCAACGGAAATGCAAAGATCAAAAAGTGCAAATGATTTACTTTCGTCTTATAAAAAGAATCCTCAAAATAATGAAGAGATCTCCCCCCTCTCAAGCAAGATTCCTTCTCCAACACAAAGCGATAAGTTCGAACATGATCAAATACAAAAATTGCCTCCAAGAAGTTTGACTTCCCTTGCAAATTATCCTCTCTTACTTTCTCCAATCAATTCACCACCACAACCACAATCGCCTAGAACGCATCGACTATCACATAAGCCTTCTTTACCGGCTCTTTTGGAAGGCAGAACGCTGACAAATGATTCACATGAATCCAAATTCAGATATCGATCAATCACAACCTCGGATCAAAGTATGATGAGACGAACTCAATCTGCTCAAAGGTCTTCTTGGCATCCTCAACCATTACATTCGCGACAATTCCAAGACAATCTTTTGTCAAATGGATGGACGATGGAACGAGAACATTATTCAGCGTCTTAATCTTTAATCATCAATAATGTATCATTATCATAATTATATATGGCAATATTTAAATGTTTATACAGATATAAAAAGAATCCGCAGCTAAAAATCACCCAAATCCACATCTATATCAGCAGCAGCAATGGCTAGTGAGAGAGGCGTGTTACTTGTACTAGGCTTCACCAAAGGACTGCTAGTGCCGTGTGTTGCACCATTCGAAGCCAGACCGTTTAATGGTGTTCCTGATCGTGGTGGTGTACCAGAAGGAGTGTTTGCATTCGAATTTAATCTTTGAGCAGCTAAACGATTTTTCAATGCAATCTTTCGTTCTGCATCCGTAATTCGTTTTTGATCTGCTCTACGATGTTTTTCGTTCATTTGTAACATGAGCAACTCATTAGCACCTGCTTCTGTTTTACTCGATCCGTTCAAGTGTTGTTGTTGACGTTGTTTGCTTTTATTACGTTCCGAGTTCTCAAATGCATCTCTTGCTGCTCTCTTCTCTTTAAGCATTTGATTAATATCTTGTTCGGTGAAAGGCTTACTGATGAAAGCTTCCAATTCATCCGCTTGATCTAAAGTGGCTTCACGACTTGGATAGACCCTGTGTGCCCGATGACCTGACATTTTATCAACACGGCTTCGAAACTCCTCGTATTCTCGTTCAGTCACTTCGCTATTACTGATAAACTTGAGCAACACTTTCGACATTTTCTCTTCACCTGCTTGCATCGTGCAAAGTGCGTTGGTGTATTGATCGCCCAATTCGTAATAATCATCGCCTTGATAGCAATCTGAGATTTGTACAAGTCGATATGTCTGTGTAATTCGTCCAGTTGCTTTATCACGATCTGTAAAGTTGATTCGGGCAAACTTTCCGACAATTTGCGACATCCAATCAGGCTTGTGAACGAGCTTTGAGAGATGATCACGTTTGATACGAGCGATATTGATCTCTTTAAGGTCAGGAAACTTCCATTCGCCTCTTTTCGAAAGTCGATCTTGTTCTCTGCTCGGCTTTTGATCAGCAGCAGCACCTCTTTTGGATTCTCCGCGCTCCCTTCTTTCACGTTCTTTCTTTGATCGCCAAAGCGCTTCTGCTTCTTCGGCATCATATTCACTCTCTGAAGTTTCTTGTGCGCTACTATCATCATCATCATCTCCTTGTCTTCTCCTCTGAACTTTTGCTCTGCTCTTCTTTAGCTTTTGAAGTTGTGCAGCTTTACCGGATGGTTTATCCCCTTTGCGTGCCCTGGAACCGCGACGAGCGGTTTCAAAGTCAGATTCTTCCTCCTCTTCCTCTTCTTCTTCATCATCCTCCTCGTCAAAGTCATCTTCCTCTTCATCGCTCTCTGCCCTTCTGCGTCTTTTAGAAGAGGAGATAGAAGATGCCTTTTTTAATTTTCGAGATTTCTTTTTAGCAGGTTTTGTTGAACTTCTTCCGGCTGATTTTCTGCCTGCCAATTGTTGTGATCGTACCATTGCTCTTAATTCTGCTTTTTGTCTTCTTTGTGCAATCAAATCTCTACGACTTGCCAATTCTGCTTCTCGATCCAATTCCGGCATATCCAACAATCTCTCTCGATCTTCTTCATCTTTATAGATACCTTCTAATCGAAAAGGATTCGCAATCTCATTGTCTTCAGCTTCTTCATCATTACTTCCTTCTGCGTCTAAATCGGATTCATCCAAATCATCGTCATCATCATCGCTTAGATCTCTTCTACCGCCTGTATTACGTCTTCTCTTTGTTCGTCTCTTTGCCGGGGAGCCGGAACGTGAAGAAGACGAACCGTTTCCCACGAGTGCCAAAAGCTCATCATCAACGTCGGACATCTTCTTTCTTTGTCTGAGAGAGTGATGAGTGCTGTATTGTAGACGTACTCGTTATCTTTTGCGTAAAGAGATGGATGTTTAGGAACAAATGATTGATTTCGGCTAATTTCACTCTTCCTGCGTTACAACATGTATATTCTAGGCGTGCAGTAAACCCATACGACGCGCCAAATTCTCTTTTGGGTTAACTTAATACCATAACAGCACTCGGCGCAACAGTACAAAAAATAAACATTTCAATTGTCGAGCTCTATATCGTGATGATGCAAGGGATGATGAGGGTAGATTTTACAAAAGATTATGATTCACTACCAATGGGGACCTTGATGATTAGTTGGAAATTGCCAAAAGTCTGACCATTGTTCGGATTGTTGTTGAGATGATGGTATTTGAGAAGTATTTGTATTGCTATGTGATGAATTCTTCTCTCTTGTTTCTCCTCCATGACTTTTTTCGTTTGCTCGTTGTTGCTGTTGTTGTTGCCATTGCAATGCATACTCGTACATTTGATGTGACATTGCGATTGGGTCATAATTGGAAGAAAAAGTTGCAGGCATATTTGGCGGTAAGAATGGGTGTGTCGCTTGATGCTGTTCCGGCATCGACTGCCATGCCATTTCATCACTGGGCATTCCTTGATTGGAATGAGGAACTGAAGTCCAAGGGAAGTTCAACGTCGGATCACCATTTGAATTATTGTTTGACAGTAACGCATCTGCCCCATGCAATCCTGAGGGTATAGATTGATGAGCAGGATTGGATGTTTGAAGAGGTACGATGGGGTTGATCGGAGTGAATGCATGTGCGAAAGTGTTGGTACTGTTCGTGTTGTGAATTTTGTGTAGTCGAGGACTTGAACTTCTTGAAGAAGATGCACTTACAGGTTGCGAATGACTGGAGAAAAGAGAATGAGGCGGAAGATTTGCCGAACCACTAATGCTCGATTGATTGGAATGCAAACATGCTGCTCTATTGGAACCCGAATGTCCTTGCAGGCCACTCGATGAAGCAGGAGATGTTCCGAATGGGAGAGAAGAGGAAAAGTTGGAAGGAGAACCTGGACGTGATTTTTGGCCAACAAAGAGAGGATGATCAACAGGCATACTACTTACGCCATTGTATGATGAAGGCGTTGAATTGGCTATCGAATTGCTTCCTGAAGGAGAAGGTTGGTAAGCAGACATTAGATTGCTCATTGCCAAATGCGAAGGGTACGGATTGGGGTGATAATTTTGACGGTGAGCGCTAAAGTCCACAGGGGAAATACCTTCAGAATGTTGACCTGAATGCATATTGGGATGATGACCATGAACTCCAAAATCAAATGAAGCCTGTTGAATCAAAGCAGGCGAAATTTGTCCACCCGGAATACTTGATCTACGTGAAGAGCCAGAAGATCTTTCACCGCCCGATTCAGTCCCTGTTTTGTTTGTTTTCATCAATCCTTTTCCTTTTCCTGATCCACTTCCGCTAACCCCTTTTGCCGACATTGCCGCTGCTGCAGCTGCACGTATTTGACGATCTTTTTCTTCTCTTCTTGCAATCGATTTTGCAGAAGATGTTTGAGGTCCTGGCTTCTTTGGAATGTATGTATAAGTGCATTGAGCATCATTTGATTCGCATTGTCTGCATTTACCCATTCCTGATTCATCCAGTCGTATACATTTCACTTTGCGAATTCTGCAAATATCACAACTTTGCATTCTTTTCTTTGCAGCGGCAGCAGCGGCGGCGGAGGAGGACGAAGTCGAAGCGGTAATATTGGACGGATTGAATGCGCTTACATCTCCTGTTTGTGAAAATGGAACGGCGGAAGAGGATGGGTTACCAATATCCAACTCTGTAGCTTCTTGAGATTGTGTACGATAGTGTAATTGTGCCATTTCTTCTTTCCGTGGTGGTGACATTACGGTAGCACCAGGAAGCGTATTCATGTGTGAAGCACCCAAACTGTCAAATGTATGCTGCATCATCGTATCATCAACATCACCATGAACATTCTTATTGGAGAGAAGATCTGGACTGCGGTATGCAGTTGGAAATGATAGTGTTTGTGTGGCTGCCATTGTATCTTGATTTTGTTTTGGAATCTGCTCTAAATGCTGATTTGATCCTTTGGGAAAGTTTGGTTGCATATCCTCAAATGAATGTCTATTTTTACTTAATCAATCCCATTTGACATTGCTTGCCTTCAAAAACTTTCCGAAATGACCAAAGCCGATGATTGCTCAAAAAACGATGATAGTGATGAAGCAATTAAAACTCCATACTCAACCCTTCTTCATTTACACACAAACTTTCTTCTTTGAGTCACAATATCTTTAGCATAAAGCGGATAGAATAATAGAATTTTGATTACCTTGCAGCTTGTTTCAGGAACGGTCAATAGAGAAACTTTCTTTTACACACAGATAAATTCCCTCTTTTGTTAAATTATGTACCGTCCGTGCATTTCTAGAGCAAAAATGATGCAGAATGACGGGAGAGCTGTAGTGATTATCATGTCTCGAGATGTAAACCACTTTTTGGTGTTGTTCTCTTTTTTTTTCTCTCGAGGAGCGATGCATGTCAAGAACTAAAAAATATGCATCTAGAATAATGCATTAGGACAGGTAGAAAGAGGGTGAGAAAAGGACCGCGAATTAAATTGTTGGGTGCGCTTAAAAAAAGTGTGTCGCAAGGCGCAAAAATCAGACTGAAATTCTGGCTTGAGAAAGAAAAACACACACGCAAAGACGAAAGTGACACACACACTACTAAATCTTTCGGCCAAAACCTTTGGCCTAGTGGCCATATATGCACATCACCTAAACATACCAATCAGAACTTCAACTTTTTTTTATCTTCCCGTAATGATGACTTTCTCGTCGTTTTCCTGGCCATTATCATTCGATCGAGAAAATATTGCGAGTGATTTGGTATATAAGCAGTATGTAAAAATGTTATTTGAAGATTTCAGCCTTGTCAAGGCTTTCTTGTTTGCTCATCATTTTTCTCGCTTAGATTAAGCACAAGCGAGATTAAAAATTCGATAAGAAGAAGTGAAGAATTTTTGAGTAAATGCATATGTACAGTGTTCTCGGCATCTTTAGATTACTTTCGTGGCTTATACCTTCCCTACATACATAACATATGTACATGATGGTCAAAAAAAAACGTTGGGGAGGAGAGAGTTCGATATGAACACTAAATCTCTTTCTGTACATAAACACGCTGTGCAGAAATCCTGTAAGTGTGGACAGAAATTTCGAAGTCTTGTGTCCGCGTTTCTCGTTTGCGTGCATGCATAAACATACCTACCTGCATTGACTTCTTGTGTCCTTTTTAACGTACAAAATTCACATAACTGCACCGAGAGGCACCGAACCACCGTTGACTGTTGCTTTGCCTTGTGATGAAAGGCATTTCAGATGAGAGTTTCTGCGATTAAGCGTCTTTCTTTAACTACTCATTACTCAAAATACTGCAGAAATGCTAATGATTTCCTGGGAAAAGTTTGTTCACATTTGATCAAATCTTTGTGATTTCAGAATCTTCCTGCACAATCACGTACATACATCATTTCGGAATTTCATTTTCCGCCTCCTTTTAAATGAAAGTCGAAATGTAATCTAATCTTATCATATGTTTTATCAAATCCCGCAATGCCGAAATTAGAAGAAGAAGAAAGAGAAATGAGTGTTATTTAAATTCTGGTTCGCATTTTTAGTGTTGCACAGGAAAGTGTAGCATGGTACATGAGGCAAAGAAAGGAGAAAGCAGAGAAAAGAGATGAAGAGAGAGGTACATGGACTTCATTTAAGAGATGTACCTTTTATATGTGTTTGTGTGTGTGTGTGTCGTGCGTGCTTTTTTGTCGTATGGCAAAGAAATTATGGGGTACATGTATTGTAAACGTTCTTCACACACACACACACAAAGAATTGGATGGGTATGCTGAAAGAGAGAAGAGAAATCGAGAAAAAAAAATTGGTGGGACGAAAGCATTTCCTATGCAATTGCACAGCCTGTGAGCATTTTCTTCATCCCGTCAATTTTTAAAAGGAAGAACATCACTTTTAAAGCCCTGGAGATTTTCGTTTTTGTTGATTAATATTCATCGCAGCCTGTGCATCCAAGCCCATTTGGTGAACGCCGGAATTGGAAGCTGTTCGTTTAATTTGCGTTCTCATCGCTTTTGCATTTGGTCCAAGCATACTTCCATCATCCTCAGACAATGCACTTCCTTGTTGTTGCATCGCTGCGAACGCCATCCCGTTCATAACCTGTGGTGAGAGTGGAGATTGACCTGGTGCACCACCCGCTTGAGGAAGTGTTCCAGGGACACCAGCAAAGTATCCTTGATTCGGAAAGGTGGCCATCGATGGACTTGCGGTCAAAAATGAAGCTGAGTCATTCATCCCGTAAGGCGTATTCGCTCCACTTCCTGCACCACCCATATGTGCATGTTGGTGTGGAAGAGGTGAAGGAGGCAAAGGAGTATTGATTGCTACTTGCATTTCACCATTCATCGGACTGGGTAATCCCATCACACCCAGACCAGGATTTGATCCGATATGTGTCGTTGCCAAGGCAGTATCGATAGACATTCTCGGTGGAGGGTGCATACGTCCTTGGGGATTTTGCATATCCATCCTTTCGCTCGCCTGTGATCCAGCAGAAACTCTTCTTGAGGCCATTGGAGAAACTTGACCCATCGCACCCAAACTGAAAACGTCTTGCGGTGAAGGCTGGAAACCATGATCTGTGATAAAGATTGAAGGTCCATCGAGTGACATGTCTCCATGTCCTAACATAGCACTGGCATTACCTCCGGCAGCTGCCGCAGCGGCAGCAGCAGCGGCGGCGGCGGCAGGATTTGGAGATTGGATCCATGGAGGTGGTGGCGGTCTTTCGGCCATGAAAGGATGAATCATCGGCGTGGGTGGAAGATCAGGCATAGGCAATCGAGCATCGAATGGTAATTGTCCTCCATTATTGACTTTTATCCAATCTAGAACATTAGCCAACGAATCACGCAATCCAAGAGTCATATTTCTCAATGCGATATTCATCTCTAACATTTCTTCCAATCGGTATTGTTGCTCATCAACCTGTTGTCGGAGTTGCATATGGCCAACACTGACGCTATACTGAAGATCCCGCGCTTCCACTCTTGCATGTTCCGAATCCAACGCCTTTCTTCGGATATCGTCTAAAAGGTCCGGTCTACCGCGAATGAATTTCGGATGAGAGAACTCCCATATTTGCGTATCAACAGCATGTCGGTGTCCTCTGGGCGTCTTGTTCACTTTATAAAATCCGTACATGTTCAATTGACGGATGAAACTGCTAAAATTGCTGTGTTTGAAATGCTTTCCCAAAACCTCTTTTGCAAATTCATCAAAATTGGTTACAACCACACTCGATCCGTTTGCGTTCCAGCTTATCAAATGCTGATATTCAGGATCACTAACCATTCTGAACAATTTGTGCACGAATTTTGTTGAGGAAGCATTGTCTCCATTTCCTCCGCTATTCATCGGATCCATGCCCATACCCGGACCTCCGGAGCTATTCGCTCTCACAGGCGTACTCTGACCCAAAGGAGAATTTTCCACCAAACCAGAAGCTGGTTGTGAAGGTACGGTATGAGATCTGCTAGGGTTTCTTTGATTTGCATAATCCACTTCACTTTTGATTTGTGTGGGTGATGCCGTTCCTGATTGTTCGGGACTCTGTTGAAACGGCATTGAGGAACGCAAAGGCGAAGGCGATGCGCTCAAAGGATTGTTTGGGTTCAAAAAGTCTGATCCTGAAGGGGATGAAATGTTGGGATCGTTTTGATATTGATTTTGTTGCATCATCGTATTTACGGCAACCATGGGTCGCATAGCATTCATGCTCGGCGAAGCAGGGTTCGAAGAGGATGAATAATAAGATGCCGATTGACTTGAATCTGGGCCACCGATGTTCTGCTGTCCAAAAGGTAACGAATTGTGTCGAACAGGTGTCGCGATTCCAGGATGCAGGGAATTATTCGATGCGAACGATTGATTTGCACCGCTTGGCACTGCGGGTATAGAACTTGGTGAAGCGTTTGCAGGGTATTGGTTTTGTTGTTGCTTAAAAGAGATTGTAGAATCCAAAGTTGTGCTCGCCGAATCACCGTTCAAAGCTTGATCGCGGGAAGTAGGAGAAGCAGAAGAACGCAAAAGCGATGAAGCAGGTGAAGCGATATCTGTTGCAAAGGATGAACTGCCAGCTGGATAACCTGTACTGCCTGCTAAGGTGCCGTTGCTACTTGAAACGCCTGTTCCGTATCCTGATTGGAGTTGATGACCAGATGTGCTGCTACTACTTCCGCCGCCGAGGCTACCGATATGTAGAGCGGGGCTTTGGCTTTGACTGTGGAATTGACTTTGTTGAGATTCTTGTTCGCGTTGTTGTTGTAAATAATCGACAAAACTTTGAGCGTCGTTGCCTTGATCAAATGTGGACATGGAACTTTCAAAAGTGTCCATTGTACGTCACTATCGAAAAAAAAGGTAAAAAAAGCTATTCGAAATGAACCTTGATGCTTTTTTTGTTCTTCTCCTCAGAATGTGATATGACAATATGTGCAAAAGAACAAATTTGCGCTGATTAGCATCGGACTTTTTTTTTTTCGTCCTTTTTTGCAAATAAGATATTCAGCCTGATCGACGGATTACAGCGCTCCGATTGCCAAGAGAATATTCCGAACGGTTTATAAATCAAACGTTGCCTGCCTTTAACAAAGAAGGGCTGTACCGCACCAATAAAAAGGAGTTATTTGCAAAACGAAAAAAGACTTGCGATATTGAATTGCGGACGTGGTCGATTAGGAAATTGATGGACGGAAATGAAAGAGGCAGAACAAAGCTACCTTGAACCTCCCAAACGCGACAATGCAAGCAAAACCGAAAAGATTGTTTATAAACAATTCAAAGAAAGGAGGCAAGCGGAAGAATTGAGGGGGATAGAATTGAAGATGATCGTTTGATTTTGAGATTCAGGTAAAGGTAGTTTCACTGATTGTCAGAGTTGATCTTTAAGGCAGTAAAAGTGCACGTCCATCAGGAGCACTTTTTAGTTGCTTTGCTTTTTTGGCTTGAATTGAAGGTACATTGAATGCATGCACTTCAATCGCACTTCAGCGGTACATCAGTCTAAAAACTTCTCACTCAAAATAGCAAGTATGCGATCCAATACACAACACGCGCGAACGCGTTAGCTGATATAGTGCCTCACAGACTACTCCAAATCAATCTACACCCATCCATATCATCTATTCTATAGGTATGAAGGATGAAGAATTAATTTCCTTTTAATTGTCTTTCTCAAATCTTTATTTTAATTGAGTACTCCTTTTATAGCTATTCATGTTAATCGGCTGCTCTTTTGCCCCTATTTAAATCACTTCATTTCCCAAAGATGAACCTACCTACAATCACTTCCGTTCTTTGTTTGATTGAATATTTCAAGGAAAAAAAGTCCAAAAAGCACGCGCCCAAGAGAGCAGGCAGGCAATGGGTGTTTAAGCCCTCAGTTTTAAAAAATACATACGTAAAACCCGCCCGCGTATCAAAGGGGGGAGAGGGGGGGGAAACGCACGCTGTTGTGCCCGGTAACCCTTTTTTGTCATTACTGTAAATGCGCTAAATATAGCCAGCGCGCGGAGGACATTCACCTGTGCATCAAAGCGGTCATGATTATTGTTTACAAATTAGACTCATCCAAATAAAAATAAAAAGGTTTAATCAATCACGAACCCGCCCTCTGCTTACCTTGTAAAACATTCAACAAATACACGGACGGCCCGCTTTGATCATGACGATATTCTCGGAATCTTGAAAGGATTCAGCTTACAATCTCGAAAATCTCGGATTGTTACTTGTCGGTAATCATGACAGCTATCAATCGACAGGAAATCTGCAATGCATGATTGTGCATACACCTAGATAATCTTTCTCACGCTTAAGAAAAGACACACATACTTTGACATGCTTTATCAGTCGGACTATTTCATTTTACCTTGTGACCACTTTTAACTTACTTTCTGGATCGGATCGGAGAATATTTCCGTACGAAAGATTAAGAAACCGACGCTTGAGCTTATAAGGGGAACCGGTTGTCTGTTGTGTTAATAGATTATATGCATAACAGGAGGACATAATGTACAAAATAAAATTGATTGAAGCGGGTTGATTGTACCTAAAGTCTAAGGTAGAGGCTCTGCTGAAGTACTTAATCGATTCAAATGCAAATAAGCGTCTGTTCCATACCCTTCCATACTGATTAATTTTAGATCACCTCCAAAGTATCGCGCATACAATCTTGCTAAAGGTAAACCATATCCGAATCCTGCCATTGGAGCTTTAAAGTCTGAAGCTTGGAAATCAGGATCTAAATCTTCCGATTGTGCAGTTGTATACATATACGTCCAAACTAATGGCATCTCACTACGTGGAATTCCGCCTCCTTCATCGCTAATTTTGATCGTAATATCTTCTTGTCCTTCAACGACAATCACTTTGATAGGTGGATAATGATCTTCATTTTCCACTCCATACCGTTCAACAACGGCACGTAATGAATTCTTGAGTAATTCGAAAATCATGTGGTTCAAATGACTTGGAATGTACATAAACGTTAAATTCTTTGGGCAAATTAGCTGCACGGGAGGTCCTTTGAAAAGACCATAATGTTCTTCACATACAAATCTTGCATTTTCGATTGCTTCCCTTGCCATTGCGCCAACGTTTGTATTTGTGCAAATGATACCGACATAATTCTCTGGTTCTTCACCATCCGGGCCAGCTCCAGATAAAGCACCTATCCTTCCAGCACGATCGCTAGCAGGCGTCCTTGCCAAAGCGATATGCTGTCCAATCAAGATACGAATACCGATACGAGACATATAAAATCTATCCAAAAATCTCTGTACGTCAGCTTGAATGTTCTTTCCTTTCTTCGCACGCTTGTATTCCAGCACACCTTGAGCAACAGTTGTTACTACTGCATCGTGTCGTTTCTTGATTTGCTCTAAACAGCGTGTGAATTGTTCATTATAATCAGTCACTTCTGGTGGAACTTGTTTTATATTGGCATGATCAGCGTAGTATCTATTTTCGATCGGTATTCTTTTCCTCAGACCATTTCCGTTTCCATTGGAATTTGATGATTCTTCTGCCAATGCTAATGCACGCTTTCGCATTCTTTCTTTGCTAGCTCTTGCTTCTGCATCGTGCCTTCCATCTTCGTGTGATTCAGCTTCTTCGCTTAAGCTAGGATTTGGTGTGGAAGAAGATAAATTCATTGGATTTTGTGAGATTGAATCGGCCAATTGTTTTGTGATCGAATCGGGTAATTGAGGTTTTGGAAAATCGACTAATTCTTCGAATGATTGAGCATACCACTCTTTTACTCTTATGATACTTGGCATCTCATTTAGCCCATTCGGTAATTCATCTAATTCTTTAACACGATGAGCTAAACGAACAGGTAATTCTTCGCTCAAAAATTGTCCTGCTTGTAAGATCGTCATTGGAGATTGTCTACGTCCATGTTCAACCATCTGCCGTAGAGAAACACCGGTTTGATTATAAAGTGAAAAGTGATTCACACGTTCCCATAATTTGGGTGTGATGGAAAACCTCCTTGCGGCCATTTTTATGACCTTTCACCTCCCCCAAACGACGATACTTCTTGTGATGAAGATCGGATCTCTGCTAAGAAATTGCCGAATTACCCCTGATCTTGACAGGATGAAGTGTAGATTATCTTTTGCAATCCTTGTTTCAATTCAAATTCCAGGTCTTGATGTGATGGTCGGGAATATAGGGACAAAAAAAGATCTGCATAGAAACACTTGATGGGAGCAAATCTACAGGATTGGATTCTATTGTGGGGAGACTGACTCACTCACACGCATACAAAAAATAATAGAAATAGCGGCGTATCCTGTTCTTATCGGCTCAAGAATGAATTAATTTTATGCGTGCGTGTGAGAGCTAATGTACTGTCAAAGTGCCCGATGTACAAGAACACATCCCCACGTACAATCGATCAAACATTATTAAGTCTTGTTTGCCTTTAGTAGCCGGAAATGCAACCAAGCGAGACAGCCCGAAAGGCTGCGTGGGTTAACTCCGCGTTCTGAGACTGATCTAAAGCCACATCCTTTTTTTTAAGCTTTTAGGCTTCCCGGTTTTACCGATGACTTTTGTTCGTTATGATTGTTGCTTTCTGGCTTCTTCCCTTTATGATCGAAAGCTGGCTTTCCTGAATCACCTTCCTGAATAGTTTGGACTTGATGACTTGAAACGTGAATGAGTGAAATGCTATGTGAACATGCACCTGGTCGACAATGATGTTGTGGATTTTTTGGTTTGCTTTCTTCCACTACTTCCTTCAATTCGCTTTTACGAGATGTAGCATTGGAATTAATGAAAAAAGCTTGAAAGATTACAATCAAAAGTAGGATGTATCTCATCTTCTCGAGCGGGTGTACAGAAGAGGAAATCTTGAAGGGTAATTCTGGAACGACACTTTAAATAATGCAAAACAGCACAGCATTTCATTGAATGAATGCGGTCATCCTTGACGCCGAATTGTCAAGATGCATTGTATGACCACATCCTAATGCTCAAAAACCAGCTTTGTCACTCAGCTAATACCTTATTCGAAGTGTGTCACACAATAACAAATAGGACAAAAATAAGATTCGATGGTTATTCAGCCACTCTTTTGACGTTTATGATCATTGTGTCCAGTATTACTGCCAGAGTGACTTGATTGACCAGACGTATCACCTTGTCTTTTTTCACCTCCTTTATTGGAATCATCCTTTGGTGGGGGGTTCTTAGTTGCCCATTCTTTAAATGTTAAACTTGTTTCCAATGTCTTTTCTCGTTCCTTCTTTTCACCTGAAGGAAAGCATGCAATAAAAGTGATCAAGATGGCAATGATCAGCGCGGTTGTTGTGCATTTCATTGTGGATTAATAATTGATGAAGCAAAGGTTTCAAGTGTTTAAATAAATTAATGGTCTTAAAAGGTTCGCTTACTTGATAAACGATGTATGATGCTGTGTAACCCACTTAAAAGAGCAATGATGACGAAAAAAGAGTATAATCACAAACATGGATTTATTTGTGGCTGTACTTGCTTATGAAAAGTCTGACGATGTACTTTGCGTTTTGTTCATGAATATCCTTCTCTCGTTCTGTTGCCGTGCATGGACTGATACTAAAAGACTGGATATAAAGTTCGGTAATTCGAACTTATTGCAATTTAATTATCATCAACGTAGTCTATATCAAACGAACAGCAGCCGATAGATTGAAGTTATATTGGATTGAGTCTAGTATAAAAATGGAATGATACGCCAACGTTTACTCAAAAAGTCATCATATCGTTTATCGAAATGAGCTCGTAACATTTCTTCTTCGTTTGGAATGCGAACGAATAAAGTGAGAATACTGATTACTAAGTTTGCATAAATTGAAATAGCTAAATTTGCGGCTAAAAAGATGGAATATGGATTAAGCCATGTTGAGTTGAACAGCGGTGTTTTTGATAATCCATCCAAAAAAGCATTATAAGGTCACATAAGAGCACCTAAAAGACTCAAAGTGGATAAAAGCATTGCTGTATAACTTGGGTGTGCAAGATAAGTATAAGGTCCAGTTGTGATTAACTTTTGATCTTCGGATACTTTGAGTCTAAAAGTAAAAGAATGTTTTAAAGCTTGATAACACCAAATACGCATACGTACAGAAAATATTGAGAGTAGATTAAAAGCAAAGGCTTTTTCAACGGATGATAATGGTGATCCATTGAAATGACGATTAACGATATAAATACCTTGACCAATACTGCTAATCAAACCATAATATTTAGTTAGAAAGATTTTAGTTTTTAATAATCTCAGATTGATTGGATGACAAAATACACCATCTCCAGCATATTCGGTAATACGGGAATCCGTGCTTGGATTAGCAATTAGTTTGTTGTTTGTTTTGGAAGGATCGATTTCGCCAAGATAAACTGCAACGCCTGCAATGCAAGATGTCAAGGCATACACAATTACCAATAAATTATTCGTGATAGCAAACATTCTCTGGGTAAAAAAATGGTTTTAAAGTAATGGATGTAAAAATTAAAGAGATAATTTTTGATGTCAGGAAAGACTTAGCTCTTGACAATGATCGAGAAACGGCCCGTATTTGAAGGCGTTGGATTTTAGACGGCACCGTATTCAATCATACTCTGCAAAGGATTATTATATCGGCTAATATGAATTGTTTTAGATTACATGCTCACCAAAATAGCTATGTCGAACTTTCGGACTTTATCTTTCCGTCAATTGAGATAGTCAAGAGGAAAAGTATAAGAGAATCATAATATTCTACAAATCACAAAAGTATCATCACATACATGACTTGATTAATACACAAAGGGGATCATTCTCCAACGTTTGCTTAAAAATTCATCATACCTTTTACCGAAATGAGAACGCAACATTGCTTCTTCATCAGAGATACGAAAACAAACGATAAAACAAAAGAACCAAAAAGTCGTATAAATTGCACCTGTCATTGTGATTGTTAAAAATAAGGATCTTGGTGTATTGATACGTAAAAAGTTGAATATTGTTGAATTGATAAATGGTTTCTTGTCTAATCCATCCAAAAGAGCGTTATAAGGACCCATTAAAGCGCCATAAAGACTAATCAAAGTTAATAATAAGCCTGTATAATTAGGATGGGCCAAATATGTGTATGGACCTGTAGTAATTATCTTTTGATCTTCTGTCACTTTTAAATTATATGTGAATGCTTGTTTTAACGTATGATAACACCAAATCCTAAGTAAGAATGCAAAGATTGCGATCGAATTGAAAATAAGAGCTCGATCAGAATATGGCGAAACAGGTAATCCTTTAAAATGACGATAAAAAATATAAAATCCTTGTAAGAATCCACTGATCAAAGAAATATAACGAACAATAAAGAATTTCAAATGAACGATTAAACGTGAAAGCGGAAAATTGAAAATTCGATCTCGATATTCAGTTGCACGAGAGGTACTACGTGGAACTGCAATTATCTTATTATTCGATTTTGATGGATCAAATTCGCCAAGATAAACGCATGTGCCTGCCAAACAGGACATCAAACTGTAAATTGCTACTTGCGCAAACTTGCTCTCGATTGGTAACATGATGATTGGAGTATCTTTTCGATGATGATTGTAAGAGAAAGAATAAAAGTATCACCCATCCGATAGGGTTGTCTCGGACACTTCCGAACGCAACATCGGAATCCTTATCTCGTTACAATTCCCAACATTTACCTACTGAGAAAAAAGCTCGGATATCCCTCCCCTTTCTCATCCTTCACTTGGGGGTGCGCCACAAAAGGAGACGGCTCCGTGTTTACAATTTCGCATCAGTGAATGAATTTATTGTATTGATATGCTGGATTGAGAATACAATGATTGAACAAAAGATGGATTCAAGCTCGATTAACCTTCTTTTTTTCCTTTCTAGTCTAGGCCGGACAAGTTATCCGACTGCCGTGATGGTTCAGATGCATTGGCTTGTTCAGGCAATTTTTGTTCAGGAGCAGATGCTTTTTTGGGCGTTGTTGGTTTTGTTTCTGCAGCAGCGCGAGGTAATTGAGGTGCTTGAGGTCGAACGTCATTTTGTCCTGGTAAATTGGCAACGGCAGCTTTCCCTGAACTTGCACTCTCCCCTTCTGCTCCTGAAGTAACCTTTTTGGCGGTTTTCTTCTTTGGTGGAGGTACGTCCCAAGCCCACAATGGAATAAATGAATCAACGAATCCTACATCCTCGAACAGATTTGGGAAGATCCAAATACCTGGTCTTACAGTGACAGAAGTTATTGCCCACAGGATCAATCGGACAATAGCCAGACCGAAAAAGGCACCAATTAATCCCAACATTCCAATACTCAAATACCATACACCAACACGCATCTTCGTTGGCCAAAGAGGGAACATAACACCAGCCAACATCAGCAAGATCATACCGAAACCTGATAGCTGCAACATCAATTGTGAACCTTCATAGAACCATGCGTAGTACTGTAAGGTAAGAAACGAGAACATACGTCAGAATCATTTATTGTGGACATAATACGTCAAACATTTACTCACCAATTCAGGTTTGAACATTTGCATTTGATTGATCTGCAACGGTCTACCTTCCTTTGAGCTGACATCAGCTCGATCACAACGTAAAAAGAAGGTAAACGGAATTACACTATGTAAAACTTCAGCAGCTTGTTGTTCTGTTTCAACTTTTGGTAATTCTGAATTTTTTGCATTTGAAAGTTTTTTGTATGCTGGCGATAAAAGTGCTTTAACAGCTCCTGATCCTTTAAAATAATCATGTCTCTTGCCATTCAAAAGGCCAACTTTTGTCTTTGGTCCATTTGAACTGCGTAGAAAGTTGACCAAAGATCGAATTGGTTTAGGAGCAGTTGCTTGTGACTCCATTTTCTACTTTATAAAATGACTGAATGTGTGATGGTCATAAGGTCAAAAATAAGAATTTAAATTCTCAACCCTTTGGAATGTCCAAAGCTTCGGGCTACACAAATGATTGCATCTTGCAGCTTAGCGTTTGATGGCACTGCTGAAATGCATAACTAAACTCCGCACGCCAGCTAAAGGTCTGGGCATCGTTGCATTTACTGTTTGGCTGAAGAACAACATGCACACACGTGATTGGAGCTACGCGTATGAATACAAAAGCTTACGAATATAGTACACGGCTCTGTGCTTATTATGAATATTCTATATAGACCTTATTTGTTTGCCCAAGAGAGCAACACGCGATCAACACTCAATCAGCCTTAACGCGTTAAGCTTTAATGCAACACTAAACATTTTGTTATGCACTGCGACAACAACACTGACATGAAATATTATTGATCGTTTAGGCATAACGACCATCAACCTCAAGCAATAAGGCCTTTAACGATGTCGTCTTCGCATAGTGACGGCGGCAATGCTGTCGCTTCAGAGGAGGGTCGTTTTTCCTTGGCAGATGAGCTTGTGGCTCATCGTGATGAAAATTATACGATCGCCAACGAATTAGATTCAAGTTCACTAGGATCTCATTTAGACACGCTGGTTGATACTTTGAGTTTATCACCATCTTCGATCGATACAGAAGAAATTTTCGATCATATAAAGTCGTTCTTACAGCATTTTGCAACACTTTCAGGTCCACAAAGAAGTAAATTGCTCGATTCCCTTTCTTCCGCTTATGCAGTACAATTAGATGCAGCAACGCGAGATCTAGAAAGTGAAGGAATAGAGAGATACAAGGAACATTCTGAAACATTGGAAAAGTATGCATTTATAATGCAATGGTTCATTCATTCTGCCGAAAAGGCATATAACAGTCGTGAAGAAAGAGCGGCAGCTTCTGCTGGAAGTGCCAATACAGATTCAAGAGGAGGTAAAGGTGCCAACAAAAACAAAAATGCCGCTTCAGCATCTTGGGATTGGCAACGATCTATACCTACTGTTCTTGCCACATTGACAAAATCTTTGCGTCTTTCAACTTCAATTTTATTTCCACTTTCTGCCGCTCGTGATGCATTCGTTTCAGGTTGTGTATTACGTCCAGCTCTTCTTTTGCAAGAGAATGAAGCTCACCTCAAGATTCCCATAATCAAAATGAGCATTTTCAAGGTAATTTGTAACAGTGTCAAGAATCATGGACAGGCTTTTGCGGTTCAAACGAGCATCATGCAAGCTTTGGCCTATTATGAACATTTACCCGAACCTATGGCTGAACTCCTCACATATCTCCGCACAGAATTCGACTATGAGAGATTGGGAGATGAAGTACTACGAGAGGTAGCAGCACGCGAATTTGGTGGTTTGGATACCAAAGGACCAAGATGTTTTGCTCGCTTTCTCGTTCGAATGGCAGAACTCAGTCCCAGAAGCGTATTACGTGTTATGATTGTTCTCAAGAAACATCTCGACAGCGACTCGTATCCAATGCGTAATGCAATGCTAGAAGTGCTTGGAATATTGATCAAAGATTTAACAATGACCGATGATGCTATACCTCAACCGTCAAATGGAGATGGCGCAGATGAAAGTGGGGCGAATGGCAACAGCCTAAGCTCTCAAGATGAAGACGAAGACGAGACCAGACGAGAGAGAGGAGATGCAAGAAAGAAGCAAATCGAACAATTCTGGGGATTGATCTGTGAACGTTTCTTGGATGTGAACAGTTACGTCAGATGCAAGTGTATTGCAGTTTGTGCAAAGCTGTGTGAATTGGATGCCAAATTCCCATCTCAACGAACGATTTTGACAACGCAAAGTATACAATCACTCTCGGACAAGTCATCGACTGTACGCAAGAATGCTATCAATTTGCTGACAAGATTGATCCTCACCCACCCTTTCGGTATGCATGGTGGTGATTTAGAAAAAGGAGAATGGGAAAAACGCTTGGCAATGATTGACGATCAGCTGAAAGAGTACGATGGCGTGCTGGATGTTCCCAATGAATCTGATGATCATGTCATGGAAGACGAAGAAATGAAGTCTGTTAAAGGAGAAGAAAAGACAGACAAGATGGACACTGAAGAGGATGCTGATGCAAGCCAAGAGACTGCTACTGCCGATGATCAGGAAGGGGACTTAACGGCTACTGGAGAAGAAAGTGGAGCCAGGACAGAATCGCGCAAGAAACCTCGTGTTAGTGTAGACTTGGAAACTCTGGCGTCTCAACTTTCACCTGCAGATGCTGAGAAAGTCATTCGCTTGAGATTGACAAGACGATATCATACGGATGCCTTGGCTTTCATCGATCAACTTTCTTTGGCAGTACCTACTCTTTCGCAACTCTTAGTATCAACAAGCAAAGCAGAGGTGTTAGAGAGCATGGAATTCTTCCGTGTTGCGCATGAATATCGGGTACCTGGAGCACACATCGGTGTCCGCAAAATGATTCATTTGATCTGGACAAAAGATAACAATACCCTCGTAATGGAAGATGGTAAAGAACTCAAAGGTATCAAAAGCCGATTGATTGAAGTGTATAGATCTTTATACTTTGATCCGTTGCCCAGTCTGAGCAATACGGACAACATCAATAGAATCGCACGCAATCTCGTCGAGCGAACATTTGACGTCACTCTTGCTGAATTGACAAGTTTGGAAGAATTGCTCTCTACAATGTGCGGTGAAGGGATGATTGACGACAGAGTGATTGACAAGCTATGGTCCGTATATTCCTCTCCCAAAGCAATCCCTCGTGCGCAACGTCGAGGAGCAATTATCATCCTCTCGATGTTGGCCGTTGCACGTAAAGAGATAGCAGCGGACCACATTGATACCTTGTTGGGAACTGGACTAGGTGGTCTGGGTGCAAAAGACGTCGTTTTGGCCAAATATACTTGTGTCGCTTTATCGCGTGTAGGAGGAAGTGTAAAAAAGGTGAAGGGAGCTTTGAGTGACAATCAATTACGTTTCCCAATGAACCATCCAATGTTCGCTCGCCTTCGTGCTGCAATTCAATGGCCTTCGACAAGTGGTCAATGGTTTAGTTTAGCAGAACATGCTATTCAAACGATCTATCTTTTAGGTGAACAGCCAGATGCTCTTTGCTCAGAAATGATCAAGCAAATGACTGTCAAAGTATTCGGATCTTCAGGTCCAAAGATTAATGACACAGATACCGGTTCCGTCCCCCCTACGCCAAATTCTCATCTCGGCGAAAGTACACCAGCTCCAGGTACTTCCGCCAATCGTACATCAGCCTTTGCTTTGGCTCAACTGTTATTCGTTGTCGGTCACGTTGCTCTCAAACAGATTGTTTATCTCGAATTGGTTGAGCGCGAATTCAAAAGGAGAAAAGCAGAAGCGGACAAGGAAAAAGTGTTGGCCAATAAGGATGCGAACAAACCGGATGAAAATTCCACAGAGCAACAAGAGACAACAAAAGGTGCAAAGAAAGGAAAAGGAGGCAAACGCGGAAAGAACAAAGCAGCAGCTCCTGCTGAAGAGGACGCAGATGAATTGGATCAGGTCGCTGGTAATGCAGAAGATGATATCGGTGACGTGGTAGGTGAAGTTCGTGAAAAAGAACTTTTATATGGAACGCGCAGTTTGCTATCACTCTTTGGTCCTGTGGTTGTGCACATTTGCTCAAATCCAACAGCTTACAAGAATGACTTCCTTCGTAAAGCTGCTGTTTTGTCGATGTGCAAGTTCATGTGTGTCTCTTCGCAATTCTGTGAAGCGCAATTGCCATTGGTCCTTTCCGTTTTGTCCACCTCTCAAGACCCTGTCGTACGATCCAACATTGTCATTGCCTTGGGTGATTGTGCTATCTCATTCGGTAGTCTGATCGATGAGAATAGCGAAAAGCTCTATGCTGGACTAGGTGATTCGGATCTAGGTGTGAAGAAACATACGTTGATGGTGTTGACCCATTTGATCCTCAACGGGCAAGTAAAGGCAAAAGGTCAATTGGGTGAAATGGCGAAATGTTTAGAAGACGAAGATGAACGTATTGCAGATTTGGCAAAATTATTCTTTACCGAATTAGCAACGAAGGATAATGCGGTGTACAACAATTTGCCGGATATCATTAGTCATCTCAGTATCGGACAACATGCTGTCGATGAAGAAACGTTTGGACGAGTGATGCGTTTCGTTTTCCAATTTGTTGACAAGGAAAGACAAGCTGAAAATGTTGTTGAAAAACTCTGTCAACGATTCAGACTTTCTTCGGAAGAACGTCAATGGCGTGATATTGCGTTTTGTCTATCTTTGTTACCGTTCAAATCTGATCGTTCAATGAAACGTTTGATCGAAGGTTTACCATTTTATCAAGATAAGCTTTATGACCCAACAGTTTTCAAGCGTTTCACTGAAATTCTTACTAAAGCAAGAACAAACAGATCCACTAATCCAGGTGGCGCTGCTTCTTCTGCAGGTGAAACGGAATTACAGGAATTCGAGCAAATTCTTGAATTCGCTCGGGCACACGGTGCTCAAGATGCTGAATTGGAAAGTGCAACACAAGCTAAGTTAGCTCGTGCTCGAAGACGTCAAGGAGGCAAAGGTGCATTACCATTAACTTCGGATTCAACAAATACTTCACCGATCAAGCAAATCAGCAAAACATCTGGATCTGCTACCACAACCAAGTCTAAAACAAACAAATTTTCTGCTGCAAATGCTCGCTCTACTCGTCAAACGACGCGAAGAACACGCCAAGTTGTGGAAGATGATGATGAAGACTTTGACGATTAGAAGAAGATTGTAATTTTGTATAAATGTTAATCAAATTTTCTTGATAATTGTATGATTCATATAAGACTACTTATCGGGTATCTGATCGATACTTTCAACGTTTAATTCTGGAATGTTTCCGTTCATCTTTCTTCGGAAAGTTGCAGAAGCATAATAAACTTTTTTACGTAAACGATTGATTGATCCTAATGGCTGTAAATCTTTTCTGCCGTCCCAGGGATTAACACGAATATTGTTTCTCCAAATATTAATTCTTTCGGGTAGAAAAGGATCTTGAGGTGGAATTATAACTTTAGCAACCGTTTCAAAAGGATATTTATCTTCTGGCCAAGGTTGACGACAATCTTCTATTAATTGATCATCAAGATTTTGTAATAATTGAACTTGAAAATCAAAATGACATTCACCTTTTTCATCTTTGAGATATTTTATTAATCGATCACGATGTGCAACAGAACCATCTTCTTTTTCTGTAATTTCATCTTGTTTTTTAAGTTGAGGAGCATCTTTGCTTGGAACTAAAGCGAATTTTGCAACATAATCACCATAACGAAATGCTGATTGTGAATATTGATTTTGACTAAAAAGTGGAATCGTTGGAATATGATTTCTTGCATCTTGTGTTTCATAATCATCACGCTTTTTTAATTCTCTTTGATGTTCTGCTGGATTTGGATATTTTAAACGTAAAGAAAGAATATCTCTACAAACGAAAGCATTTCCAAGTTCAATGGCAGGAGCAGAATTAAATTCGAAATCATGCGTTGTTTGATTTGAAATATCTTTTCGAAGTTTTTCACCTTCAACGTTAAAAACTTTCATTCCTATTCCGCGTGGTTGAGGTTTATGATCAGGTACTAAATCACTCGTTTCCGTACTAAATCGAAGTGCAATTGGATGTATTGCGGGTTTTGAAAATAAACTTTGAGAAAGATGGTTTGGTAAATTTGATAAAATTTCAAGCTTTCCTTTTACTACTCCGTGCGTTTTAACATGTGTTCCTGTGAATGCATGTTGATGTTCGTTAAATACTCTCCTTTGTGATTCATTGATCAATTTACAAATTTCATCAATAGCTGCTTCTTCTTCCGGTCCAGCTCCATGTTCAACACCAGGTTGATCCCAACGAATATATTTTGAAGACATCTTTTATTAATTGTGATGGTGGATAAGGTGTAGAAACAGAGTATTGAATGCAACCTAACTCTTTCTCCACTTTTTGTAAGAAAAAGTACGGATATTGTGCTTGCATTTCCGAAAGAACACCCACACAGTTGAACACTAATCGGAATTCCATTTGATTTCATTGGCGAACCCTTAACGCGCTAAAGATCAGCAGCTCATACTGCCGTTTGAAGCAAAAGCCGCCGCTAAAAAGAACAACAAATGCAATCCTTCCTACCATGTAAGACAGACAACAATGGACCAAAGTATAATCCCCATAAAGCCAAGTCGATCTGATCAATTGACAACGTATTTTCGTAATCCGGAATATTTACGTGCAGTTGGAGGTCAATTAACACAATATACTGTTTTGGATTATTTCAGTAAATCAGATTATTACGAACAAGGATGTAATAATGCAATTTTACAAATGCAATCAGCTGCAACAAATATTCCATTTACTCATCCAGCAGAAATTTCAAACGGAAATTCGGAAGGATTATCTGCTTGGGAAAGAAAGAATGACCCTTTCATAATCGAACAAGAATTGAAAAGGTTTACAGGATTAGAGTACGTTCTCGTTCATGCAAAACAACCTGATCTTTTTGTTATTCATAAACGTTGGAGATCTTCTCCTACAATCACAAATACTTTAGAAGCATATTATGTCTTACAAGGAAATATAACAATGGCAGCAGACATTCTTGCAATCTTAGGAAACAAATTTGTCTCAACGGTTTCATCTTTACAACAAAGTTTACAAATCGCTAGAAATGCTCAACCTGATTTCAATCCACGTGAGGGGTATGCATGGAGAATTGCAGCTGAAGCACAAGCGGAAGATACAATCGAAGGAGATGATGAACAAGAAGTTGATACAATTCCTGATCAATCACAACGTGATGAAACGATGACAAATGTAGCAAAAGAAGTTGAAACAGTTTCCTAGCTCGCAGTTAATATGTACAATAGCACACTGTATAGTAAGCAATTCATGATCAGATAGACAAATCTATTATTTAATAAACAATACAAATACATACGTGTGTGAAATTCGTGTGAATCCTTAACCGCGCAAAAGACCATCCAAAGCGTCTTGCATCCGTTGCATATCTTCACGTTCTTGATCATCATCCACTGCTTCTTCAGTAGCAGGCGCTTTGAGTTCCGGTAAACCTGAAGTAGTTGACCCCAATTTACCATCAGTAAGTTCAAATAAAACTTTATCAACTTCCCCCTCCGCTTCTTCTTCTAATTCATCTTCATCTTCACCCAAAATACCTGAATCGAGCGTATCATCCATCATTTCTTCCATAATTCCAGCTTTCATCATTTCTGCGCTCATTTCACGCATCACTTTTGAAACTTGTGGAAGTTTGACTAATTGATTAGAAAGTTTCATTATTTCTGTTGATTTTTGCATACTTCCAGTTACTTTAAACATTGCTAATTGATGTTGTAATTGCATATTAATACTATTCATCCTTGCTTTTGAAGTTGCTAATCGATTCTTTTGTTTTTGACTTCTAACAACTTCTCTTGCTAATATTTTCGCACTTTTTACATCTCCTTTTTTCGCTAACCTTTTCACTTCTGCTTTTGCTTTTGATGTAGCTCCGTCTATCTGTCTCATCTCTCTGTCTAATTGTCTTTGTTGACTGCGTAATTGAGATTGAACCTGTTTTACTCGTTCTGAATAAATGTGTGGTCTAGGGGTTAGCAATCGATCGATGAATGAATGCAATCTTATCAAGGCCTCAAACACTTACCCTCTTGTGACGGTCCGAATAGGAACCGGTTAACGCTTTGCATATTGTCCAAATTCTCCCGATAGTCTTCTTTACAGGTTTAAGGAATGGATATAATCTTGTGTAGATCAAGATCAAGACGGATGTTGTGTTGCAGATGAACAAAATCAATGTCAAACAACACAACTTGCATTCAAAGGTTCACAGACTGATCCAGTTCAACAAAGTGGAGCCTTTCGCGCTGCTGGGTGTGCGTGCGTGCGTGCGTGCGTGCTTGTGTGCAGTGAGTGCATGCGTACGCCGCTTCTGGCGCGGCTGAACGGACAGACGCCTAAGAAAAAAAAGGTCCGTCTTTAGAGCTCAGCAGACGTTACAGCTATTTTATAGGCGATCAGAAACACAATTATTGCTATGACATGCTTAAATCATGTATATATATCATCAGAAAGAAAGAAATATGGTATTGAAGTTTCAGATAATGAACAAGCATCCCTATGTAGTCTGAGATCCCGTTGCTAAACGTTTCAAATGTTCCAAAAACACTTGTAAGCTCACATCATCTGTAAAGATGGCAGCTCCTGCACCTCCAGAACCATACATTCCTCCAGACATATGGGTAGTACTTGGATTCAATTTACTCAACAAGAAACGTGCTTGAGAACCACCGGCATCACATAAAACAAAACGTGGTACGGGCAATCGATCTTCAAGCAAATCTTGTGAATCCCTCTCAGGCGCTTCCAATTGTTCTTTAAATCCTTCGTATCCTTCTTGATCTTGATATTTTGCATCACGCCAAGCGGCAACCGTTGAACCTGACCAAATTAAAACGTGGAAATACGTATCGAGTAACAATCTTTTATCATCTTGAATAGAAACGGAATCCAACAAGACTGGAACAGGTTCTTCTCCAACACCATAGGACATCAAAGTAGGTTGAATCATGATTAAACTATTGTTCACATCCTCTGCATTTAATACGTGTCGGTAGTATGCCGTTTCATCTGGACTGCTGTTGAAAACTTGCATGAATGCAGAACGACGAAGATGGAACATAAATTGAGGATAAATTGAAAGAACTTCAGGCAAACGGAATGAAGAAGGATCTCCTCGATGATCGGCATGCTTTTGACAAAGTCGGATCAACATACGATCTAACCAACGTAAAACATCTGGCGAATCATCAACCTCAGCCTTGAAGACGGCAATACGTGCCATAAGAACTGCTGCTGCTTCTTGATCAAAAGATGCCGTAATTTGAGGCGATCCACTTTCTCCAAAGCTTCTGGCAACTGTGGTAACACGTAAGCGGTATGATCCATTGGCGTGTTGGTAATGAGTGACAAATTGGATCAAACCACGCGAACCGGGTTGTAATGGCTGACCTGCAGGTGTAACCACTTCAAAGTACGCTCCGATCGATGTTCGAGGTGTGATACTGCACAATTTCCACGCAGATGTACCACCGATACCGATTTCAGTTTCACCCACCGAGCCAGACTTCTTGTTGGACGAGATTGCATGACCAATCAAACCACTAACTTTGAGTTCTTTCGTACATTGAATATCCAAAGTAGCATTGAAACCCATGTTCAAATCTCCCTTTTCATCCTTGTTAAAGATACGCTTAAAGCTTTCCTTGAAGATACCCATTTGGAAAGAATCGGCTTGAATCATGTAACCGTTTGTATAATTGGCCAATGACTTCATTTCAAGCAAACCAACTTGATCTAAGCAACCGATGAAGATATCGATCGCATGACCATTGTTGGCCGAACGACGTGCTAAAGATTCGTAAAATTTAAGAGCACGCTTGTAGTGACGTGCAGCATCCTTGTCGATATCATTGTGAGAACGTAGACGATCACGTAATTCGGTCGAAACGACGTTACCCGGACCTTCAGTACCTGGACCACCACAGAAGAGCATGATTCGGGCACCTGTGTTCAAGTACATGGTTTCCAACATGCCCACTGCAACGCTGAGTGCTGTACCGGTGCATCTTTGAGAACGCTTGTCATTCGCAACAGGCCAAGGATCTTTTTGCAATTGTTCTAGGATACTGGTCAATTGATATTCACATTGACTAACTGGCAACAAGAATCTGCTTGCGCCGAACGAACCTTGTTGAGGTCTTGGTGCTTGACCGCTGGAAGGACCGCCAGCACCTTGAGCCGGTGGACGAACAACGTTGCCTCCCGCCAAGCCAAGCATTTCTTGGATAGATTTCGGTGCATATTCCTTTGTACCACGGAAGACATAGCTTTTGGGGCATGCATCGTATCCGATTTCATGCACTTGAGCCATAGTACCGAAAGTAATCAAACCGACGAGAGCATTGGGAGGTAGTAAACTCAAGCTGAGCACTAGTGATTCCCTTAATGCTTTCAAATCATCTTCTTCGACACAGGTGTCAACGACGTACAAAAATATTGGAGGAACAGGTGCAGGTCGACTAAGAATATAATCGATCGTGGTGTATTTTGGCAAGACTTCTGGAGGTAGATTTGTATTGCTGATATCGCGATAATGAGGAGGTAATGCGTTTCTCGAAAGACAGAATGGACAGATCCACAATTTACCTCTCATATCAATTTGACAATATGGATTCAAGACAGCACGACATGGCGGTTTGCAAGTGACGGGTTCATAAGCAACTGGCGGTAATTGAGCTCTTTCTTCACTCTCCTTCATTGGCGTATACAAAGCAGAGATTGGAACAACTGTACGTGTGGCATCAGCTTTTGTTGCTGGCCAAACGTTCCAAGAAAGGCGAACTCCATCGCGATCTTCCACATCATCTACATTCATCTTGTCAAAGGAATGAAAGTTGGTTAGGGAAGGTGGGATGGTCTGATGATGGACAGACGAATGTTTATGTTGTCTTTCTCGGTCGTGTGCAGGCCTGTTACCAATTCAGCACACGCATGTCAGTTTTAGCCTACGTGGCTCTTCTACGCGGGCTGTTGGTCTCAGAAGAGCTCAAAGGGCGAGAAGAAGCTAGGCTTCCAAAACGCGCCTACACTTCTTCGTGCAATAGTTAGTCTACATACCTTGCTGGCGCATTTTAGAGTTTAGAATAGACAGACTCGCAGATCAATAAGCCCTGAATATTCTATTTCTTCTACACGTGTTTGTTCCATTCTCCTGATGGATGCTGGAAATATGGTACTCTAATCTAGAACATGGATTATGAATGTGTAATTGAAGGCTCAACTATTGTCATTGTTCGCATAGACTACATGTGACATTTGTTGGCATGCAAGTCTAATTAGCAAGTCCGATCATACGGAATTGATCGGCATTGCGTCGTCTTATTTTGTAATAAGTGAAGTGTGACTGGGCTTGAAGCAACGGGCGCCCTTTAAGGCTTAACTCACCCGAAAAGCACGCACAGGTAGAGAGTGCTCGATCCGTGTTTTTAACGGAATGTAGAAGGCGGCGTAAAAAAGAAAAACGCCTTGTCAAGCAGGCAGAAGAAATATTTAGCAGGTTTTGTGCCGCTTTTACGACTCCACCTAGGTAGATGTGGGTTGAAGGATAGTAAATCTTCTCGTTTAAACTTTACTACCTTTCATCCATACCTTAATTTGGACGTATTTTACCCTCCATACCCTTTTTCCCGTCATCTAAAAGGAGGAGATCATTCATCATCATCATGTTAGTCGCTCGTCGTTGTTTGAGCGGTCGTACGGCAGCCAGCCTACCTCGCCTTTCTGGAAATGTGATCGGTCGTCGTTCTTTGTCAAGTGTTCCTAATGCATTGCGATTATCCGCTACGAAAGCTGATCTTTCATGTGCTCCTCTTATGATTTCTCAACGTTCTAATTTCCACGTTTCTGCTTTGCAAATGGCTGAAACTGTCAAAGTTCCTCAAATGGCAGAGAGTATTTCAGAGGGAACACTAAAACAATGGAATAAGAAAAAAGGTGATTACGTCAACGCAGATGAAGAAGTGGCAACAATTGAAACCGACAAGATTGATGTTTCCGTTAATGCACCAAAATCCGGAACAATTGTTGATACATTTGCCAACGAAGAGGATACTGTAACTGTTGGACAAGATTTATTCTCGATCGAAGAAGGAGAAGCACCCGAAGGTGGATCTAGCGGAGGCTCTCAAGAAGAAAGTAGCGGAAAGGGAGAAGAAGAAGATGGAAAGAAGAAGGAAGAGGAACAACAACAACAGAAACAAGAGCAAGAAAAGCAACAACAGCAACAGAAACAAGATGCACAAAAGAAGGAGCAACAGCAACAAAAAGATACAAAGAAGTCAAGCGGAAGTGAAAAGAAGCCCGAACCATCTTCCAAATCTCAATCCTCTTCTGCTAAATCCGAGCAAGCTCCCTCTCAACCTGGATCGCGCGAAGAACGCAGAGTGAAGATGTCACGTATGCGTTTGCGTATCGCTGAACGTCTCAAACAATCACAAAACACTGCTGCTTCTTTGACAACGTTCAACGAAGTGGATATGTCTGCTTTGATGGGTTTCCGCGCTCGTCATAAAGATCGTCTGCTAAAAGAGACTGGTATCAAATTGGGTTTCATGGGAGCATTCGCAAAAGCAAGCGCATTGGCATTAAAAGAAATTCCAGCAGCAAATGCAAGCATTGAAGGTGAAGGATTAGGTGATACAATCGTTTACCGCGATTACGTTGATTTGGGTGTTGCTGTTAGTACCGATAAGGGATTGGTAACACCCGTCGTACGAAATGTTGAGAGTTTGGGTATGTTGGACATTGAGAGATCCATTGCTGAATTAGGAAAGAAGGCACGCGATAACAAATTGACTTTGGAAGATATGGCAGGATCTACATTCACAATCAGTAATGGTGGTGTATTTGGAAGTTTGTTCGGTACGCCAATCTTGAACTTGCCCGCATCTGCAATTTTGGGTATGCACGCAATTAAGGAAAAGCCATGGGTTGTAGAAGGTGGTAAAATTGAAGCACGTCCAATCATGGTTATTGCATTGACATACGACCATCGTCTTTTGGATGGCAGAGAAGCTGTCACATTCTTGGTCAAACTCAAACAATACCTTGAAGATCCAGGCTTGATGGCACTTTAAAGCAATTCAGGTACTTCTATGTAAACGATCAGGGCTGTTTTATATATAAAGCAAATGTCCATTAGATTATCAGCATTTATGAAGTGAATTTATGAAAGGCAAGAGAGAATATTTTGAACTTTTTCACTAACGGCTTGTTGTTGATCTGCTGAAGCGTCAGGATTGAGTTCGGGAACAGAAACGGAGATGGAATTTGTACATCCGTGTGAACTATCTCTGAACACACTTGATTCCGTTGGAAGTTTGCAAAATTTCTTATCGCCGCATGTACACGTATCGGGACTTGGATCAAGAGTACCAAGGATACGCGTTAATACCCATTTTGACTGAGAAGATTGACAGTTGAACTTTGTCTGATCAGGGAAATTTACATTAAGTAAGGTACCGTTTGGCAAGAGACGTTTTTGTTCGGTGCCTTTGTCTTCGTTAAGAATAAGTTGATTGATCAAATCGAATGCCATAGCAGCATAGACGTTCGCTTGATCATTTGGACCATCGATTTCTGTATACTTTCTTTCGGCAGAATTACCTGCTGAGAATGCAATAGAAGGAATGCCTTTTGATGTTACTGCAAATTTTGCTGCTCCGTATGTTCCAGATCCTAAATATGCCAAACCTAAATTATTGCCTTGATTCGTTCCAGTGATGACTAGATCAGGATCACTTTTGAAGTATCGTGGACATAATTCTTTTAATCCGTATTCAATACTACTTGCCGGTGTGGAATTGATGTACCAAATATGATCATCTTTAGGATCATGTCCTTCTGCTGGAGCACCTGCGGGTACAAGATCAAAAGCACCATTTTTAGTTAATTTTGTCGGTTTATGTCTTAATCCATCAGTTCCACTTTGTTGCATTACAGGCGCAGCAATTATAGCTTCATGACCTGCTGCTTTAGCAGTGTTGTATAAAGCATGAATATTTGCCGTTCCCCATGAATCATCATTACCAATCAAAATTTTGAGAGCCTCACAATATTGTAAACTTATCAAAATCAATGCAAACGTTATCGAAAACCACATTTTACTATTTGACTATGTAGTTGTGATGATGGCAACAAAAGATGATGTAGCACGTTGCCATCCCGCTAAAGACTTCTTCTGCTTCTCCGCATTGAACGGCATTCATTCATCAATCAATATTTAACTAACAACTCGTGCATCAACGCGCTTCTTTACGCGGCTTGATTATAGAACTAGACTGCAAGAAAGAGCAACACGAAAAAAAGTTCATGCAGGCAGACGCTGTGTCAAAGTGTTGAAAATCTAGGGTATTATGCAATCATTATAATTGTAACACAAATTGTAATCTACTACCATCACACAATATTTAAGACGATACCCTAGCCCTCAATGCTCTTATGAAATCTTCAGATGCTGGTCCTTCGAGGCCAAGAGCATTAGAGCCTTTAAGGCTATCAAATGCTCGTTCAACAACAAAACGTTCAAATAATGAATCGAATGCATCCAAAGCATTTATACCTTTGAGACCGACTGTAAGAGCAGATCAATCAAGTATTAGAGATGGACTACAATCAAACTGCAATGCTACACAATCACAGCGTACCCAAATGAAAGCATTAGAACCCTTGCGTATCAGCAATGCGAATCAGTATTCTATTGATGTACAAAAACCGACTGCTAGAAGAGCGCTGGAGCCGATAGGCGGGAGAAGAAGGAACACAGATCAATCGAATTCATTGAGCGATGATACGACCTGGTCAACTTCGAGTGGAGAAACGAACTCACGCCCTCAAAACAAAGCTTTTGAGCCGATTCGGCCTACCCAAAATATACCACATTCAAGAGACAGACAAAAGCTGGGAGCAACGGAAATCACACAAACAAAAAAGAGACCAAAGGCTCTAGAGCCTATCAAATTGCAATCAGCAGATGTGTCGAGTGAAAAGAAGATTGCACTTGACAAGGTGCGAGAGCCAATCAAGTCAAGTACTAACATCACATCTCAAACAGAAGCTGAAGAGGCAAAAGAGAGACAGACCAACAAGAAGGCAATGATTCCGTTAAAGGCGCGACCAAGAGTGAATATAGAAAGTGAAGTGAACAGTGAAGCTGGCAATAACCAGCTCAAATGCATGCTTCCACTTCGGTCGAGATCCGCAGTCGAAATTGAGGAGAACAAGACGAACGATTCAAAGAGCAGAGCATTTGAACCTCTTCAGAGATCGGATAAACAATCTATGGACCAACTCTGTGCTGGATCTCGGGCATACGCAGCTCTTGATCATGCTAGACATGCCATAAAAATAATGTGCTATGACCTTCAAAAGATGCGGTCATGCTTAAACAAAAATGGAATCTCGCTCGGCACCTACAGTCATCTCAAACGTGAAACTGTATTCGTCCATATCGTCGGACGTATTGTCGGTGTAGAGGAGAAGGATCATAAAGTCAAATGGCTGATTGACGATGGAAGTGCTGTCATAGCCGTTCATCATGCATATGATCCGAGACCTGTGGTGATACAGCAAAATATTGAAAACAAAGTTGATAAAGGTAAGCGACGAGCATTAGAAGAGCCTCTTGGAAACCCTTCTGGTATCCCTTCCGAATACATTCGTCCACCAACACCAATCAAAGCTCCGAAGAGAGAATCAAAGATTGATGCTATTCTTCGAGCATCTTCGAACAACAAAAAGTTTGAGCATACATATCGACATCTATCCGTCTGCACACTGGTGAGCGTTGTAGGACGAGTAGATTCCTGGTTCAAAGGGGAGATGATTATTCAGATTGACAGAATCGTTCCGCCTGGTCTATCAAAAGATGAGGCAACAATCAGAGCGCCACGCGAAGGATATATCGAGCTGCTCAACAATCCGAATATGGAATCCGATCATATTCTCGAAACGGCATTTCTGGCAGTGACGGAGTATGCGAATGATGCAGAACTTCCAAGAGAAAGTTCAGATCTCATGAAAAGAAAAGGATCAGACGGGGAGAAGATTGAGTCAGCAGGAAAGCATGACGAAGCCAATCGTGTCTTTAATCTGAAGAGAAAATCGAAAGAGGTTGGACCTGAAAGTGGGACAAGAGAGAAAGCTAATTCTCGTCAAGCATCTGTAGATGTAAAAGCTAATGTTCCTTTGTCCGAGCAAGGTGCACAGCAGCGTCGAATGCGAGACTTTCGCAAGATTCCTGATCGGCAAATTAATGATCAACTTTTACGTATCTATGTTCAGAAACATATATCGGACTACTGTCGTCCATCTCACAAAGCGGGAGAGCAACAGAGCGATGCTGAACCTCCTGTATTCACCATAGATTATCTTCAGAGGGTGACCAACTTGCGATTACTAGCTGATCGTGTGGTTGACGTTGCGATTAAGAAACGAGAAGCCAAGAGAAGAAAGATTGAGGGTGATAATTCAATTTCCCATCCTCCCAGAGATGATGGTAAACGGCAACGTCTATTTGAATCAGTCATACGTAATATTGTGGCCGATGGAATGGTGGTAGTAAGCGATAGCAGGAAACAATCACCGATTCCACCGTTTGATGGTGTGAAGCCGAAAGATTATGTTAAATTTTCAAGCTCAGAGCAAGGCAAGCTTCTAGATTGGGAAGATGTAAAGAATGAGAAGTCCGCTTGCAAGTTTGCACCAACAATTGTTTCAGGCGATTTCGTTACTGCCAAACAAATGCAAACGGATGAGGATACTTCGATGATGCGTTGGAGAGGAAGCAATAAGGGAGCACAGAACAAAGGACAAGAAGCTTATCAATTAGTTACTTCAAGCCTGCTCGCTGATCCAATACGTGAGGTTGTAAGAATATACAGTGCTGAAACAGGTCATGAAATCAGTGATACATTTGAATTTCTACCAGCTTACAAGATCAAGGAGCGGATGCGTTTACTTGACGATCGTTGGCAATTTATTCGACCTGAAAGTGTTGCAGAGTCTATAGCTTATTTACGAGCACAATTGTAGAAGAAGTTGTATTTATTGCTGTAATAGTATTGGTATTATTGATAATTATAAAGATGATTACATATGCAAAACGTAATCGAAGGGTTGAGGCGTATACTTTTCACTCCGACTATCCGTGAAGCCCGATTTAGATCTGTGATCGGAAAGGGTCAATTCATGTACAATGCCCCTTTGAAGGGCATAATGAGACGATAAAAAGATACCAAGCTTTTCTCCTTGCCTAACAAACAGATCATCACCATATATGTACATAGTCTTTCTGCCTCGGGGGTGATTTCAAGCATAAGCAGGAGCCGGCACAGTTTGTGCAGCGTGCGCTGCGCAGCGCAGGGCATAAAAGTGATGCATACAATATGCGAGAAAAGAATAATAACCCTGCATGCATGAGAAAAAGTAAGCTCAGTTCTGGAAGTGTGCCTGAGAAATGCATGCGTGTAGTTTTCACTTTATAGCTATCATTCATTCACTCTTTCAGCCGAACAATCAAAATCATAAATAAAGAGAAAATCGTACGACTTTTCAAAGAAAAACAACGATCGTGTCTACTCCCCTGACATTGTTCTTAATGTGAAGGCTCGGCGATGAGGTACACATACATAGGTGCATACATGCTGCACAGTTTAATCGTTGATTGACTGATTGTTCTCTATTTGCCGTTATTGTGCTCGATTCATTATTCTGTATTTGTATATCGTGGGAAGGTGATAAAGTAAGATGATGATACCCGATCCAATCTCTCCCTTTTGAAGATCACTTGCTATGAAGTTTCTATCGTGCCTGCATTTTTTCAGTAAGGAACGTTGCTAAAATAGTGTCTTTTTGCGATTTACGTGCGTCATTTTTGCCAGGAATACATACCGTACTTGTTTGCAAGATGATAATTAATTTTTTACCTATTAGAACATCTGCCCGAATTAAGATTACGTTTGAATGGCTTTTATGAATTATATCCTGGGAAAATTATATTAACTATGTACTTCAATTGTTTTTTTGGTCCAAGTTGTCGCAATACCATGAACAACCGGGTGAAAAAGGTAATACGGTACATAAGTATATAGATTACATTATGAGCTTACATGTAGTCTATGTCTGTGTGTGTGTATGCATGCAGTCTATGTTTGTTTTCCCGAATGACAAGTTTAATTTAGTGTGAAGCTGCCTAAAACAGAAGGGTGACCCGCTTAATTCGATAAGCGTCTATTATTTTTTGAAAATCTTTCGGTTTCTAAGCTACTGCACCTAACCCCCTTTTTTTCACGGCGATCAATCTTTTTTAAGGATCTATATTTGGATCTTTTGTTTTCCATTTCCGTAATGCCGAATTATATATGTACATACAATCATCATTTTCCGTTGTCCCGAATTGATTGTGTGAGAACATTCTTTATTCAAGCATTTAAAACCTTGCATCAATGCATATCACGCAAAATAAACTTTTTATGGGGAAAAGATTGAATGTCTTTACTTGGATGCATAGTATACACAATGTTAACAGAGAGAGCGGCAAGGTGACAATAAGAAGAAGAAAGTGAAAGAGAAGAAAAGGTGAAAAAAGGAGGATAATAATCTATGTATATGGGATGAATCAATGCACAATAACCATGATGCACTGTTAAAAAGATGGGTATAAGCAGCAACTAGCCAGTAAAAAAAGAGTTTGTTAATCTATCAAAGATGTTCTCTTAATCGGCGTGCGCATTATGTGTTGTTGTTGTTGAAGACGAAATGCCGATTTTTCCTACCTAACGAGCTAAAATTCCACGAAGACCTTTTCGTTTTTGTGAATTTCCGTTTGAATAATATATTCTACTGTATTCGTATTGTGGTGGTGAAGAAGTTGTTGTAGGAGAATGATTTGCAGTAGTAGTAGGAGTATTTGGCAAAGGTTCACAACCACCCGATTGAGGAGATCCACGAGGAGAAAGTTGTTGATGATGACTATTAGTTGAAGATGGCGTTGTAATCTCTCTCCTTCTAACGATTGATCCATCAAATACTGTAGCATAAGCAACATGTTTATTTTGATAAATTGATTTTGATGGATTACGTTGATGTTGTGATTCATTAAATCGCAAAGAAGGTAAATCTGAATGTGAAGATGGTCTTTGTGATTCTCTTAATTCTGTTTGTGCTGAAGACCAAATGTCACTTTGTTCTTGTGTTTCATAGGATGATAACATTCTATTATTCATAAATGCTTCTTCCGCTGATGCTGGCCTATAACATAAAGTTGATAAACTGTTGTGTAATAAAATTCCTCCTTTTGGTTTTAAATCTGGTTCGAATCCTGATTTTAATGTTGGCGAATCTGATGATATAACACCATTTGATGAATAAGAAGAAAGTGAAGGCGAAGGTAAAGAAGGCCCTGTAGATGCTGGTGAATGAGGTTGTGAAGAAGTTGAAGCGGCTGATGATCCTTCACAATTTGCATTTTGCATCGAACAACTATTAGGTTGACGTGAACGAAATTTGATCATCATGCCCATTTTTTGAAAAAAGTGTATAAAAGGTTAAAAAGATGGTGATGATGGCAAAAAGGTAAAGAATTGAGAAATCGAAAGTTAAAAAGTGAAAACTGACATTAATTGATTGCACTTTATTTTTCTACCTTCCATTGTGTACATACAAAACCGTTGCCTATCGGTTCCTACATTTGAGACCTTTTATTGGAAGCAAATGAATCAACGGAAAAAAAGTGGCAGAAAAGCGGTGTGCCGATTCATGCAAGAAATTTTAAGCACGGCTTCAGTCAAGTTAAATTCGCCAAAAAAAAATAAAAAGAAAGAAAAACAGCGCAGGGCTGCTTTAGCCCCTCGTTCCTAAATGCCCTTTCAGTACATTCACTGGGGAGAGGGGAAATGCATGAGAATATATTTTTAGAGCAAGTAGTAGCAAAAAAATACAAGGAACCTGACTCCCTTTTTCATTCATGTACCTGACCTAGTAGCGCCAATCGATTCTTACAATTCAAAACGGCGGCGGCGGCGGTTGCGCAGCGCAGGAACGAAAAGCAAAGAGTCAGGCAATTTTACTGTACCCGCAGAAAGAAATTACGTGGGGGATTTTGCTGGCCAGCCTGTCAAAATAAAATAAAAAAGTTCATAAGAAAATAAAGAAGGAAAGAAAGCAAACCTTTTGGCTAGACTTTTTATGCACTTCGCGGAACCGATTTCATGCATTCGTTTTGTACGTGCGCAGTATAAAAATTCAAAATTAAGATAATAGTGAGATTGTGCCTGATCGTTCTTATAATCGAAATTTAGATCAACGGATGAATTTGTGGCGTGCTTTTTTATTATTTGAAAGATTGCGACATTGAAATGAATTGAACTTAATCTGTATAAATTTGTTTTAAACCTGCTTTCAATTTCATAGGTGGCTTTACACACTACAGATACTGTATTATACCGGAAGATTTGAAATATCTGCAAAAGGAAAGTAATTAGAATCTTTTTGTGAGATTTGACAGCAAGATCGAGAGTTATATATGTACATATACAAACATTTGAGAACCCTTTTGTGTGTATAAAAAGTCGGATAAGCTAGAAACACACTTTTGTCGGGAGCCTGAAAAACAAGAAGCTTGGACAGATTTTAATGCCATACAGGGAAGGTGCCTTCGTTAAACGCGTCAATGCCACTTCATAGCCAGTCTTAACCCCAAAAGTGAATTAGAGTGCCGCTTTCCCTATCTCTTACTCCGATGTAATAATATAGTTTACATTACGTGCTTATATTATTATTCAGCCCAAGTGATTACCCTTTTCAAGAAGAGATGCTTAAGCCACGTGTTACTTACTCTATTATTCTTTTTCTAAAAAGCCATTACAGCAAAGTTATGAGTCAAAGTGAGGCGTTTATTTTTACTCCGAATGAGAATGAAAAGAATGATAATGTGGCTTGTGATAATCTTAATTCAAATGGCGTTCACGCTGCCGTCAATTTTGCTTTGTCATCCGAATCCGTTCTTATGTGAGACTTGTTTGCATTATTGTTTATACACTTACCCAGTTCGGTACCGATATATTCTAGAGTCGCACGTGCAGAAGGCTCTCGTACATTTCAAGATATGTACTCTACAATTAATCAATATGAAGTTCCCGATAGAAAATGAACTTATATCTCTCAATCGTCTCCACCAATTTATTCCACCCAAGATTGTATCATACAGCAAAAACTACCACTTCTTTGCAAAGCTTTCTGCTATAAAAGAACATCTATCACACTGATTCGTATTCATTTATATTTCTTTATATTGGATCCGGAATTGTAGAATTCTTGGAACAGTCATTGTTAGAACACTTAGGCACGACGATGTTAAATGGCTTCTTTCTTTTGATATTCTGTATCACATATGTAGTCCGCTTCCAATTCATGAATGATATGAAAGAAATGAGAAGAAACACTGCTTGGATACGCGTTTATGTTTGCGGAGAAACAAACCCGCACAGACCTTTACGCTTAAAGTTTTCCACTCAGCAATTTGTCGTGTCGGACTTAGGTCGTGACTGTCATCAACCTCTAAAAAACGACACTGACAAGACAACTTTTTTGTAGCAAGGATGATTGCTTGAATTTATTACCTCTCTTTTGAGGTGACTAAAATTCAATTGCAATCCAAATAAGTCACATGCAGTGATGCCGCAACGAAACGGTCAACAAGCTGCTTCTGCTAAAAAGCAAAGTCAATCAAACCAAACATTACAAAACAAAAATGTCCTTAGCCCAAACAACGGTAAAGGGCAAAATGCTAATAAAGCATCTAAAATAAACAAACATACATCATCACAATCTCAATCACAAATACAATCTTCAAACGAAGAATTAGCAATTTTACAACAACAAGAAGTTGAAGTTTTGGAATCTATCTTGGGTCCAGACTTTTCCAGAGTAGATGCAGATGCACAATCGGCATGGCATAAAACAGCATCTGCCTCTCCTATAGCAAGTGGTCAATCTTCCTGCTCTTTTCAAGTCATCTTAAGACCAGATACAGATTCATTAAAATCATCTGTATATGCAACCACACGCTTCCGTTTGCCTATTCGATATCCAATTTTACCCCCAATCATCACAGTCTTGACCGGAAATAGCGCATTCAAAGGGCTATCCAGTAATCATGTGAAAGGTTTGCAAGACCTTCTGACCGCAAAAGCAAAGGAACTTGCAGGAGGCGGCGAGATGATTTGGGATCTGGTAAGTGCTGCACAGGATTATATCAGCTCAAACAATTTGGAGCGAATCTCTGGACCAAACAGGAGTTTAGAAGAAGAGAAACGATTAAGAGAAGTAGAAAGACAAAAAGACCTTCGAAGGAAAGCGCAAGAAGAATCTCGCAAAAGAAGTAAAGAAGAGGAAGAAAGGGCAACAAAAATCGCCCAGCTCATTCGCGAACAATCAGAAAAGAATACTGCAATAATGCAGCAAGAGAAAGACAGGAAAAGAGATGCACTGACATTCTCACCTTCAGACACGCAACTGATGGGCTATCTAGGCGAACATGCCGATACGGAAAAAAATCTATCTCAAAAGGCGGAATTCTTTATGGATCCAATAAATGTAGATGGTCAATTAACCCATCAGGTCATCGTTGGGCCTCTTATGCGTAGCACTCCTTTATCTTCCATACACCTTGTTGAGAGTTCGCAAAATCGATCGCAAACATGGCTAATGGAAAGCTATCGTATCAATTCAGCGTATTATGACTCATCGATTGGAAAACGCATCTTGGAGGAAGTCGAATGGGAATTAGAGGTCTTGCGTAAAGTTCATTGTGATAAATTGGTCAATATCTTGGCCAGTGCTCTTGTTTCTCCTACTGCTTCTGATGGATCGACGAGTAAGAGATTACTAGTTGTTCATGAAAACACTTCAGGTCCCTCAGCGGAGATTTTGTTGTCGCATTGTGTTCAATTGCCCTGGTCGCGTGTGCGCTTTTACGCTTTGGATTTGATCGAAGCTTTGGACACATTGCACAATCGCAACGTGCTCCATCGTGATGTTTCGCTGGAAAACATCATTCTTGAACACACTCCAGGTAACGTTGCAAAGGCGAAACTTTCACGTCCTGGCTACGCTCGTAGATTGCACGATATGAATATTGCCAACCCTTTGACGGATCATTCGACTACCGCAAGCTCATTCTTCAAGGTTCGAGCTGGTTGGGATGCACCTGAAGTGACGTTGGAGGAGAAGGAGAATCATGCCGTTGGTGCTGGAAAGTTGACATACACGAGAAAGAGAGACGTATGGCAGCTCGGGGTTGCAATGCTGCAAATGCTTCTGGGACCGCAAATCATTGATGCATACAGATCTCCAGACGATTTCTTCCAAGCGGCTCAGGTGGATCATACGCTGTTTGGCAGTCTAGAGCCTCATGTAGTGATGCTCTTGAAAGGTATGCTAGAGAATTCCGTCCGCAAACGCCCAACGACGATGGAATTACGCAATCGATTCGAGGAATTGATTCGATACGAAGAAGAAGAACAGGGTTCAGCTACACTAGATGTTCCATATCAGCGTAACCTTAAGGGCGATGAACCAAGCCCGCTTGGCAAGAATGGCGCTCCTGCAATCGCTCGAAGAGGTCTAGCAAGGACCAAGTCTGAGCAAGAAGACGTTTTCAGGCCAGGTAGCTTTTGGCAATTGGGTCGAGATCGAACAGCGGTCGGAAATACATCTCGATATGAGAATGATTTTGAGGAGCTTCAGCTTTTGGGAAAAGGAGCTTACGGGTCCGTGTTTAGAGCTCGAAACAAGCTCGATGGAAGAGATTATGCCATCAAGAAGATTCGATTGAGTGCATCCGCTGAAAATGATGAAAAGACATTGCGCGAAATTACTGCTTTATCACGTCTATCTCATCAAAATATCGTTCGGTATGTTACCTGTTGGATTCAAACGCAAGACGATTTTACTGGAACGAGCACTACAGAAGGCACAACTAGCACTTCTACTCAGCAATTCAGTTCAAAGGATTTCATTTTACCTGGATTGAACGATGATTTTCTCAGCGTTGGACATGATGCTTTCTCGCAAAATGCGAGTCATGTTAGATTCGGAAACTCTGATTCTGATTCTGACAACGACGAAGATGATGATGAAAAGAGCAGCAACTACGGCAATGGATCGAGGATGAAATCTTCGAGACGTAGCAGTGTGGGCAAGATGAATCAAAGTGGACAGTCTACGGATAGCTCCAACGACGATTCTTCTTCAGATGACGGAAGTGCCAGCGATGAAGAGATGACCCACAGCAAGATCCATCAAAGCTTTTCTCTACCTGCTCAACCGAGCATATCTGCAAAACCTCGTTGGCTTTTCATTCAGATGGAATTTGTTGGATTTCAAACGTTAAGAGAAGTCATTGATAGAGGCTTATCAATCGAAGAGAGCTGGCGGCTATTTAGACAGATGATTGAAGCATTGGCTCATGTTGCATCCCTTGGTATTATTCATCGTGATTTAAAGCCAAGCAACATTCTCATCTTCGGTGAAGAGGGAAACAATAAAATGGATAATAAGATTACCCCTGCTAGCTTACGAGTAGGAGATGCAGGTAGTGCAGTCGTGCCTGTGGGTGACATTAAGATTGGGGATTTTGGTCTAGCGACTACCACAACATCCAATCAGCAAGGGAATGACTTAATGACAGGAAGCTTGCCAGCATATGGTACCGGTATCGCGGCAACGGGAGGTGAAGAAAGCGTGGATCAAACGACAGAGATTGGCACGAATTTGTACATTGCACCTGAAGTTTTGAAAGCCGGTTCATCTCGATATGATCACAAAGTGGATGTGTACGCAGCTGGAATTGTATTTTTTGAAATGTTGGCATCACAAAGGGTATATAAGACGGGAATGGAACGCATTCAGATCCTTCGTGATCTTCGTTCCAAGGAAGTACGATTTCCCGAAGGATGGAATGAAGCACAGATGCCCGCTCAAACGAAGATTTTACGCAAATTGCTTAGTCACGATCCCAATGAACGTCTAAGTCCTCTCGAGTTGCTCAAAAGCGAATTGCTTCCTCCCAAGATGGAAGACGAATATATCGCAGAATGCATGCGATTGCTTAGTATGCCTGATAGCACGTACAATTTACAATTGATGGATTCCTTGTTCAGTCGAAAGGAAACGTTTGAAGAACATGAAGCGCGCGATTTTACCTTTGATACTGGCAGCAATGAAGGTTCAGGTCTGGATAATCGTTTTATCGGTGTTGCTTCAAGGTACTTACGAGCTTTGTTTCACCGTAATGGAGCCGTGGAGCTTGAGGCCCCCTTACTTATTCCACCAAATGAACTCTATGCCAATCAAGAGCAAAAGCCGGTAGATATGTTGGATAAGACTGGCAAAGTTGTTCAACTGCCTTTTGATCTAGTTGTTCCGTTTGCTAGAATGGTTGCACGTGTTGAACAATCACGTTTTAAACGATATGCAATCGCTCCAGTCTTTCGGCCCAATCTTTTAGCAGGAGGTCAACCAAGAAGTGTTATCGAAGTGGACTTTGACATTGTCGCTCCAGAGAAGACACCTGCTGCTGAAGCTGAAGTTCTTGCTGTGGTGGATGAGATGTTGGACGAAGTGCCTGGTCTGAATGGATCAGAATGGGTAATCCAAATCTCTCATGGTGCAATTTTGGACCTTCTCTTGGAGCGTGTCCCAAGCAATCGTCGTGATCAAGCAATTGCTGCGATCGGAAAGTTGACTGGAAGCTCGAGTAAGAATGCTGCTACACAAGCTAGGGTACGATTATCGGCTCTTGGCCTTCCCCGTTCTATCACGGATGAGATTGATAACGCAAACATTTCAGATGATATCGATGTGGTAAGTGAAAAGTTACAAAGACTTATCGCAGTGGATTTACGCCCTCGTCTAGCAAGAGCAACGGAAGAAATTCGCAAAGTAATTGAATCTGCTCAACAATTTGGTGTTCAACGTAAATTCTTGTTCACGCCTTTGCTGGTTACCAATCCTGCATTTTATCGAGATAACGTGTATTTTGTCATTGTGCGTGGAAAAGGCAAGCGAAGGGACGTCTTGGCGTCTGGAGGACGATATGATGCTCTATTGAAACGATTTGCAAGTCCAACTTTGAACCGTGCCCCTGCTCACGCTGTTGGAGTGCAGATCGCATTGGGACGTATTGCAATCGCATTGGCCAAACATCAAGAAGCAAAGATGATGGGAGCTTTGAATAGCGGAAGTGATGAACGGACTTTGTTCGGACCATTTACACCGAGAAGGTGTGACGTTTACGTTGCAAGTGCTCCAGGATTATTCTCAACTCGGATGGAAATTTGTAGAGAGCTTTGGTCGGCAAATATCAGCGCAGATTTAGCATATGAACATGCATTGGAGGAATCGCCAGAATTGCTAGCTTCAACTTGTAAGGCTGAAGGGATCTTATTCCTGGTTATCGCAAGATCACGCGGAAGTATTGTCAAAGTGAAATCAATTGTCACCCGATCCGAACATGAAGTACATCGATGGGAGTTGATTAGCTGGATTGCAGATAGAATTCAAAGATTGCGAAGTCAAGTATCTGGCAAAGATGCAAACGAAACCAATTTGTCAGCTCTGATGAGCGGTGCAATGGTGACTGGAAGTGAGCATCGAGCGATCACTACACCTGGAACAGGCGGCAATACAGGTTCAGCTGGAGGACCGGGTGTGACATCCTCAGTGACTGGAAATGCAATTCAACAGTATGCTGGAGAAGTGGAAGTACTTTTACCTGAACGCCAACATGAAAAGCGTAGGGCAGATAAGCATGGATACAATGATACGAGAAGAGGAAGAAAGCAAGCTCATTTGGGTCCTTTGCAAGAAAATGCTGCTCGTCAAGTTGCAAAGATGATTGATGAAATCATTGGTGGTGGAAGTAATGTCATGGTCAATACAACTAAATTCCCCATCTTAGCGGTAGATATTGGGCTAAATAGTATAACCAATGCAGGCAATACCATCAACACACAAAACGCGATCGCTTCAGGTCAAGGCTTTGCCCAATCTCCAACGGCATTCGCATCCTCTCAATGGTCTTCATCACAAGGTAATTTGTTCGCTGCACAAAGTAGTGGAAGCGGTGGAGGTTCTGGTGGAGGAGCAAATGCGGGAAATGCATTCCATAGATTATGTGCAGCAGCTATTGCAAGGAATGATGATGGACTTTGGAAGTTATTCTTAGATACTCTATCTTCATTTGAAGAACGTGAATACGGTAAACAATTACGCAAAAGAATACGTGAACTTGAAGGACGTGCTTGGTTGGTCTCTATTCGTGTAGAAGGCGCAATCACTTTGATTTAATCAGACAGAAAATTAATGAAACATTTGTATATATTACACCAATCATAATAATGAATAGCACTTTTGATCAACAGAATGATAGCAAAGTTGGATAAAATTACCACGTGCTCGTTTTGAGTATCGTACGATAAACCGCAAGCATTCGTGAAAGATTAAACGAATATCGGCTGATACACATAGAATAATTCTCATCAATCTTTATTTGCAAATTACCGAAGCCACAACCGGTGTTTGTTTGAAGTTGATGTCCGTCGGCTGTCAAATCAGTTGTGCAGGTTAGCGCAGCACACAATGTCTCACATCTTTTGATACGAGTTAATTTAATTTGACATGTCAATTTTTCAATCAACACAGCCTCAAGTGGCTCAGGTTCGGGCATGCATGTATATTGTGTACGAATGTGTATGTTCGAGGAGCGTGCCGTTAGACAAGTTGCAAATTAATCATGTACATAGTCTATGTATACAGGCTAATTCCTGCATTTTCTCAACTGCTTTTTGAAAATCTCTTCATCGAAAATTCTTTTTAAACAAATGCCTGCATAAGTGCATGAGTACCAAAAACGCGACGCAACGGACGCGAATAAAAAAAAACCTCCACACCATACCAGACTCCTTGATGTGCGGCACGCATGCACTTTTCCACTAAAAAACATAATTTAATTTCCCGATACGTTGAACTAAAAAATACAAACCTTTCTGATCGTACGGGAAAACCTGTCCAAAAGCCAGACCTATGTACATGTAAGATATTGAAATGACAGGTTGAATTGAGATACGAGTGTATACTGTTAAGATAAAGACTCCTCCTCGATGTTACACCATTAATTTGGTGTGATGTTGATGTAAGGCGTGGAGTAATTTACAAAATCCTGTGCAAAGTGACATGAAGAACAAGTCTAGACCCATGACATATGTATGTAAGGCAGCTAAGATTGTGAAGCTGAGATTGAATCGAAGGAGGTTAATGATTGCATGATGCATGCCGAAGTAGCGGATCTTGGTAAAGGTGTTGTTCCGTTCGAAAAGCATTTCTGCACAAAAGGAGACGAATCAGGTTCTTTTTCACGCTAAGGGTACGTTTCTCACACTTTTTTTTGCGTGTTTGAGGGCACCAGGCAGGTGAACGCGCCTTTTTTATTCTTCGACGAAAATCTGAATGTGGATGTTTAGCGCACCTTTTTTTTTTTTCTTTACTTCCTTATCGTGTTTTTTTTTTCTCTGTCGATTGGTACAGAGTCCAGATGCACAATCGCTTGAACCCTCGTTCATCATATTTTGAGCGAGCGAGGGAAGCGGCAGCGGCGGAGTATGTCAAAAATTAAATGTCGTGCATCTCTACACTTCTTCTTATGATATACATATGCCAAGGATACAACCACGTCACTTCTTCGCCCATTACGTGAGCTGAACTTTGGCTTCCTGATTGAGGTTTTTCTCTCTTTATAACCTTAAAAGGATCTTTGCGTTCTGACCATCATCCTACCTCCTCACTTTGCTCATTCGTTGAGTTGAAAAACGATCTCAAATCGTTTCATTGTGGAATTGCGATTATACTCAGAAGTACGGCTAACCCGCGTTCCTTTTTAATAAAGCGGAGGCCGACGCGAATTCATTTTGAGTTCCTCTCCGAATATTCTGAGATTTTAGCACAGCCCCCCAAACCTTATCATCTCTTAGCATTCATCCATCACAATGGCAATCAAAATGGCAAACAAAACTTTTTTTGCTTCGGCAATTGTGGCATTCTCAATGATTAGTCAAGCAAGAGCACAAAGTAACAGTAGTACAAACAGTTCAACTTCTTCCGTTATTTCTTCTTTGGTATTGAATTTGGTCATCTTTTCGGTTGAAATGATTGCATTCTTCATCTTGCGTCCTAAATTCCCAAAAGTTTATCGACCAAAATCATACCTTGGATTGGAGAGCGAACGTGTTGCAGCTCCTTCTGATAGCTTATTTGGCTGGATTCCGGAATTCTTACGTACACCAACTTCAGTTATCCTTTACAAGAACGGTTTAGATGCTTATCAATTCGTTGCTTTTCTCGAAATGATGATCTGGTTCTTTGTTCCTGTTTGGCTTTTCACTTGGATTTTCCTCATGCCTCTTTACGCAGCTAAATCTACCATTGGAGCAACAGGTTTCAACATGTTCACCTATGGTAACATTGGTAAAACACGCAGTCAACAATTGCGCTTGATCGGTGTTTTGTTTGCTAATTGGATTATCGTTTTATACTGGATTTGGGTTATGCGTAGATTTATTGCTTCTTTCATCAAGAATCGTCAAGAATTCTTGTTGTCTCCTGAACACAAAGCATCAGCACAAGCACGTACAATCTTGATCACCGGTATTCCAAACGATTACCTTTCCGAACGTAAATTGTCAAACATGTACTCTCACTTCCCCGGCGGTGTTGCTAAAGTTTGGCTTAACAGAGATTTGCAAGATATGCCCGAATTATTTGATCAACGTATGAAAGCATGCAACAAATTAGAAGGTGCAATCGCAAGTGTTCAAAAGATCGCATTTAAGAAGATCAAAAAGGGCAAAGTTACAGCTTCAAGCGAAAGCAAAGATGCCGAACTTGATTTGGGTGTTATCGAAAAGTATTTGACAAAGAAAGAACGTCCAACGCACAAATTGGGTGCTTTAGGTTGCTATGGTGAAAAGGTTGACACTTTGGATTGGTGCCGCGAAGAGATTCCAAGATTGACAAAAGAATTAGACGAACGTCGTCGTGCTGCTGAAACTGATTATGAAACTTATCGTCCTGCTTCTGCCGCTTTTATCATGTTTAACACTCAAATTGCCGCTCACATGGCCGTAAAGACTCACGCACATCATCAACCATACCGTATGGCAAACCATTACCTTGAAGCACATCCATTGGATGTAATTTGGGAAAATTTGGGCATGAACCCTTACGCTGTTAAGATTCGTACTGCTATCGGATGGGCAATCACTATCGGTTTAGTACTCTTCTGGACTTTAGTCACCGTCGTCGTTGGTTTCATTTCAAATGTTACTGGTACTGCAATGAAAATTGGTTGGTTACACTGGTTGCTCAATATTCCAGGCGTAGTAAGAGGTATTATTCAAGGTGTTTTGCCTGTCATTTTGCTCGCAGTTGCCAATATCCTTTTGGTTATGTTCTTGCGTTTCTTGGGTCGTTTCAGTGGTATTCCAACTAGATCTGGTGTTGAATTGTCACTGTTTGATCGTATGGCAATCTTTAACATCATTCAAAACTTCTTACTTTTGACAATCATTTCCGGTGTTTCAAGTGGTATCAATCAAATTGTTGAAGTGATCTCTAAGCCAGCTGCTTTACCTGGTCTATTGGCAGAAAAAGTTCCCCAAGCATCAAGCTTCTTCTTGTCTTTCGTCCTTCTTCAAGGTTTGACCGGATGTGCTTCTGGCTTTTTGCAAATTGCACCTTTAATCATTTATTACGTCAAAAAGTTCTTATTGGCTTCTACACCACGTAAATTGTGGCACATTGAAAATGATATGCCTTCAGTCGCTTGGGGTACATTATTTGCAAGTACAACATTGTTAACTGTGATCGGTGTCGGTTATACAATCATGGCACCTATCATGAACGGATTCGCAATGGCAGCTTTCATCCTTTTGTTCGTCATGTACAAGTACAACTTTACTTACGTTTACAATATGTCAGGCGCAACAGAAACTGCCGGTTTATTCTTCCCAAAAGCGATCAATTTCATCTTTGCAGCAATGTACTTGCAAATGCTCATTCAAGCCGTTCTTTTCTTCATTTCTCAATACGCTTTCGGTGGTCAATCTGCAATTCCTCAAGGTGTCTTTATGGTCATTTTGATAGTTATCACTATTGGATTCCAATACTTCTTTATTGATTCTTATGGATCTTTGTACACCGCTTTACCTCTTTCTCTCGTTCAACCTGAAGATGGAAACGGAGCAGCTGCTACATCTTCCAACACACCAAATGAAAAGAAAGGATTATTGTCAGATGCACAAAAAGGAGCTCCTGGCGTTGTTGATACGAACAGCAACAGAGCCGCTTCTGGAACTGCTGCTGAAAATGATAACGATCACGAAGATCCTCTAGAAGCCTTTACACCTATCCCTCTCAAGGAAAATCAACGTGATATTTGGATTGCCGATGATGTTTTAGGTTTGGGTCGTGCAGAAAATGAACGTAATCGTTCGGCAGGCATTTCGACAACTATGCGTGGTGCTACAAGAGATGACAAGGGCAAAATTCAAACTGATCTTCATTGCCCACCAGGAGAAATCTTGCTCTGATCTTGATTCCTTTTTCTCGTCTTGAATTAGTATATATAATGGCGTTGATCATATTCTTATTTTCTTTTAAAAAAAATCGCTTCCTCTTACCCTCGCTTTGTGTTTATTATTCCCCAAACCTCTATATCCGCTCTGCATTCTTTGCAAACAACTCACAATCTTTTCTACCGAATTCCCTTTTAATGTTATTCTGACTTTTTTTTCAAATGCAATGAAATAACAGATTACTTCTATTAAAATTCTACTAGTAGAGATCAAAGCAAATGCTCTTCTCACGTTGTGACATGTGGAGGCGGATAGAATTAATGAAATTCCCGAAGCTTTCAATATGATCTTTGATCGAGAGATGGTCATCACTATATACATAGTCTAGATGATGATAGTGCAATATTGATCTTTCTTTAGAATGTGTAAAGCCACTATTGCTGTGCTATGCTGTGCTCGCTCTTTTTATTAAAGTTGGTAGATAGCACTGCATCTTATACATACATGTACTAAAATCGTACGAGTTGGCACTTTATCAGCTTTTTTTTTTTGGTTTTATGATCTACGACGCATGCTAATCTATCTATCTAAAAATGCTGTTCAGTTTAGCCTATTTTATTTAAACCGGGAGCTTGATACATATACAGATTATATAAAGCATTATTTTGGCTCTGTGCAAGATGACGTTTTCGATTGGCGTTTACTGTTTAAAAGGTACACTAAAGAAAATGATGACCGCGTGATTTTTAACAGTGGAGCACTATACAACTGTAAGAATCGAGGAAAAAGAAAGAAGGTACAACGAGGTAATTTTTATAATTAATGAAAAAGGGTTACTCCGCATACATATATTCGATACAGTACGGGCCTTTGGTCGACTAATGGCCGCGGATCGTGTGGAAATGTGATTGCCTCTCCCATTCTCCCTTGGCTTTTATTCTTTGCTTCGTAATCAGTAAGATTAACCGGCGGATGTATATAAGCAGGTGTGAAAGACAAATTTCAGTTTCAAACCTCTCTCTTCATCTTTCTTTTTTAAACAACCAACACACATACACAAGCAAACACAATGCAAGAAGAAGCAAACACAATCATCTTTGCTCGAGATGATCTAGTACAACCTTATTCTGCACAAGAGATTAGTTTCTTACAACGCAGAAAAGGTGGTGGCGGTGGTGGCCGAGGAGGTGGTGGCAGTAGTGGAGGAAGAAGTAGTAGCAGTGGATCATCAACTAGTGGCAGTAGTAGTAGTAGCGGCGGCGGTAGTAGCGCAGGTCGTTCTTCTTCATCAAGTGCAAGTAAAGGTTTTACACCCGGAAGTGTGAGCGGAGGAAGAAATGTATACGGAACGACGGGCGGATTCGGGATTCCAAATCGTTATTCAATCACTTCAGGATCTTTCGTTGGGCGTCAAGCAGGTGGCGGAACACGTAATAGCGTTTATGGATCACCTTATTATGGCAGTGGTTATACAGGCGGTTATGCATCAAGAGGTTTACTTGCTGGAGGTGCTGTTGGTGGTTTAGGTTTCCCGTTCATCTTTTGGCCTGTAGCATTTGGTGGTTATGGTGGATATTATGGCAGTCGTGAATTAAATAGGGATGATAGACCTGGAGGTAATATGACACAATATTCACTCACTCCACCTTCAACTGTTACAAACACAACTGCAAATCAATTCGCAATTTATGGAGATGCAAATAGCGTAGATCAAGTTTTCCAAGATCTCAAAGCAGATTGTGGCGTTCAAAATCAATTAGCAGCAAATTTCACAATTAATCCAAATCAAGCAGTTCAATATTATCGTGGAAGTAGTTTTGCAATCTTATTAAACGGATATAATAATACTCAACCAAATGTTGATGGTGATGTGAGCGGTAATACAACTTCTGCTGATTATTCTGCAACTCCACCTGCAATCACAACCGTTCAAGGTGTTGATACAAATTATTTCAATTGCATCAATAGCACAACAGGAAATAATGTTCCACTCGTAGACGGCGCTTTGACATTCTATCAGAACAACTTGATGATCTTACTTCCAGCAGTTTTTGTAACCATGCTTATCAATATCTTCTCATAATGATGTATTCTTGGATTTTAATGCATAATACCAGTCAAACAACTGAAGGAATAATAAAATTAGAAGTACAATAATTAAAATACAACTTTGAACACCATCATTCATCTGGACCATCATCATCGACCGCTGCTCCACCTCCTGTCTCGTTCTGCAACATATCCATGTCATCGTCAGGATCAGCTATTCCTTGTTGCTCGTAATCATTTTCAGGACCAACATAAACTTCCTCTCCGTCTTGATCATCAAATACAACATCTTGCTGATCATTTAATTCGGCGTTTGTAGGTACTGTATTATTTCGATCTTGGTAAGCTTGAATTGCTTCTTGATCGAGTGGAAGATGAGCAGAAATAACACTAAGAATGTCTTGTCTTTGATCTGAAGTGAATCGATCTTCGATTTCTTCTACAAGCTAGATGGTGGGGAAACAAAGATTAGATCAGTCAAGGTTTTATATCAGATTCAGTGAGCACATTCTACTACTTACCGGATACAACTCTATCTCCGTTGTAGGAGCATGATTGATCAACATCAATCTCTCTCCTTTTGTCAATCTCTTCTCCCTTTCAATAAAAGTTATTATCCCTCCTTCTTCACCTCCTTCGTTCAATCCTACTACACCTTCAACAGGTTTACCACGTTCCCATGCGTATAAAGCATCCATGAATCGAGGTATTTGATCGGCAGATTGATGTGCACATGGCCTTTGTACGTTTCGTAAACATTCTAAAACTTCATATTGAATCGTTCGTAAATTTGAAGGTAAAGATTGCATAGTTCTTTCTTCGATCGATAAAGATTCCGTTCCGCCGGGTTTTGTTATCGAATTGATTGTTGTAATCTTTGTTGATCTTATACTTTCAGAATCTTTTGCTATTTCTGCGTTCAGCTTTGTCGATCCAACAGATTCTTCCGCTTTATTAGATGATGCTATTGCCGCCGCTGCTGCTGCTGCTGCTAATTCATCATTCTTTAATACTGCCATTTGCTGTCTTTTGCCCATCTCTCGTAATACCTGTAAAACCTCAAAATCGCTCAATTCTGCAGCACGAGCATTCTTGACCTTCATTATGACATAAACAGTAAATGTCAAAAGATTGCTTCCTGTATGGCTATCGCAATCGTGAAGAAACAAAGTGAAAGGGAAGAAAGAATCTTGAGCGCTCAGAAATTTATTCATTTTTATTTTCCGATTTCCGCTCAAAGCCTCCAGAATTGACTTCACGAACTTCTTTTCAATCAACGTCCGCGTGTACTGACGCGTGTGTTAGGTCCAAGTCTAGTAAACGCGTGTGTGCCGCTTGAAAAATGCAGCCTGTGAATTGGAAAGCTTATTTTTTGTTTGGTGTTGCATTCAAAGCACTAGCCTGCATTTTTGCCGAGAACAAGACTCAGGGGCTCTCATTTCCGCTATTGAATATGCATGTACATGAAGGTGCATACAAGATGGTGGAGAAAGTAGTACTGTTGTTTGAGAAAGTGAAATTGAGACTTGCTCTTGATTATCAAAACCATCTTAAAAGACAAACAAATAGATTTTCATTCGTAGACTTGGGGAGAGAAAGGGGCTTTCTTTCTAAAACGAAAGAGAGTGAGCGTTCATGATGGCATCCTCTTCAACTTCAACGATGAATATTCTATCTGAAAGAAATCTTAATTCGATTTCACTTCGTTCAAATTCAACAATTCAAGGTACTATCAAACCAATTCCACCTCCTAAACCAAGTCATTTATCTACCGCATTTACAGGCACGCTGAATTCGGATGCTCTAAAGAGTTATATAAAGCAACAAACTCAAAGACAATCTGTTGCATCAACAAGTACAAATCAAAGATATTATCGTAAAAATTACGTTTCATCATTACATTATGCACATGATACATTTAAAACCTCAAGAGAAAGTTCAACTGATGAAGAAGATGAAGATGAAAATGCAGCTTGGGGAACGGCAAGGCAAACTCCAAGTCCGATTCCAAATAAGCCTGGATTGATTGATATATTTGCACCTCTAACAATACCTGGAGGCGATTCGATGAATTTGGATGCAAAAAATTCATTCACCATTCGAGCAGATCCGATAGGGAGAAGTCAAGGAGATGCAATTCAAACAAACATGAATGATGTCGAAACACCAACAAAGACGAGAAGATCACCGTCTGATACTCATGAAGATGATAAACAGGTGGCTACGATCAAATTGGGAAAGAATGAAGCATTAAATCTCATGCTCAGCGAACGAGATGAAATTGTTTCGCAAGGAATACATCTTAGAGAAGGTAGCGGCAATACTGCTCGTCAACCTTCTATGATTTGCTCATCAGAAGAAGGCACGATTAGATCAAGAGAGCCTTCCATTCTGTCACGATTATCAACATTCGAAGACGATTTTGATGAGGAAACTTATCAAATTCCACCCAACAATGACAATGAATCATATAGCTCAAATGGTGTTGAACTTGAAAGTACACCTCGCAAGAATTGGATGCACGCCCGAGATGGAAGTGCTTTCGAACGTGCAAGCCCATGCAATGGACCAAAAAGTGGTTTTACCAGAATACATGGAGAAAAAAGTAAGATAAACGTATCCCAAACAAGCATAAAAGAGTCTGATGAGGCCGACACAAAGACAGGCCTTCCTTCTCAATCTCGTGGGCTTCCGATGCTCGTTGCAGGTCCTCCTCCTATTCGTCCAAAGAGCGTAGCGTTAAAGGTATCAGATATAGAAGATCAAGCAAAAGCAGCTATTGAAGAAGAAAACATTACCTCTACACCAAAGCAAGAAAAGAGTCAGGCTGAATGTGAATTGCATGTGACTGGCAATTCTCTTTCAGCTAATACTCAACAAGTCTCAGAATTGAATGTCACACAGCCCAATGTTAGTAAATCAAATCTATCTTCTAGGCGAAGAGAGGTGGAAAGAGGTACAGGCAGACAAGCACGAGCTTTGTACGAATTTGAAGGAGAACCACGATTTAATGAATTAAGTCTTGCGCCCGGTCAAGTATTTGAAATTCTAAAAGAGGATGTTCAAGATGGTTGGAGTCTTGCAGCTGCTGAACAAAAGAATGTATGGACTAAAGGTTTAATCCCTCAAGGCTGGTATACTTATATTCAAGAATTCACCGTTTCGCCAAATGTGGATCCTAATAGTGCACGAACAACGGAAAGCACCGGCACTTCTTTGGTCGTTCCTATGATCAGATCTCATAGTTCCATAAGCGCAACTAGTAATTCAGGCAACCGTGATGAAAGTCACAATATACGTTCACGTCAGGATTCATCTCGACCTGCTTCGGGCGTAGGTCAAATGTCTTCTTCTTTTGCTGAAGGTAAAGGTGCATTACAAATCTTGACGCAAATGAAGCAATACACGGCAACATCTAACCCTCATCCACAATCTGGATTTCGAGCTATGTCTGGTTCAAAAATTCAAGATCCAATTCGTGAAGCATCCGTTGAAGAGGTTCCACCAGAATCGATTGAATTTACATCAAATGACAGCATTGTGAGCGGCATTTCCAGCAACGGTCTATCTGATCAGCAGCACTTGACGGCCAATGACGTGATTGCAGATACGTCAATGGAAACCAACATCTCCACAGAAACGGCAATATCCACTTCCTGGAAACCGCCAGGAATATTCGGTGGACGATCCCTAAACAGGTTTGCACCTTTTGTAACAAGTGGCGCAGAACATTATATTCTCACTGATCCATCTGGCAAGAAAGTCATTCAGCCTGCTACAGAAGATAATGATCATCAATTTGCAATCACGTATGGCTATCATGGTGGACCTGCTTGGAAGTACGAAGGAGTGAGCTTAATCGTTGAAGTTCATTCTCCAGAAGTGCATGTGGACGATCATGGAAAAGAGTATACAGCCTATGTTATACATACTTCATTCGTTCTGGCTTCAGAAGAGCAGGCTGAAGTGCAAGATTTATTGTTGGACCCATTCAAGAGACCAGAAGAACCTTCAATGACTTCAAGCGTTTATAGAAGATTTAATCAATTCCGTTGGTTGGCTAATCATTTATGCAAATATTATCCATCAATAATGCTCACTTTTCCACCAATGCCAAGCACAAATCAAGGTGCAGGAAGATTAGCTAGATTTGATGAAATTTTTGTTGAAAGAAGAAGGCGACATTTACAAAGCTGGTTATCATGTGTAGTTCGACATCCATCCTTATCAAAAGATGCTGGAGTTCGATTCTTTTTGGAAGCAGAAGAAGAAGGAGAAGAATGGTTACAAGCAGCAAAAAGAATGGTACAAAAAGAGAATCAATTATTCAAATATGATCAATTGAATCCTACAAGTCATATCTTTGCTTCTACAACGCATCCGATGTTCAACTTTGAAGCAAATGAAGCAGAATTAGAAGCTAAACATATGACCAAATTCAGCGAAGTGTATGAAAGATGCATGTCCAACAACAACAACGAAAGTAGCGGAATGTTAAACACATACAAAGGCTTCCGTTCAAATACGACAAAGAGTAGCGAATCTTATAGACAGCTATCGTTGTCGATCTTACGACTAATAACAGGTTCTGATGGAGGGGAAACTGCAAGTGGTAATCATACCTCAAATGTCAACGGAAGCATGATCAAATCACCTTCACGGATGTTATCTTCAAATCAAGGCTTCCTTCCTCCTATGGGTAACGTTGGCAAACGTGGTCCAAGTGGAGCAACGAATGAAGATCGTGCATGGTGTTGGAGAGAAGGTTGTCAAGATTGTCGTAGATTGACGAGTGCAATGCAAATCACTGCAGAAGCTTTTCAAGTTGTTGCAGATGATTATCAATCACACGCTGAAGGTAGCTTATTCGATGTGCACGATAAAATGCATAATTTAGCAAAAGCACATCAACAACAACAACCACTATTAGAAATTCATCGAAACGCTTTGGGAATGTATAGAGCAGCAACAGGTGAAAGAGCGAACGAAGAAGGTCATCTTGCAAATCATACTGTCTCGCAAGATACAAAATCAAATACAACGAGCAATGAAGTTATAGAGCCACATTTACATTCAAAACTTGCAGAAGGCATGGCGATTAGGTCTGAAACAGTTTTGAACGTGACGTTAAGCGAAATGGATCGTATTCATTCTCAACGTGTTCAAGATTGGAATGCACTTTCACGTGAAATGTTGGACGAACAAATTGCATTTTATAAAGATATTTTACATCATTTGCAAATTGCAAGAAGCAAAGTTGGTGAAGCGTTAGGTACTTCTTCTTCTTCTAGATCAACAAATCATACAGCAACTAATAGTCAAACAAGTAATGAAAGTTCCATCTCAACTTCAGCCTCTCAAGCACGAGGTCCACTTTTACCTTCACCTTATGAAGTGCAATTAGCACATCCGATCATTCAATCTGCACTCGAATTACCCAGTATGCAATTAACTGAGCCAAGTGCAGCTTCAAAGGCAATCCGACCAGTAGCATTGGCAGGAGAAGTATTGAGCGATTGGCTTGGTGGAAGTAGTGCAAGCAGAATTGTATAAATACGCAATTCATATAATGTACACTATGCATTCAAATGATAATGTTTAATGTTTTATTTTACAAACCCCAACCAGCACCATGTATTTTCCATAGATAAGTGAACAAGATCAGACGAGCAGCTAGCGTTTCCAATTTTACACTCTCAACGTTGGCTATACTGAATCGTAAATCTCGATCATTTTGTGCTTCTTCTTGTGGTCGGAAGAATGAGCCGGGTAGAACCACAACTCCAACAAGAGCGGCCAAGCCTCGGGCTACTACTTCACTTGAAGTTGATTCGAAAGGATGTCTAACGTATGCATAGTACGCTCCCGCACTTAATCCTTCCCAGCCTAAATCTTTCGGTGATACACTTTTATTAGAGCTAATGTCCTTCAATGAACCTAAAGAGGTGATCAACTCTTCCTGCCCATCAATTTTGAGTTGCCTCTTCACATCTTCAAATGGAATTGATGTCTCGAGAGAAGAGAAGAACGTTTTCCGTCTCTGTGCTAAATCATTAGCGGTTTCCAAACGCCATGCTTGATGTTCTTCATCTTGTATACATCTTGCAACTGCACGTTGCGTATCTGTTCTGGCTGGACAAATTTGCATATTATCTAGACTTTTTGCAAAGCTACCAAATCTTGTTCGTTTTACACCATTTTGATCAACTTCTTCGCTTATCAATAAAGAAGGATGTGCGATTATCGCTCCTAAACGATGACCTGGAATTGCATATGATTTGGAAAATGAATGTATTGAGATCACACAATCTCTCCAGTTGTCTTTGCCGTTCATTTCAAACAGATCATGTGCTCTTGCCAGCTGTCGCTGTTTTGATGATTCATTCGCTGTAGCATTTGCATCCCCATCTCCTTCCAAGAGGAAATCTCTGTATGTTTCATCCAATATCAAAGCAATGTTTTTCGACCGACAGATTTCTGCAAATTGTCGAAGCAAAGAAGCCGGATATATGCTTCCGGTTGGATTATTTGGAGTGACGAGAACGACAGCTTTTATCCTAGATTTGATTCCTTGCTTTCCATTGTGTTTCTCTAAAAGTTTTCTGAGTGCTTCTGGCTCGGGTCTGAAGGAAGGTGATTTGGTGGATAAAGGGATAACATTGATACCAAGAGAAGCCAAAGTCATTTGATGATTAAAGTACCAAGGTGTCGGTAATACGATTGCTTCTCCAGGACTGGCGAGAGAATGAAATGTGACGGCTGCTGCTAAATTTGCACCAGCAGTAATGGCAACTTCATTGAAAGATACATCACCTCCATATCTTTTCACTATATCGTCTGCCAAAGCTTTACGAAGTTGTTCATCTCCAAATACACCACCATAGCCATGCGTTTCCATTGGTTTGGCAATACGTTCTTCTTCCATGCAATCTAATAATCTCTTTTGAGGAGCATGTCCAGGCACACCTTGAGCAAGGTTGAGTAGCGGTTGCAAGGGTTCTACAGATGAACTTTGAATATGAAATGGTGATGATTGACTCGGATAGCTTGCGGCCCATGCTTTTGCCATCGGAACCGGCGGCTCAGGTGTATTTATGCTGAGCTGTTCGTTCAAGCCATAAGAAGGAGAGAATGTTTGAGTGATTGAAGACATTCTTATTGTACGTCTAGTGATGTTGGATTTGTTTAGATTTTGTAACAACCTTGGAATGAAGATACTAGTACGTGAATGCATTCGAAGATGACATTCATCTATTTTGTATATCTGTTGAAAGTGATGATAGAGAGAGCATAAAGGCGAATCGGTACTTAAACCTACAAATAAGCGTGGGGGAGGCAAAATGACTGTATTCGACCTCACGCGCCTCGCTCATATTGTTCTATTTTATTCACTCTCCTTCGCGGTACCGTCACCTTTCACCTTATATATTTGCCATTAAGCAGGAAGGTACTCATAGAGTAACATTCAATTTGCTCAGCACGCAATTATGACTGCCTTTTTACTTCTGGCGAATACTTCATTCTCAGCTCAAACTTCAGCCCTCGCTTATTCTTTATACTGATCAATTTGCTACTCCATATTGTATATATAATTCATCATTCTTATATAAAAGTTTTTCACTCTCTTCTACAACAATCATTCCAGTTTTTTCCACATCACACTTTTTTTTTCTCTGCTAAATACCTTTCATTAGTTCCTACAATCCCTACTCGTTCTATCGCTTCAGCAAAAGTTGCATCAATCATATCAAGTGAACATTTCAAAGCAAAAATGGAAAAAAAAAAAAGATTCCATTCTGCTCTTAGAGACTTGGCTTGATAAAATGAGCCTCGATCGATCTCTAGTAATGGTCTTGTCACCAAAAAATTTAACGCAAGAGTGGAAAAACGTTGATAGACCAAGTAATTATCAATGCAACACATTCGTGCTTCAGTGCGCAGTCTATTATCAAAGCTATTACATCGGGAGCGAGAGTCTTTTTAAAGAGTTCAAGTATGATTTTCGCTTTTGGAATCTAAACACGTTCCGTAATACCTCTAAAATCTTCCTTGAGGTACTTCAGAGCAATTTACGCTACAGAGGTGTGTTTACAGGAAGTGGGGGTACGATACGTGATCAACTGTATTTGCTTAGTTGTCGTCAAGAGCCGTTGACTTGGGATGAAGAAGATATTCAAAGACACTTCAAGTATTCATCGCCAGAATTCCAAGAGAAAGTCATCAGAGAAGGACTTTTACCAAACGATATTTTATCAACTCTTGTGTCAACGGAGCAAAAAATGACAAACAAACCATCACCTGATTTTGTTGATAAAGCTTTTCAAAATGTTCAAGTTGAAAAGGAAGTAGAAAAAAATGATGAAAATCAGCTAAAAGATGATCAATCGTCAGCTTGTCAAATTAATTGTAAGGATCGAAATGTTCCAAGTGATGGTTTAGATCATTTCTTTCTCTTCAAATTTAGTAAAGTTTGGGACAAGAAAGATAATTATACGGGCGATTTATATGATAGTCTCTACTACAAGGTTCTCTTATTCGAACAAAAGGCAGAAGGTGCTAAGATTCCAACTGATCAATGGTCAATGTGTTTTAAAGAAATTCTTAGTGGCGAAGCACAACGTTTTACTCTTCGTGAATTCAACTATAATTGTGCATATACAAAACTTATTGAAGCTTTAACGGAACGTTTTGAGTCATTAGAAAAAAAGCAATATCTTTTAGACGTTTGGGAACAAACTGTAAGGTATTCAAAGCTTGACCTTCAAAGCTTAGAATCATTAGTCAAAAAATTACGTACCTTACAATATGCATTAGGAGGAGGACATTTTGCAACAGACACTTTTATCATAGATGGCTTATTACGTGCTTATCGTGGAATGCCTAAGCTTATGCAGCTATATCGAGAATTACCTCAAAATTTGAAGTAATTTATACTGCCTTTCGCCAAAAGCTCGACCCAAATGTCAAAACAAAGTACACTGAATCAGTAATTTCCGTTGATACTCTTTCGTCCGATTAGGACCTTAAATAAAATTTTAGCTGTTTTCATTTTTAAATGTTTCGAATTTTCTTTAATATCAAAAACTTATATCTGAACGTCAAATAAATAAAATTGATCTGATTGAGTCATAGAAGGAAAGATACGGGTTTATTTCACCCCTATGATACCACCTTGCTATCCTTCTTTATTCTTTTTAACTCGCGGTACCGAGAAAACACTTCCCTTTTTCCTGAAGCAGGAAGCTTGTCATGAATGACTCATTTTTACTTCGTTCTTATACCTTTAGTTTGAATTGCTCAGCACATTTTTTTACCGCAGGCTTCCTTGCCGTTTTTTGGTTCTCAGCTAAAACTTCAGCCCTCGCTTATCTATTATACTGATCATTTTGCTACTCCATATTGTATATATAATTCATCATTCTTGTATAAAAGTTTTTTCACTCTCTTCTACAACAATCATTCCAGTTTTTCCACATCACACTCGAAATTTCTTCTACTGAATACCCTTCTTTAAACCCTACAATTCATTCTCGTTCTCAACCATATCAAGTGAACATTTTAAAGCAAAAAAGACAGACCAAAATAGTACCACTTTGCTCTTAGAAGCTTGGCTTGACAAGTTTAATCTCGATCGAATTTTAATTGCAATCTTAGAAAGAGAAGCAACATCAAAATCTTTACAAACATGTCTGAATAAACGTGAAGTCAACACTTTCGTCCTTAGAAGTACAGCCTTTTATCAAACCTATTGCAGAGGTAAAAGAATACTTTTTCAAGAATTCAAACACGATTTCAGGAGCGCCCCAGAAAAACTTAAACGGGCTGATAAGACATTCCTTCAAGTATTAGACAACTCATTACGCTATCATGGTGTATATACAGGTAGTGAGGGCACGTTATATGATCAACTCATTAAACTTGCTAAACGTCAAGAGCCATTGACTTGGGATAAAAAAGATCTTCAAGGAACCTTCAAGCATTTTTCACAAGCATTTCAAGAAGAAATCATCTCAGAAGGACTTTCACCAGAAGATGTCTTAACGACTCTCACAACAACGGATCAAAAATTGGCATACGAACCAACACCTGATTCTGTTGATAAAGCTAATAAAAATATTTAATTTGAGAAGAAAGTGAAAAGCGTGGTGATCAAAGTAGCCCTTCTTATTCCTAAAAGTTTCAAATTCTTCTCTATTTCATAAACTTGTATCTAAACGTCAAAAAAATAAAATTGATTTAAAAGAGTCGTGAAAGGGAAAAAAGAGTTTTAACTCTCCCCTATAATACCACCTTGCTATTCTTTATTCTTTTTAATTAGTGGTACCGAGAGAATTCATTTCCTTTTTTTTCCAGAAGCAGGAAGTTTATCATAAATGACTCATTTCTCCTTTATTCTTATACCTTTGGTTTAAATTGCTCAGCAAATCATTTTTACCGCAGGCATCCGTGCCGTTTTTTCGTTCTCAGCTAAAACTTCAGCCCTCGCTTATTTCTTATACTGATCAATTTGCTACTCCATATTATATATATAATTCATCATTCTTAAATAAACGTTTCTTCACTCTCTTCCACAACAATCGATCCAGTTTTTCCACATCACACTTTAAATTCTTTCTACTAAATACCATTTCTTAGCTCCTACAATTCCTTCTCGTTCTATTGCTTCGGAGAAAGTTGCATCAACCAGGTCAAGTGAAAAATTTTATACAAAAATGACATCTGATAATTATTTGCTCTTAGAATCTTGGCTTGACAAACTTGGCCTCCATCGATCTCTAGTAACGGCCTTAACACCTATGAACTTAAAGCAAGCTTGGAAAGACGATGCTACTCCAAGTAACCCTTTTTGCAACACATTCGTGCTTCAGTGCGCAGTCTATTATCAAAGCTATTACACCGGGAGCGAGAGTCTTTTTCAAGAGTTCAAGCATGATTTTCGCTTTTGGGATCTAGACTCATTCAGTGTTACCTCCAAGATCTTCCTTGATGCACTTCGGAGCAATTTACGCTACAGAGGTGTCTATACAGGAAGTGCGGGTACAGTACATGAACAACTGTATATGCTCACTTGTTATCAAGAGCCGTTAGCTTGGGATGAAAAAGATCTTCAAAAAAGCTTCAAGCATTTGTCGCCAGAATTCCAAGAGAAAGTTATCTCAAAAGAACTTTTACCAAAAGATGTTTTATCAACTCTTGTAACAAAACAGCAAAGTTCAACAGAAAATGAGGTGAAAAGCATGGTTAAAGAAGATCATTCAAAGGAAGTAGAAAGTGAAGAAGATCATTCAAACAAAGTAGAAAGTAAAGCAAAAGACAAAAGACAAAAGCTCGCAAAGCAATGACTCAAATGTAGCAGTATTAGACAAGGCCACCAAGACGCATCGTACTGAAGCAGACTGTCTTATTCAATTTGCCGAAAATTGGCGTAATGAAGATGATTATACTGGTGATTTATTTGATAATCTCGATTACAAGATTAAAGAATCTAAATGGATCATGAACATCCTTCAAATTGAATCGGATTATTGGCCTTATTGCTTCCAATACATCCTTCGTAAACAAGCAAAACATTTTGCTCGTGATAATTTTGAAAGTGAATTGTCATTTGATCAAATAGTTGAAGCTTTAAAAGATCAATTCGAAACTGCTGAGAGAAAGCAATATCATCGTTTCATCTGGACAAATGTCACTTTCAAATCAATCGAAAGCGAAAATCTTACGAAAAGTAAATCAGAAGTCTTGCAAGCTCTCATCACAAAAATACGTGCATGTCAATTTGCATTAGGAGACCAATATGCTGCAAACGTTCATATCGTTGATTGTTTATTACGTGCTTGTCGTGATGAACCTTATTTGGCCTTAGCTTACGATAACATTCCCAGAAACTTTGAAGCTGCTTGTGCTGTACTGCATAAAGCATTAGAAGGTAGAACAAGATTTAACGGTACTACTTCTGTATTTACCGATGAATCCAGCACGATTGACTAAGACGTATTGGGTTATTACCATGTTCCTCTTATTTTTTCTCAACAATCACCAAACTGTAATTAGTCTGAACTGAATAAAATTAATCCATAAAGAGCCGTGACAAGATTTCCCATTCAACGTTGTCTAATCGTTCACATCCATTGATTCGATGCATAAAAGTGCAGCTTGTATGAATAAGCTCACATCATTTGCATTCATTGCATCTTCCATGCTTGATCGAATAATAGTGCTTTTTGATGCGATTCGATCTGTTAATAAGCGCCCAGTTGCAGTTTCGAATTCAAACGAAGTCATTTGTCCGCCCAAAGTATCGAAATGCACGATAACTGCAACCTCTTCACAGACTTGTCTAGCATTTTTGTTGGTGACAGAATACAGTATACGCATACTTGATTCTGTGGGTGCATCAATTGATTCAACACCCATCAAACCTTGGAATAATCTAATTCGAGCTCTATGATCACGACAAATTGCTTCAACTTTACGATCTCTTTGCTTCTCTGCTCCTGCTTTTGCTTCTCTTGCAAGCTTTTCAGCAGCACTCTTTTCGGCATTAAGTCTATCAACAGTCTGCAGACTATTTGCCAATTGTCTCTTTGCACTTTCGATCGATTTGAGAAGGTTAGATTGATTCATTTCTAAACTTTCCATTTCGATCAATTGTTCGTTAAGTACATCTTCTGCTTCTTCTTGAGTGAATGTACCAATCGAAGGTACAATTGTGCCATTTTGTCCTTTTTCAATTTCTGCTCCAATTCCACGAACTGCTTTCAATCGAGCAAGTTCAAGTTCAATATCTTGTATACGATTGAGAAATGTTTGTGCTTCTCGTACTCCAGAATCCAAACCTTCAAAATTGTCAAATTGTTCACATATTCTTTCGATCTCTTTACGTAATTCTTTTGATTTATGCTTTCTCGCTTGTAATTGCGTCTTTAATTCTCGTACCTCTGTCTCTAATTGTCGAACATCAGATACGGTATACACTGTTTGCGTATCATCATTGGTATCATGCACAAATATGGATCGGGTTTCCTGTTCAAGTTGAATCATTTTCAATCTTCTGAAATAGTCACCAATAGCACGTTCTTCTTCTTCCAATCCGATTGGCCATTGTTTGAAAGATTCCCAAGCTGGATCTAGAAAAGAATGATTATCCTGCGCATCACCACCAACATCATCTTCATTGTTTGTTCGACGCGAAGGACTTTGAGTTGATCGACGTCGGCGTTTTGTAGACCGTTGTAAGAGATTTGATTGTAAAGACTTTTGAAGAGATAGCAAAGAATTCGATTCTATACGTGTCGATAAATTCTTTATGATTTCTTGAACATCTTCTGTGGATGTGGAAGCTCTCTTACTTTTTCTGCTAACCTTTGAATTTGTATTTGCATCTATCTCCCTCAAAGATCTATCGCTACTCCCTCTACTTTTTCGAGATTCATGAGTATTGTGCGAGGATATACTTGCAGAAGACATTGTTGTATGTGATGGTCTTCAGTTAGCTTCGATGTGCAGGTTTCGATTGTTGATTGTCCCTAGCCTAGAGATCAACACCAAAAAAGTCAATCAACGCGTTGAGTCCATGTGTTGTTCTGTTTTCTTGACGCGCCAGTGCTTGTAGAATTGTGAGTGAAGTGCTGCTCAACGCGTAAGATGCCAGTTAAAGGCCAGTAGACTCAGCGTACATAAGCATCATAGACCCTTTAATTTTTACTTCTCTTCTACGCCACAATCGTTCAGTATTTCATTCCATCATCTTATCCGAAATTACCTAGAGAATCAATAACACGTTGACAATGACAAAAATAACATTAATCTCTACGTGATGATATTTGCACACATTGAGAAAGATTCAATAATATCTAAATGAAGTATGGAAATTTCCGGCAAGGCCTACGATAAAATGGAGATCTTACAGACCATTAACGCCAACGCGAACGAACGATCATCCACTTTCCCAATCTATTGTGGGAAGGAAAACGTTCCATTTGCATCATCATCACAGGTGAAACTGGATCAGCTTGAGAGCTCATATAATGCAAAAACACCATTATGGAATGAAACATCATTGCCCATTCCACGATTAACAAGCTCACGAAATGTCGACTCGGAAGAGCTTACCAATAAGATCACTGATACTCTACCAGTCAACGAAGCAAGTAACTCGAAAGATCCTCATCCATTCTACGACGTAGATGAAGATGATGAGATGGATTTCACTTCTGAAACGCAAAAGCTTAGTTTGCAAATCTTCGAGCAACATTTATCACAATTCTCACATACACATGTATCTGAAGAATCTGACTTAATAGGTATCATTCCAGATGAACCACTTCCACTTCCGCCTTGTGGACAACAGATAACACCGCCAGCTAGCAAAGCAAAAAAGCCTCAATCAAAGCGGCAGAGTCGGGCAAAACCAGTGCAACCAAAGTATAGCAAATCTGTAGAACAATTGACGGAGAGAGAGGCGGTCGAAGTCGCAAAGCCTTCTACGAGACCCAAACCACATAGTGCAGCGAAAAAGAAAACTGATACCAACGTTGAAGTAGAAGCAGAGCCTGAAGTGAAGTCCAAAGCCAAAAGAACGAGAAAATCTGGCAAAAAGGCAAAAGAAGAAAGCATTGTTGAGCCGGAAGTACATTTCAATATACCAAAGTTCCTGTTCAATGATGAAAGGAAAGAAACTTTCCAAGGTCAAAATCTTGATGATGATAATGATGACTTCTTTATGCACAATATTCCAACTGCTCCAAAAGACACAGTCGAACTAGATGAAGACGATGATGCGCTTGGTATTCGGGATGATAAACGTCCGCTTTCCGTACCTTCAGAGGAAATGACTTCTACTGATTCTATTTTGGAAAGGCCGGTAAAATCTCAATCGAAATATTTTGATCCAAACCTGATTAATCCAGAAGAGAAGGTAAAAATGCAAAAATCTCTTCTTTCTTTAAACAATTGCCCTTTGTGTAGAGAATTTTGGCCAACGTTGAGCGAAGATAAAGATGGCAAAATTGTCAGTAAAAGCAAAAGGGTTTGCAAAACTGCAACTGGTCCTAAACGGATCAGTCATTTGCACATGTGTGCCAAAAAGAATGAACAAACGTATGAGGAAGTTATTAGCCTTTTGCGTCGCGATAAGGTCTCGTTGGATAAGAATAGACGTTTTGAACGGATCAAAGAGATGCAAGAAGAAAGCGTTTGGGAAGAACTTTGCGGTGGTAATTTGCCATGTACTCAAGTACAAACTAGCGTGCAAAAGATGCTCAAATCTAAAAAGAATTGGTACAAAATCGATCAATTTGTTCGTGGAAAAGCGCAAGAAGATCTAGAAATTCAAGCCAAAAAGAAATCGAAACGTGTTCGATTAAGAGCGAATGGAGGTACAGATCGTGAAACAAGCATGATCGAAATGCCAATCAAAGGTTCACATAAAGACGTAGAGAAATGTCACTTGTTGTTCGGTCCTTCTACAAGCTTCAAGGATGTTTCAGTCAAGGACTCAAATGTGGACGACGTCATTTGCACCAATGATCCTCCTGCATCCTTTTATGATCATAGTGATCAAGCTTGTGAAATGCCGTTTGAAAGCATTTGCAGAGCTAGAAAGAGAAAAAGAGTTATGCAAGAAGGACATCCCGAAAACTTTAACAGCAGCGCCAGTTCTCTTTGTACAATGGGAATTCTTTTTGGCGAACGTCTGGCTAAATCGTTTAAATCGAAACAATCTTGCATTAAAGAATGCTGAACATATAAGTTGTACAATAACATCTGTATTTTATTCATATTAAGACCTGTATAATACCATGTAATCAATATATTGATTTGGCTACTTCTTCCAACCGGACTCGGTCATGCGCTGCGTCTGCGCCTGCGCGAAGCTTTCGGGCGTAATAAGATAAAGCGGGGGGGCCAATTACACGCACGCACAATTTCGCGAAGATTTAGTCCTATTATAGGAATGGTTAAAGATTGTCTCCACGTACCTGCAATTGACTAAATGCAACGATCGTAGACCAGCTGACCTCGGCTGTTTTGATGAGGTGGCAGTGAGATAATCTCAAAAATACAAGGATGGGAAAGAATGGCAATCCAAGCCAAAAGGGCCATTCGGACGAAAATGTAGAACAATCCTTAATCACTTGGACTTCAAATAAACCAATCTTTCAAACATTAAAGACACGAACTTGGATTTTGATATGCTTCTATACGACTGTCGTTCTTTCATTACCATTTTGGCTTCAAACTACCACTATTGAACGATTACCACTACCACGTGAAGATGTACAAAAATGGGAAGCAACCTTACCTTGTCCAGTTCGATTTAGGCATACGCTTACACTTCGATTACCCGCTGGCATCGTAGCTCGTGAACATGAAGGAAATGTTGCAAAAGATTTAGCAAACGCTCTAAAGGCCGCTGGAGATGGAGTTTGGACAAATGAAAAGATTCAACATACAATCAATGGCACGGAAACTTTTCAAGAGGTTGAACAACCGATTCCGCTTGAACATGCTGCTTGCATAGATTGGAACGTACGCATGAACGAGGTAGGCAAATTAGAACCAAGTAGTCTACACTATGTCATCACGATCGCACATGGAGATGCTACTGAATCTTTCTTGTCCACGTCAACTACTCGACATTTTACCATCAATTCCGCATATCCCTTGCAAGGTAGACCGCACGGAGAGGTTACCTGGTCATTAGCATCGCAATTATCACGCTTTTTACAACTACCCTATCGCGATTTATTCTTTCAAGAATATTTTCCTACCATCGGACAAGCATCTCATGGGTCAGTGTCAACAGAAAATGTCTTGCAACGGATTGGTGTTTTGGAGATGGATAAACGACAGATTCCGTATACCCGCAACGTTCGACTGGTGTTCACATTGGTAAATGAGGACGTCTCTTCTACAGAGCCTCCTAAAGGGCATCGCGATAACAATTCAAAGAGGCAATTATCCAGCGGTGTAGAAGGATGGGATGAGAAGCAAGTAAGCAGTGTATTCAAGAAAAAGATTTCTTCATTGACAGAGGCTCTATATGGCACCCATAATTTCGTGACGGAAATGCAAACGATATGGTATGCTCCTCTACAATTTCAGCCACTTGAATTAGAGATTCCAAGAATCTTGGAAGCAGCAAATACAAAATCGGCAAGATCTAAAAGGCGGAGAAGGAAGAGCGTTCCTACAGCTGTGACAGACGATGAAAGAGGCGATAAAGATATCAAAGACGAGGACGATATCGAAGATCTGCTTGATGAAGAAGCTTCAAAGAGTGAAGTCAAAGCTGACATACCTGAAATTGTGGAAAAAGACATTATCAATCTGATCCGTCAAGATGATTTGCAAATCTTTGTGAATGCAGGAGAGTGGGGTCTTTCTTCGAGCGGGAATGAAATTTCAAAGTCTGAAGCTGAAATTGAAACACAAAAAGAGCAAGAGATGGATCTAGCAAGTCTGATCCAACAGAAAGAGCGTACTCTCCACTTTGTCATTTATGTTCCCAAACCATCTCATAGACCGTTGCGAATTTCAGCGGATGAACAAAATAGCAACATAAGCGCTGCCACTGGATGGCTCGTGCCGCAATGGGGAGGTGTTTCGTTGTACAATCTTGGTCATGAAGGTCATGAAGTAGGAAAAGGTGGGGGAATGCATGTTGACGAATACGTCGGAAAGATGTTGAATTTCCTTAATTCAAATGATTTGGACAAAGCATTTACCTCGTTCGATAAGCAATTACGATCTCTCTTGGGCTTACGCAGACCTAATGGAATCAATGAGGCAGAAGAGGCCGATGCTATGCCTTCATCGGATGCAAGATTAGCGCTTGCACTTGATGCACTCGTACGTAGGAGAACGATTGGCTCCATGAGAGAGAGTGTGAGAACACTAGCAAGTATTATTCGATTGGTTGATAAGATCAAAATTCTTGGCGTTGGTTCACAAGTACAAGATGATGTACGACAAGCTTTGAAGATGTTGCAAACTGCTGCAGATTTAAGAGATGATCAAACTGCGCCAATCTTACGTCAAGGATCTTCTTCTCCCGTTCCGGCACCTTTATCTCCTTTACGAGCTTTGTTGGATCTTCATCATAGCGCTGAATTATTGAGCTCAAGAGCTTTCTTCAATCCTGCCATGTTAGGTCAACTTTACTTTCCTGACGAACATAAATATGCCGTTTATACGCCACTTTTTGGACCTTTAGCAATGCCACTCTTAGTAGCAGCAATTCGATTGATCAAAGAACGAAGAGCACGATCAAAAAAGGAAGCAAAGAACAAATCAAAGAGCGCTGAGACTTCCAGAAAAGCTCAGTAATGAAAACTTTGCGAATACAAAATATACATAAGAATAGAAATGTACATATAGATGAAGGAGCGGTTTGTAAATTAATGAACGTGATAATCATCTCATTGCGGTCACATGATCGTCGATCTGTTTGTTGGTTTCAGATTAAAGAAATGCGGAAAGCCGATATAATTAGAGGATCGCATTTCTCGGGTCATTACGATGTTCCTAATGTTCAGGGTACTTTGCGTTCATATTATGTGGCTGCATGGACTATACATACATGACTTTTCACTTTATTTGCGTAAGGGGGTTGTAGTCTATAGAGAGTGAAAGAATTGTGAACCGACAAAATGTTCAAAAGCTTAAAGAAGACTAGCTTGCATGCATTAGATTAAACTCGGATCGCCCTGCATGAGAAATTGCTTACGGGCATTTACTTGATGATGAACTACTATTTTCAGGAATTCTTGTTTAGGCTCTAAATATCCATTCTTGTATCCGTCTTCATTATAGAGTCAGGTGTGATTTCTGTGCGGGGAACGCGCCACGCTCTACTTATCAAACGCGTTAATAAGTAAGGCCAACACGCTATTAATTTTCCCCTTGCCTACGTGATCCTCACTAGCTGATAGTCTATTCTAGTATAACTCTATTCCATCAAATATCAATATTCATTCATGTCGCCATATTCAAAGCACAGGAAATACAAGTGGATCTCAGTATGTAAATGTGGCTGTCATACGAGACGAAAGTACAAAAGCAACTCTGAGCGCAAAATCATATATTCAATTCTTATATGCTTCTTTCGAAGTCGGAGGGTCAATTGAAAGCAATCATTACATACTCATATATGCATTGTGTTAAAAAAATAAAGTTGAACCGTAGGTAAACAGTGACTGTTACTCCTCCTCAACCGATCAAATCAAGATCACTTTACGCGTCTTGCTGAGCTACGCATCAGTCCACAATCATTCCTTAACGCGTCTTGTATTCAAGGGCTGAAAATGGTAGCGGCACCTCTCCTCACTTCTTTTTAATCTGCGATAAAAGTTGTTGTTACTACCCTTTTCCTTATAGAGGGGAAAAGAACATCACGCTAAAATCAGCCTATGCGTTATCCAATAATGCACATTGCATGACTTGGCCCACCGGTCAACCTTCTTTTCCTTTTTCTTTTTTAGCCTAAAAATTTGGATTTTTTTCAAAGTGGTATGGGAAGCGCTTTAGGGCACTTTCCAATTCGAAAAATAAAAATATAATACGGCACATGTCCTGAATCCGCACATTAAAATGAAAAACAATAAAAATGTGCAGGTTTCTACGTGCATACTGTAGATGACCTCTTACATACTACTCGTTAGCCAAAAAAGAGTCGAAATCTGCCTACATGTCAAGATACATGAATATCCTTTACTGGTCTAAAAAAGTGTGATCTTCTATGAATGTAGACTACATGCAAGGGTATAGAAAGTGTGTGAGGACTTCATTCCTTTACCGGATCTGCGAAAAAGTAGCGTGCAAATCTTTAATGGCTATCTTAATCTTCCGTCTTCGTCAACGATCCCAAAAACGACTTTGATCTCTTTGTTGACGTGTGATGACTCAACGTCCCATTCAACATCTTCTCAACGATCATCGTCGTAAAGGATCAAGTTGAATTTCCTTGACGTTCTCGTGATCATATTTTATACCCTTACGATTATCGTTCTTTTATTTTTATTTGTGTCTTATACCTATTTCAATTCAAAAACGCAAATTGGCGGAAATACACCTACCTAATCAAACCGATTACGAAATATACCCAATCAAATTATGGCGTCCACAGCTTCTTCAAGGAGGCCAAATCCGCCACCAATACGTACAGTATCTTCTACTCCGACACGCAAACCTCCTCCAATTCCACCTCCTTCTTTACCTATTTCACGATCTCAACAATTGGCAAATGCCATAGCTGCTGCTGAAGCACAAATGAAAGATGCTCTAGATCAATCACAAAAACAAAACGCACCCTCATCACGCCAGCAAGGAACAGAAGCAAATAATGCGGACGTAATATGGCAAGGAAAAGGTGCTTCTTTATTCGAAAAAGGTTTGCCTTCGCCAGGAAATCATACTTCTAATGAAGATTCACAAGGTGAATTCGCTGATGCAGATGAAGGATTTGATAGCGATGAAGCAAGAAGTGTAGATGATAATACCACATTTACAACATTATCTACTTCTGGCAGTACAACAAAACGATCGACATCCAATCCTATGCCACCATTACCATCTCCTTCTTTACAAAAAGGAACAATTTCAACAGCACCCGCTCGTCCACAAAGGAAAGCACCTCGACATACACAACCCATCGCAGATGAGAATGAAATGGAAGAAGATGAAGAAGATTCAGGAGATGATGATGATTTGGACGCAGGTACAACATATGGACATGCTAGCAGAGCTTCCATCGGTTCAAGCATTTGGGCTGGAAGAGGAAAGAAGAAGAATTTCGCTGAAGATGCAGATATACCCGCATTACCTTCTCCTGATTTATCTGTTTTGAACAATAGAAGCAACCCAAAAGTTCGAAAAGATCGAGTTAGTATGGCAGAAACGAGTAGCGTATACAGTCAAGGAGGCGCGACTGATTGGAATGATGATGCACATCATCAAGCTCTTCAACAAACGCCACCTTTGGATAAAATACGGCAAATGACAACTCATATGTCACCTCAATCTCGCGATGATGAATTCGAAATGATGGATACCCAAAGCGTTTATGAAGGTAGATTAAGTATTTCTTCAAATTCTGCCGGTCTTACTTCGCCCACTTTTGCGCCAAATACTGCTGAACCTGAACGTAGATTACCTGATGGTACATTAGTTCCTAAAATGCCACCTTTGCCGCCTCATCATTATTCTCCCGATCCAAACGCACATTCAAACTCAAATGGCGCGCAAAAGAGAGGAAAGAAAGGACGTAGAAATCGTTCACCTATTTTATCATATGCAGATGGCGAAGAAGAAGAAGAACGCTTAGTTCAAGAGCGTGAATTACGTGAACATGGCGGAATTGGTGGATTACAAACAACAACGACTGGAATGGGTCCAAAATTGAAAAAGAATTCTCCTGCTCCATGGGAAATGGATAATGAGGTTGATTTAGATGGTTCTGGTTCAGTAGCAGGAAGTAGTTCTGGCGCGAAAAGATCGACCGATGGACCTTATTCCGGTTTAAGTTCGCGTCCTTCAATGGAACACTTGTTTGCTGCAGGAATGAAAAATCCTTCAAATTGGGCCCGTCAAAGTATGGAGCAATTCCGTAACCGATCTGTCTCAAACGGAAGCACGCCTTCTTCTATGCCTAATCATGCAAATCATCCAGGTGCATCAAATATTTCACTTCCTTCTTCCAAATCAACTACTGCTTTTCCCGGTAATTCTAATTCAATCGGACAAGCTTCAAGTCCTTTAGCAGGTATGCCAAAAGGTGCAAATTGGTTAGATGATGAACCTGCTTCTCAAATCGAAAGTTTTTCTACTGGAGATGATGCACCTTCAAGACGTTCACGAACAAAGAGTATTTCTGGAAGTGCTGCAGGCATGTTGAAAGGTTTAGGTTTAGCATCTAGTGCTGCTCCAGCCAAAAAGCAATCCTCTTCACGTCTAGCAAAAGCTTTTCAAAGAGGCAACAAAAATGTACCTCAAAGTGCAACAATGCAAGCTGAAAGTGGTCGTAAACAATCTCTCAATCTCAGTAGGGGAATCAGTTCAGATGATTATGCTCACTTGCCTCCTTCGCCTACATTGAATCAAAACAATATCAATTTACAAGTAGCCAATGGATCTTCGCCTTATATGAGTCATTCAAGTGCAAATTCACATTCTTCCCTTTCTCATCGATCAGATGGCTCTCCAGGTCTTGCAAGCTTTGTGCCTTCTACTGTTGTTCCTCCAATGCCAAAAAGAACGACAAGCAATGGAGCTAGTGCACAATCAACAACTTCAGCTGTTCCTAATTCAAGCGCAGACGGACATTCTCTTACCGGTTCATCTTCTAGTCATAATTTACAGCAAAGATTAAACGGAGGTTTGCATCGAGCAGAAATGATGGATATGATCATGTCTTCAAATGCAAAAGCACGTGAATCACATGCTCGTAATCCAACCGAAGGATCCGCTACTGGTTCGGCAGATACTACAGCTGATGCAACTTCTCCTCAAAGACCTACTTTCAATATTCAAAAACCGTCTCCTTATAACAAAAAGACTGATTCTCAAGATTCCAGTAGTACATCACCCAAAAATGCAATTCCTTACAAGAATACACTAGGTTTTGGAGGAGAACGCACTTCATCTGGTGTACCACATCAACAGAGCTTCAAATCACAACAAGGCAATCAAGCTCGTGCAAAAAGTGTACCATCTGGACCAGAGGGAGAATCGCGTCCTACTGAAAGTATTGGAAGTGGATCACAAGATAGTAAGAGAACAGGAGAGAACAAAGCTAACAAACCAGTCGAAAACACTCCCAACGGATTGCCAAAATTGCCTAGCGTTGGTGCGCATGATGGCGTTCCCTACAAATTGATCTCTTTGGAAGAAGCACGTTTGCAACAACAAAGGGCAAATCAATCCACTGAAGCAGGAACAGGATTACCTACATCAAATTCTGAAAAGAGTATGGGTTTGAATATGAACCCAGGTGAATTTGGCCCTGGCTCGGAGCGCGAGAGAAGTTTGAAGAATAAGAAAAGCGGTGGCTTTTTGCGTAGATTCGGAAAGGAGAAATCTGATAATAATCAAGACAATATCGCTCCTATGCCTTCTTTTGCGCCTCCCAATCCTTCACAAAATGCATTTCAACAAGGTGATTCGACTGCTGTACAAGCACCACCAACTTTATCAGTTCGCCCAATGAGCTCGATGTTTAGCGGATTTGCTCCTGGTTTTATTGATACTTTGGCAGTAACAGAAGAAGGTGACGAAGACGCTGAAAGGCAAAATGAAACAAATGATTCAAATGGATTATTATCGCCTTCCAATGCAGTTCAACGTACCCTTGCACCTCATTCACCTGCTATCACTGTTGCATCAGTTGATAGTGGAACATCAGGAGCAGATTATTACGATGCTCAAGATGGTATCTCAACCAATCCTGTTATTCAACAAAATAATCTCAAAGCACCATCTTCTACAATCAATGGCGCTACATTACGAGCACCAAATTCTGCTCCAAGCGGAAATTCGCCCACTTTTGTTTCCCATATGTCTTCAAGACCTTCAACGGACAGCAATCAAAGCGATAATTCGTCCGCTTTAGGATTGGTGAATGGATTCCCCAACCTTCCAACTACTGGACATGGGGCTACAGCAGCCAGTTTGACAGGCAAAGATCGAGTGGAAGGGACGGGAACGATGACAAATAATACCAACTCTTCTGCCGCAAATGCAGATGGAATTTCATCTTTGGCATCAGCAACACGATCGCGTGCATTAGAAATTGAAGCAAAGATGACCGAATTACATGCTGAACTTGTGAAGTTACGTGTATTTGCAATCGATAGTGGATTGGCAAAGCCTGTTGTTCAACAAGTTTCATCTCCTGATTTGGGAAACAGTATTGGCGGCGGAGCAACAAAGGAAATCGATCCTGAATTATTGGAAAAAGATCTTGCTCAACAAGAAGATGCTTTACTCATTCCAATCGATCCTTGTTCACATTGTGGTTGCCATTGTGCTGAACAAAAGAGACTTCAATCTTTGAACGAATTGGCAATCTTGAAAGGAATCAGTGTTTTGGATCGTGGACGTGCATTGAAACCACTTGCAGGTCAAAATGGAAGTAAATTTGGCGGATATCTCGATCGTTAAGGGTGCGTGCATTTACCATGTTACCCTTTTTACAGTACTTTATTCAAGTTTTTTTTTTCTTAAATTACCTATCTAGATAGCGAAAAGTGTTATTAGACTATACCAGAATTATAATTCCTGAAATATTGTTATGCTTAAATTGAAGAATATTGTAAGCGATGCTACAAAAAAAAGTATGGTACAGAGTATGTGATAATTAAATAAAAAATGGGCAAGATCATAAAGCACTTTTAATTTTAATAGAATAAATAGCAGCCAGCATGCTAGCACACAAAAGGTAGTGTCTTTCAGATAAGCAGCTCTTGAATGCACAAAACCTTCCTTTCGCAAATAAATCAATGATGAGCACATTTTGCAAATTCATTTCTTCTTTCCCTCCTCTTCAGTCAATAAAAAGTCCAATAATGCTTTGGCACCTTTACGATCAAGTAAAGCTTTGATTGCTCGTAATTTCGATAATTCTTCTACGTCTACTGCCATAGCCGAAGCGGATTTTTCTGCATTCAATCGATCTGCAGTTACTTTCGCTTCACGCATCTGTTCCGTTAATTCAGTAACAGCAGCAGAAGGTGTGAGCGTAGGCGATATCATTGCAAACGACCTTTCGTCAAATTCTTTTTCATATTCACCAGAAACAAATGTTTGACGTAGTCCACTTTCACGTACGCCATCAACCTTTGATTCTTGATCTTCAACATTGTCTGTGGAAAGATCCAGACTGGGGAACAAAGTTCGTGCATATTGAGATCCAAAGATTTGTTCTATACTCCTTTTTGCATCAGTGTCTCCTTCGCTTGGACTTTGACCGGAAGCAATCACAGCAAGGGATTCAGCATTGGCGATCGATGCTAGCACGTCAAGAGGCTGATGAGCGTCTTCATGAACATGCTGCAAAAAACGAGAAAGCGCACGTTCTCTCTCCATCTCTGCTCTTGACCAGAAATCCAATCGAATCACTTTCTCGGGAATACGATATTTGAATTTGAGGTTTTTTGACGATGACCCATTGGTCCTTTGAGAAGTATTTGTTGCGACGGAAGTAGCAGTATTGGGAATGTCTAGCTCTTCCCATCCTTTATCGAAACCTCTGCCACGCTGATCTCCAGAACCACTCACGCTGGATGCCAATGAATGCGTATTCTTCTCTTCGTGTTGTTTGCCGGATTTGTCATTTTGCCCGTTCTGTGGTGCAACAAAGTAAGTGTCCATAGGATCAGGTATAATATCAATACGCCCATCATTTACAACCCTTGTACGGTAATGCTTTCCTGGACCAACACTCTTTTCCGATGGTACTGGAAGTTCATGAACGGTCGTACTATTCGCTATCGATTTCGGAACTCTTTCAGTACGAACGGCATGATCAACATGCGTAGGGCACATCCATTTACGACTTAAGCTGGGCATACTTGCCATCGGAGGCTCAAGACAATCCAAATGCCAATGTAAAGCGCAAAAGTCGCAACTGATAATCTTTCGCCATCCAATATGATCAGCGTCAGCTGTATCTTTGACTTTTTGTTGATCGGTTGCTTTTCTTGGACTGCTTCTCCTTGGCTGATTTGCCCTCTTTCCTTGTCCTGAAGGACGATCAGATGGTAGAGCAGACTCACCACATCTGAAACAGAGAATCAACTTCCCATTTTTATCCTTTAACCTCAAAGGATCTCGCTCTTCAACAACACCAAGCCGATTGATCTTTAAAGGACGAAGCATATTCGAATCGACATAACTGCCATCAGCAGCTGTAGCTACGCCTTTGAAGTAATTGCGTATCTCTAGGGGCAATGCAAATATGGTCGGATTGGTCTCTTCTATGTAGGTGAATAGAGGTTGAAACCTTGCAACCCCTTTTCCATTCGAATTTGCCTTTGCTTTCTCCTTGCTTTTGATTCCTGAATTCTTTCCGTTGGAAAGTGGTTCTGATTTAAGAGTCTCTTTCTCAGTTTTACAAACTTTGCAGTACCATTTATCATCTTCATCTCCCATCGTGCCAGGCAATTCGTCAATATCCATTGGAGGATTGATACAGGCGAAATGAAAACTACGCGGACATCCATCACAACAGATAAAGTGACCAGCGCCATTACACGTTTCGCAATGTTCGTTATTCTCCCCTCCATTATCGATCAAACCTGATCCTGCATGTACCATCTTTGTACTTTGATTCTTTGAAGCAGAATTACGCAAATTGATCGTCATCGAAGGCTGTTGAGATGCTTTAATCGGGGTAGTGAAACTTGCATCTGCGGCAATGGCTTGGGCAAGAAGATCTTCGTCCGCTGTGGTTACCGTTGTAGCTGTAAGAGGAACGGGTCCTACTTCTTCCAAGGTAGATGATGCTGCTCGTGATCCATTTTGTGATTCATCTACAGTTGACATTTGCGCAACATCTTTGTTTTGGTCACTCGCTTCTTCTATCCGCTCTGCTAAAGAATCAGGAGGAGTTGGTGGCTTTGCATTCCTTCCATAATATCCTCCAATCATCTTCAATCTCTTATGCGCTTCCCGCGGCCTCCTAGACGATGCTGAGTTGATCGAATCAGTCGAGAGATCTGCCGCAGAAATATCATTGAACGATTGATCCAATACTTCCAATTCCGATTGTCTTTTTCTACGATTAGATCGGGAGCTTGATGACGCTTTTGTTGGAGTTTGCATAGATGTTGATCCGTTTGTCAGTCCATTGTTACCCGCTATTGAACTGTTGTTGTCCTCGAGTGCTAGATCAATATCCTCTGACGCGGTCACTCTTGCAACCGAATCATCGTTATCACCTTCGTCCGCGCTGGCACGTGTCAGGCTTTCTTTAGCCCCGTTCGAAGCCGTATCGCCATACTCTATGTCTATACCCATATCGTCATTCCCTATAGCAGATGAATCACGATCATCCATCTCACGCACGATTGCACTGCTCGCTCTAGAGATAGAGTCAAAAGGTGTGGATAGTTGATCTTCTTCTGTTTTAATTTCTCTGATTGGTGTTTGTTTTGCGTTTTTATCTTGATTATTCATCCATGTCAGTCGCTCGCCAATCTCTTCACGCCGTATGATAGGTATAGGATTACCTTTTTGATCTAAACCATTCGTAGCAAGACCTGGATATTCAGGATCAAAAGGTAATTGAGGAGGTGGCGGTAAGATTTTACTTGATTCATCAGACGCTTTGACGCGAAAGAGATTTTGCTCCTTTTTTTCTAGAGCTAAATTCTCTACGTCTGAATTTGACGCAGGAATGCCATTCGATTGAGTTAGAGGAGGAGGTAGTGGCGAAGTAGATCGAGTTTGCCGTATAGATTGCATCTTACTAGACTGTGGACTTGATTCAGACTCAAGATCATTGCTTCTCGTAGACCGTTTTGTTGTTGATTTATTTGGAGTTTTTAATAGCGAAGACGAAGGCGGTGCGCTACTTCGCATTTGTGATTCTTTCAGCCTGTTCATTATTATTGTATTATTTGAGAAAAGACGGGGAAAGTAGAACCTCTTTCTTCCTTTGCGCTGTTATTCTTGACATTCGTCAATCCCACATGTTTGTCTTCATCGTTTCCTGTATATGATAAAGAATGCTATAACGAGACGAATAGAAGGTCTTGCCGACGAAATCCTATCGCGAACGATTAGTAAAAGGATTTTTGGACTTTTTTGTTGCCTTGTCGGTGTTGGTGGTGGTTAGGAATGAGACGCGCTTCGAATGCCAACGCGTGCAAAACTTTACAGCAATGGTGAAAAGTACTTTCAATGATCATCTTTGAATTGAATTTCATGACGTGTTTAACAGATTTGGATAGTATTCATATATGAACGGATTTGGATGTGTCAATTGATTCATATTAATGCATTTCCAGCTTTGAAACCTTCTTTTCTTTTCATTTTTCAACATTGGCACAGGGTTAAATCCTGAATTCGATTTTCAGCCTTTGTTTTAGTACAAGTAGTATTCATTAATCGCATCCAAAGAACATGAATACAGTATCTTTATATCACATGAGTTGTGAAAATGTATTGAAAGTGGGGAATATTTGGTATGGTGTGGTATATAATGTATACAAAGCTTTCAATCTGTTACTTTTGGCTCACTTTCATCATCTGTTTCTGTTTCTTCTTCTAATTCACCAGTTTCATCATCACTTTCATCATCATCTAAATCTTCTTCCGGTTGTATATTCATAGAAGATTCACTTCCTAATAAATCAATCCTTCCAGCTTTTCTCCATTCTTTTTCCAATAATTGTCTTCTCCTTTGATCTTCTTGACGTGCGTTCAAATGATGTTGTTTCTCTTCTTTTTGAGCATGTTCTTTTTCTTGTTCTGACATTTGTACTTTTGATCCACTTTCAGATTGTCCACGGTGGTGTGAGAGATGAATACCATGTAATCGAACATCAAAGAAGTTCATATGTGGCATAGAAAGAGATGGCATATTAAGAGCAGTAATTCCAGGCATATGTTGAATAGGATAATTATACCAACTTTTCCTACTCTTATTATGCAATTCTTCCGGTGCATGTGCTTGATCGATAATCGGTTCTTTACTTTCATGATCAATAATTGTCTCTGGCTCATCTGTCAATACTTTTGGCTCTAATTCAGTAGTATGATCGTGTAATTTGGATTTACGTCTTGCTTCAACACTTTCTCTACTATGATCACTAGAGGATCGTTCTGAAATAGTTGACGTATTTGTTTGTGATCTTGAAGGGCTTCTAATGTGCATTTTACTAGCAACATTCTTGACAGACCATGATCCATGTCGAATCAACTTCTCCATAGAAGAAGCCGTACGATAAGCTTCACTATTCTTATCTTTTTTGATTTTGGTCGGTACAGAAAGGTCTGAAGAATCTTTGTTGCTATCTTCCGTTTCAGAAATGGTTGATTGAATGGTAGACGTTCTACTTTCGTCTAAAGGTTGAATAGTGTTTGATCTAGAAATATTACCTTGCTTTTTGTTTCCTCCTAAAGTTCTCTTTATACGTTTTGACCTTTCTAAAGATTGATAAATGAAATCACGAGCAACATCTAAGCCTTTCTCTTTCCTAATCATTTCTCCTACAACTTGAGCTTTTTCACGCAAAAGAATTTCATCTCTTGCACGAATTAATGATTCACTTATATCATCAACAGATAAAGATTTCACTCGAATTCCTGCTCCTAATTTTGCCACTCTACCGCTCCAAAAGTATTGATCTCCAAAGAAAGGATGAATTAGAGTTACTAAACCTGCTCTAAGACTTGCACCTGTAGTACCTGCACCTCCATGATGCATTGCAATATCAATCTTTGGGAAGAGCCATTCGTGTGGAATACTGTCAAGAACGTATGCTTCTTTAGGTACTTCTGGTAAATCAACTTCTCCTTCACTCTCTTTCTTGGCAATCATTCTTCCTGACCATCCTTTTGCAACGATTGCACGAACATCACTTCGACGAATAGCTTCATATATATTTCTTTGAACTCCAACAGGATCAGACATTGTAATAGAACCAAAGCCGATATAGCAAAGCTTTTTATTATCCTCTTTTGCTTTTTGAATGAAGTTCAGTAATTCTTGAGGTGCTTCCCATTTCGTTGAATCATTTGTCAAGTTCCAATAACCAGTCACTCTAATACGATCTCCCCAATCCAAAGGAGGAGGTACGACTGCAGGTGAAAAGTTATACATGAATGGTACAGAACTTTGATCGAGCTTATTAAGATCTGTTGGTTCCAAATGAAGCATATGTCTACGCCAACGATTAATTTGACCCGAACTTGCAAGCCATAAAACTTGATCGAAAACGGTATAAGACATTGAATTATATTGAGGACCTAAATCCACATTTGGAACTGAGAATGCTTGTGGATATGTTGATGTTCTAGTCCATGGCATTGTAAACGCTCTCATATAATAAGATCCAATCGCTTCAGCAACATGAATTCCTCCAAATGTAGAAGGTGATTCAATTATAAGATCTGCATCCCAACAAGTTTCCATTATTCCACGCAAGAGTTCGTCAAGCCAATTTCTGAATTTACCCATAGCTTCTCGATAAAATTGTGGAGAGAACAACATCTTGTTATTTTCAACGCTCAGTTTCATCAATTCTCCCGGATCACCACCGACTGCTTTAAAGGCTATTCCGTTCCCTTCTACCCATTCACGATATTCTTCATGACTTACAATCGTACACGTATGAGAATCTTTTTGTAACCTTTTACAAAGAGCAACATATGGCTGAACATCACCTCGACTTCCTATCGTTAAGCAATGGATCTTCATAGGTGCAACAGTGACATTGACGCTGCGATCCAAATTGATCGTTCTTGGTGCAATATTGATTTGATTGGGTTTCAAAGTGATTACCTTACTGCGATCTTGTAAAGCAAGAATGTTTGTTTGAGTTGATGGCAATTTGTGAATCTTGTGTTGTACATCACGTTTGTCAGACTGAGACACTTTATCTTGATCTTTTGTTGACTTGTTTGCTTCTTTACCTTGAACTTCAACTTTTTTCTTGATCGCTTTCATTATTTCTTCTCGTTGCCCTTCATCTTTGATCTCTACAACGATATCCTCATGTGCAAGAACGTGAATTCGTAAACCTGAATAATGCCATGAAAAAGCTTTTGTATGTTCTGCTCCTTTGATATCACGAAAAGGTACTCGAATTCTTGTATCTGCCAAACCTGTCCATCTATGTCTACGATAAAAGCAAAGATGTCTTGGTGTGATGGCTAAGGTACCGGCCAAAGGAAGCGTACGGACAAGGTGAACTTTGAACGTATTAATTTCTTCGATAGAGCAATCCAAAGAGAATTGTTCCATAAACACTGCTGCTTTACTGTTTGCGATTGAAGTACTTTCTCCACCATTATCATTCTTATTCGAATCACGATCTTCACTTTGAGCACGAGGGCCATCAATATCGATAAGAGCGGTAGGTAAAGTATACCATAAAGATTGTTCAACTTTTCCTCGTAATTCGGCTGGTCTCTTTAAAGCAGGTTGAAGGTGAGGTAAAATCTTAACCGCATCATTCACCATAGCAAACAAAACATCTGTAGTACTATGAGGATCACGATCGGATCTATGTAAACGTGGAATTCTATGTTGTGGAGAATGAGTATCCAAAACATCAACGTGAACCATAGTAGAAATTTCAAGGAAATCGGTAAAGAATAATTGTGCTATACGAACCAAAGGTATGCAAAGTCGAATTTTATCGAAATTATGAGTTGACATAAAGATTGCCGCATCAATTTCACGTTGCCATGTCATTGCTGCTTCTGAAGTTTCGAATTCTAATGAAACTTTTTTTCCTTTTACACGAAAATGAACTGCTTTTTCACGAGGAGAAGGTTGAACGTCATCTATATCGATCAATCTTGCACCGCCAAGAGGTTCATATAATTCTGTACTGCTAGGATATGCAATAATATTTTCGCTTGTTAATGTGAACCATGCTTTCCTCTTTCGTCTTGTTAAGCCTGGTCTGTGAATTATTGCAGGTCCTTGTTGAAGAATACGATGTTTTGTAGGACTTGCGGGTAATAATGCAATAAAGCATAAACGATGTGACGTCAATACCAAATAACCTCTTATCAACACTCTCCTTACCAAAACTGCAGCTTGAGATCCTAGAATACGCTCTTGACCTAACTTTTGATCTTCTTTGGCATCTTCAATTTCAGGTGCAGGTCCAAATTCTTCAACGATTGCTTCCAACTTTTCTTCATCAGTCATCAAGGGTACAACATTTGTACTTCCTGAACTGTGACTGCTTGTACGGCTGATTGCAGAAAGAACTTCTTCATCTTTTTCGTCACCTTTGAGTAGTAAATGATCATTTGCATCCCCATCTTGAGCATCTTGCTCTTTGTGAAGTGGTTCAAGAGGCGTTAGGTTGGTATAAAATGGCGCTACAGAAGAAGGTCTTTGTGTAGAACTTGGAGCAGGAGTGCGAGAACGAGCAGAACTTGCTTTTCGAATCCTTTGTAGTAATATTGTCCCTTCATCACTTTCTGAACTAGAATTCATTAATTCCATTTGTTTTGCTAAACTGGCTGTTTGATGTTCGGGTAAAGGAGTATGTCGTTCATCAGTAGAATGAAAATGATGTTGTAAGAATGCTGGTGTTTTGGCTCTTTGAAAAGGAGAGCTTGATCTTTTGAATACTGAGTTTGGAGTATCGGGACGTTGAAGGAAAGGCGGAGTAGATTGTGCATGTGAACGATCGGGTATATCATTATTAAGATGGAGTGGGGTTGATGATTTGATTGGCGTTGGCGTTTGTATTTCTCTGGCGTTATCGTAATCATGATCGAAGTTGAATTGCGGTTTGACGTGTGCTGCTGAAAGTGGAGTTAATCCTAGGTTTCTATTTGTATGCTGTGCTGACAATGGTGATTTAGGTCGATTGATTTCCAAGCCTTCTTTTCCTTTTTGTGATCTTTGTGATTGTCTCGATTTCGCCTTCCTACGTTCATCTTCCATTTGAGCCGCTTCTCTGATCAAAAAGCTTAGTGATGTATTTATATCATCGTACGATCCTTCTTCAAACACTTTAGGAGATGGCCTTCTCGCTTGTGGTTTAAGTAAGGGTGGAGATGAAGGTCTTTGGCTTGATTCGTGTAATGAATGCTGAGTATTATCGCTTATCATTCTTTCCGCATTTTGCTTATCTGCTGCATCAACGTTAGATGTCATGGCGGATTCAATGTTTGTGATGGTTGTTCGATGTTCAATTATGAGTTTTTTATCCGCCTCTTTTTATTCATTTCTAATCTCCTCTCTATATCATGATAACACTGGCGGTACAATGTTAACCGAATTCACACACACTTGTCAGAAGGAGGACATATAAAATGAAATAAAAAAGCATTAATGTCAACATTACATCCGCGGCAGCCGCATTTAGGCTGCAACCGAGATTCCATTTTTTTAAATGCACTTCTGCGTAATTAAGCACACAATCTACCGGCCCACTTCTTCCGTTAATGTACGTATGAACTTCATGCATAAATGCTTTACGCGTACATTTCTCTCCACTTCAACTACGTAGACGCGTAATGAATTGTCTGCTTATGTAATAAGTGTTACTTTCTCGTCGCCGTATATTCTAGGGATGGTGGACAATAAGCTAAATAATAATCGATTGCTTGGTAAATTATGATATAAGCACTTTTGGATTGTTCATGTAGCATGCATTTAGATAGAAGACGTTTAGCTGCCTCAATTCGAGATTATGAGATGAACTATGATAATTATTTATAACCTTTTTTTATTTTATAATATATTTTATAATAATTCGAAACATAAAATCATTTTCATGCACTTCGCAATTAAATAACAACTGAAAAACACAACAAACGACACCAAAAACCATTCATCCGATGAAAAACGAACGTTCAACCGATACGTAAGTCTAATACAATACTTTTTGATAAAACTCGATTTGACGTATAAATATATTTCACGATATTCAAAAACAAAGACGGGCTTATTGATCAAGACCCAGACGTCACAACCCACGTCTTCGTACATATCAGCCATCCTACTACAGATTGATGGATTTTATCATGATTTTAAGTTTCGTCTTTGGCACGAATCATGACAAAAGTAGAGATCAATCGACAAAATACAAGCCTTCAGCCGTGATGGTATCAAGCTCATCAGAGTTAACATGAATGTTATCTATTCTCTTTGATTCCAATCATAATCAATCAAAAAGAGAGCAGCCAGAGACACGACTGACATAAAGAAGACGATTCAGCATACCACCATATAAGTACCAAACAACAAACAATATCAATGCACAACAAACTGAAACCAGACAAGCACACACACAAAAGAAATAGGGGCAATGGAATATGTAATATTACAGATAAAGGCGGCAGAATACCTCTTGTATATGACAACAAGAACAAAAAAGAGATCGGTAGACTACACAAGCACAAGTACATCAACAGCATCCGTAAGGACAAGGATATGAAAGGAAAAGGGAGAGCAAAGATAGTCGTTTATACTTGACTTGTTCCTTTCTCTAGTACCATGCATTCTTGCCTTGCGAAACACGAAGTTGCATCAGACAAAAGGGAACCGTTTAATCTTGGCTAGCCTTTGCCTTCTTACCAGATTTGGCAGGCAAGAGTTCAGATTGAATGAATGGCAAGACACCACCTTGGCTGATGGTAACACCACCCAACAAACGTGAAAGTTCGTCATCGTTACGGATGGCCAATTGCAAGTGACGAGGAATGATACGTGATTTCTTGTTATCACGAGCAGCGTTACCGGCTAATTCCAAAATTTCAGCTGCCAAGTATTCCAAAACGGCTGCCAAGTAAACTGGTGCACCTGCACCGATACGTTGAGCGTAGTTTCCTTTACGCAAGTGACGGTGGATACGACCGACTGGGAATTGCAAACCAGCCTTGGAGGAACGAGATTGAGATTTGGCGTCTGAACCAGACTTGCCACCTTTACCGCCGGAACTATGATGATAAAGAAGATATAAGAGAAAGCATGGTCAGTATCACTTGTCAAATATATGCATCATATGATATCATTATTACTCACGACATGATGATTAGTTATGTATAGTTGGGTTGATTAGCGAAAATGCTAAAGAGTTGTTTGAATTGTGATGGATGAAGAGAAAAGGGAAACGTTGACTTGACAAGCTACAAAACAGGCTTCCTTTATGAAGGATTGCAAACCTTCAAAGTATCCTTGCCATGCTTGCCTATCAAAGAATGGCGCATATGCATTGGAAATCCAACACTTGAACAGTGATACAACAAATTAGACGCATGTAACACGCACAAGAAAATATGCACCAAAAAGGCATGTATTCCAGTTCTACACGCAACTTAAGAGGCGATATACACGTACTCCAGAATATTTACTGACGTCTAATGCAACTAGATCAAAATGGCGCGTATTATTTAGAGGGCTGAAAAAAGCTGACGTCAGTATTTTAATTCTTTTGATGTTCGCTGGGCGACAATTTTTAAATGTACACGTATTATTTAAGTGACGTGTAAAAAGCGCGTCCTTCAAATTTACGTGTTGAGGGTCTTACGCCATTTAATTCAGCCATGAGACCAGTGTACCTTTTTTGATGGGACATGTAAAGAAGATCAAGAGGCGCAGAAAAGGCGATGGATATTCATCAGGTATGTATTTCGCTCAGAATGCGGCATCATTCCAGTGATGGATATCGTCTGTTGTGTAAATGTTGTGTGTATATTCGCAAGAGAAATACACATCAATTGCATATTCGGTATTGTCAATGGATATCCTCCTTGTTTCCTACGTTAAACGCGCGCAATCTGTACGTGTTCGTGTTTTATTTCGTACATGCATATGGTCTTCTATACAATCAGCACTGCAAGGAAAAGGCCATTCTCTGATCCTTCATAAAGAAGCACATTTCAACCTCTGTTCAAAGCCGAACCCCTCTTTCTATCCATCACCACAAATCTCTTCTAACAACTCTTTTGTTGTAAGCCTTATAAATCTTAACATCTATCAAGTGAGTAATAACACGCATTCATAACGTGCTATAACAACAAGTATATTGACATATCATCTTTCATTATCATCATTAATAGAATGGCACCAAAACCAGCTTCCACTGCCGGCAAAGCCCCATCATCTCAAGCAGGAAAGGCACCTGCCAAGGCTCCTGAAGCCGCCAAGAAGACTTCCAAGTCTACCAGCAAGTCTGGTGAAAAGAAGAAGCGCTCCAAGGTCCGCAAGGAGACATACTCCACCTACATCTTCCGTGTCTTGAAGCAAGTTCACCCTGACACTGGTATCTCCAACAAGGCAATGGCAATCTTGAACTCTTTCGTACAAGATGTCTTTGAACGTTTGGCCACCGAAGCTTCCAAATTGGCTGCTATCAACAAGCGTTCCACAATCTCATCTCGTGAAATCCAAACCGCTGCTCGTTTGATCTTGCCAGGTGAATTGTCCAAGCACGCCATCTCTGAAGGTACCAAGTCCGTTACCAAGTACTCTTCTTCTCGTTAAATTGTGTGATTCAATTCACACTCTTTATCTTGGCGATCAAGATACGTACAAGTCCATCTCTGTATAACATTCTCAAACGTAGATCATTGTCTTTGATCCTTGTTTGATCCGTGCGTATTTGGATGAAAGGAGATTCTGTCATTTTCCAAAGTTTTTCCCTTTTCATTTGTCAACTATATTTCAATCGCATGTACTATTTCGTGCCTGTCGATATTCTGTAATATTACCTACCGTGATTTCCCTATTGGGGAAATGTACCGTGCTTATTCTCTTTATCTTGTCTGAATTGTGTGTTAAAAAGTAAAAATCTTGAACTTGTTAGTTTGTCTCTTGTGTAAGTTTCATTAATTCTTACTCAAAAGCATGTGTATAAATGAGCCTTTATACTGGCGTTGTAATTGCTTTCATACTCATTGTCAAAAAGTCACATTGCCTCAAAAGGTTTCTCTATTATTACAGCATAATACACACCAAAACGGTACTCGTTCAATAATCTCAATCTTCTTCGCCTCGGTAGTTGTATTCTTGTTCATTATCATCTGGAATAAGCTCTTCTGCTTCCCTTTCGTTACCTTCATTCTCTTGCCCGTTTTGCGATTTTGATTTTTCCTTATCATAAGTACCTTCTTCATCACATACGCGTAACAGAAATTCTTGTTCAGATTCACCTTCACGCCTTTTGAATGGATTTGCATCTTCATCATCGCTACAATCGTTCGTTTGACCTTTCTTTTTCTTAGTTTCAAGCTTGATCAACACACTTTTGCGTTCTATTGGCTTTTCACGTCTGTTAAGGTGCAAAGACGGTACGCTATGTCGTTTGGCCAATCCGATGTGACGAGCACCATTGAATCGTGAAGGTCCCAAAATTGAGCTTATGGCTAATTAAAAAAGACGAATGTTTGTTAGCAGAAAAAGAAAGGTAGGCAAATCCAGCGTTACTCACATTTACCAGAACGGGGAACAAGCGTTTGGCTCTCGTTCTTCTCAACAACCGTCGTATCTTCAAATGTAGTTCGGCTCGAGCGCTCACTCACGACTCCGGAGCTTCCGTTGCTCGATGTAGGCTTTGATTCTTTCGATTCGGCTTTCTAAAAGCGGTGAGAAGAACATGAGTCAGAACATCGATTAGCACTCTTAAATGCACAACAATGAGCTTACCTTCCCTTTTTTTGAAGTTTTTAATATAGCCTCTTTCCCCATCTCATCATCGCATTCACGCTTTGAACAAGACTCATCTTCCTGATGTTCTTTTGACTCATTCTGGCTGGCTACTTCTTGGTCGCTCCCTGAAGGTTTCGGATTGTTCGTATGACTGATTTCCTCTTCTGCTTCATCGTCCGCAACGAGCTTCTTCTTGCGGCCTTTCACAGCCTCTTTTTGTTTTGCAGGAAGTACTGTCTCCTCCTCTTCTTCATCATCTGGGACGGTGGTTCCCTTGTTTTGTTCTTCGGTTTCGGTCAAATCAATCATAAAACTTTGACTGCTATCGTTCATCTTCTTTACCGCTGCTGTACGCTTCTTACGCTTCCCCTCCGAATCTGCTAATGATGATGTTGGCGTATTGGCCTTTCTCTTCTTGCTTTTACTGCTGTTACTCGAAGATGGCAGCCCTGTTTCCAAAGTTGACTTCTTTGCTTTTTCTCTGTTAGAGATTTCTGTCCCGTTGGGTGAGCATGTGGGTACATATGTCGTGCCACTTCTTGCTGAATTTCGCTTTGGCCGTTTAGGAGTCGGCTGTTGTGCATCTCTGATAGCAGCAAGATTTTCAGCGGAGATATCTTCATCATCTAAGTCTGGCGATTCTGGACCGCTTCTTGCTTCATCGATGGACTCCGCCATTTTATCATCAGCAGGTGTACTTTTGGCCACTTCTACAAATTGATCAAATGAGTCTGCAGGTAAGTGTGTGAAAAGAATCAATGAATATATGCACCTAATCTTTTAGCTCGCAGGACCCACTTACCATCTTGTGCTTCCTCCTGGGCAATGCTGCCACTAATTCCAGCGACTACTATCCCATTCGTGTCTTCATTTGTGCGATTTAAATCCAATTCAGACAATGGTTCACTATATGCACCATTCCACCGAGCAGTTTCTTTTGTCCCGGCCCATGAGCTTTCTTCCATAGCAGCGAATGTCTCTTCCGTCATCTTGGACGGAGAGATTAGAGGATTCAAATTGATAATTAGAAGTTTTCGTCAGTTGAATAGAAAAGCAGGTATCGGCGATGTCGAATAAACGCAGGTATCAGTGGTGTCGAATAAAAGCTTCAAGGATTAGGCTGAAATGGAATAACGGGAAGAGCAACACTTTTTTTTGTCCGGACACGCATTATGATTGCCTGCCTGATTGTACGCGTATACGAACGCGTCAATCAAATATAAAATTTCGCTTACATAAAGCTCGCCCTGCTGTCCTGCCAAGCATTAAGATTCACCAGACGAGGTCTGCGATCAAAGGAAGTGACGCTAAACATTGTTACGGATTCTGGAGTGCTGTCATTATTTCAAAAGACACAAAGCCTATATACGTTGACAGAATAGAAGTAGTAGATCTGTATCATCAAAAAAAGAAAATCCAGCAAATCTCAAGTGGCAACAGCCACATAAGACGATCCGTAAATGAGATCATTTAGCTGTACGGTCCGTAAAACATGTTATGAACTATTTTAAGCTTACGCGGGATCAACGCGCCACCAAGCGCAGCGCAGCGCAGTTTCGACACTTCCGCATGAAATTCACCTCCACGAAATAATAAATAAAAAAGTTATAAACAAAAAATGGAATATACTGTTCAGTTGACTTCCACCTCTTTTTTCGCGAAAGTAGTTCTCTGTTCATTCGACCTGAAGCTTTAGCAATGCTACATTTGACCAGAATAATATGAGTACAAGGCCACCTTTTGTTCGACAATCGATCTCAGATGGTGCTCCGATCGGTGTTGCACAAACATATGTTGGTGGACAACAACAGCAGAGAACGAATTCTAGCACAGGAGATCAGATCAACGTACCTGTTTCCCTACCAACAACAGGTCCTTTATCAGCTTCTGATCCAAGAACGCAGTTGTATGTTTCCAATTTACCATACAGGGTTCGATGGCAAGACTTAAAAGATCTCTTCCGACGTGCTGGTACGGTGTTACGCGCTGATGTGAGCTTGACTGCAGACAATCGATCGCGAGGTTTCGGTACGGTTTTGTTGGCAACTGAAGATGATGCATGCAAAGCTTGTGATATGTTCAAAGGCTTTAATTGGCAGGGAAGAACGCTTGACGTCAAAATCGATCGAAGTGGAACGCTTTTAGGCGTTGGTGTCGGACAAGCAGATCAATCGAATCCTCTGACAGGTATTGCACATCTGAACGAAAGTAATGATTCACTAGGAGTAGCACCTCATTCACCTCTACCACAACCAGGTAACATTTTGATGAGCAATTTGGGAAATGCTTCGCCTACACCGTCACCTCTTGGCAATACGACAGGTGCAGGTTATGGCCTTAGTCCTTCTCTAAATGCTATTCATGCTAGTCCATTGATACGTGCTGTACCTTCACAACAGCAACAGTACGGCTTGCAGCCTCAAGCCAATCTTACTCAGCATGGTTCGGGAAACTTGCCAACTGGTCTTTCGCCTGCCCTATTGCCCTTTTTGGGTTCTTCCTCACGCTCTTCAATCTCATCACCATCGCAAAATAACATCTCCTTCAATTCACAACAAAATCTAACGCCATGGTTACATCAGAATGCTGCTCAAACATACTTACAACAACAAAGGTCTGCATCAATCAGCGCAGGCATGCCAGGCACAATGAATTACGGAAATCAAATGATGAATATGTCCGGCAGTCCTTCTTTCCTCAATGGGAATGCGGCCATGATGCAATCCAGTGGTCAAGCATCTCCTTTTTATGGCCATCAGAATATGAACGCTAGAATGATGAATCAAATATCACCTGCGTTGCAAGGGAACAGATCTACCAATCCATCAATTGCATTGCCACAGCCTCCTCTCAACTTGATGCCAGGCAACAGCTCTACCTATTTTGGACGTGTTCTGTTCGTCGGAAATCTTCCTTTTCATTGTCAATGGCAAGATCTGAAGGATTTATTCCGTGCAGCTGGAAATATTCAGCGTGCTGATGTAGCTTTGTCCGCGGAAGGTAAGAGCAGAGGATTCGGTACAGTCCTCTTTGCTTCTCCTGAAGATGCTCAAAATGCAGTTCGAATTTATCATGGATATGAGTACAGCGGAAGGACTTTAAAAGTGCACTTCGATCGATTTGCACAAGCTACTGCCCCACCTTCAGGAGCTCTACCTGCGTCTCCATCTCAATATACCGGTGCATTCGCTGCTGCTAACACGCCTATGCCTGTTTCCAATGCAGCTTCACAACAAGCCTCGCAGCAGAAGCCGCAGCATATGCAAGTACTACCGCCCTCACAACAGCAGCAGCAGCAGCAGCAGCAGCAACAACAAAGGTCTCCGTACTTTCCTCAGCACTATCAAAGCGTCTCACAAGGCTTCGATACTTCTTTCCAACATCAAGATATTACTGGCAATTTGCAAGCAAATGCTGGACAGGCTCCCACTCAGCAAAGTTCAGGCAATCATGGATCGTATCTTTCTGGCGAAACACTATTCAAAGATTCGCAACAATCCATTCAGGACTCCTCATTTGGTGCTCAAGCTCTAAAAAATGATAGCCCATTCCCGAGCATGTTCAGCATTCCAACCACTCAAGCAAATTTCAATACTACCACCTCTGTCAGCTCTTCGACAAATTTGGCAGTATCGAATGAGGACGATCAGAGTGAAGGACAGGATGTGTCAGATACAACATCAATTTCTGCCCAGAGAGATGGATCGAACGAACTGAAATCTTCCACCACTTCAACACAACAAGAGAAGGCTGAAAGGAAAACAGATGAGCAAAGCAAAGAAGAGACAGCGAGTCTCAGTCAAGGTATGCAAGAAATGACTATTGCGAACGGTACCAACCATCAGGACACTCAAAGTAGACGTCCATCTCGCGCTCCTATTGGCTCTGGTGCTCATCCAGGTCGTATTGCCTTGCCACCACAGGCTTTCCCCGTGCCGAATACTGTTCTGCCACCTTATAGCCCTATGCATCATCGTATTAGCGTTCCCATGACACCTGGAATGCCGGGCTTTACATTCCACGCCGTTCCAGAAACGCCGCCAGTACATCATCAATTCTTGAGCCCAGGATTGGGCGGGCCATTCTCTCCTCCTCTGGCAAGTCCAACATATCTGGGGCCTGCTACGCCAGGTGCACCGGCTATTCGACCTTTTGGTGGACATGGCACGATTGGAAATATTAATCCAGCACCCGGTGCACCGATTCATTTCAATAATGGCACTTCTACGCCTATGGCTGGAATGATGCAAACTTTGCACAATCAATCAAACTTTAATCCAATGTTCCCTCCTATCGGTATGAACTATCAACAACCTCAAATGGTGCCTACGAACCAGTATACGGGAGCTTCAGATTTACCACAAACGCCCCATTGGAGTCAACCTAGACCTCCGCCGCCGCAAAATGCATCATTCAATAGGAACAATCAGCAGCAATCATCTCAGCGAATTTCATCCTCGATGACAAATGTGAGACAGCAGCAAAGAGAGAATGAAAGAGCAACTATTGGTAAAGGTGTTAGAGGAAACGGTGATGCTAATGCTACATCAAGTTCTTCAATTGATGCTGGAGGATATCCATTCCCTCTTTTGGACCCAACATCTACCAAATCAGGTGAAACAATTGCGGATGGAGACAATTTGCTCGATGATGAAAACAAAGCAAAAGACGGCTCTACTCAAAGCGTAGCTACCAATCTGGATTTGCGCGATATTCAAGCATCTACAGGAGCATCCAATACAGAAGAATTGGCAAGAAAGATTGCACAAATGAGCGCACAGAAAGCATTGCGAATGCAACAAAGAGATCGAGTGGGCAGTAGTAGCGCAGCTTTACCGTCAGCATCTCATTCTGGTAGAGAGCCAAAAGATTCTTCAAATTTGTCAATGAAACTTTCTCTTGAAACATTAGAAAAGACAGCCAGCAGAAGATCTTTACCAGAAATGGAAAGCGCTGGTGTACATTTGAAAGAACGAAAAGAAGATTTAGGACAAGATTATAGCTTGTTTGCTGCCATGAGTGGAAGCGCTTTGGATGATAGCATAAGTAGCGCAGGAAGTGCAGGTTCAACTCAAGGAGCTATCAAATTTACGAAAGAATGATTTCGATTACAAAGAAAATAACTGGCAATTGGACAATTGGGAAATGTAGACAAGATTAACAATTTTTGGGCAAAGAAAACCTCAAACCTTAGATCATATAATAGAATCTCACGTTCTCCTGCAAGAAAAACTCATCTTTTTTTTTCATCTCCTCTCATAAGCAATCATTTGTACAACTTGTCTCATCATTAACTCAAAAAAGCGGAAAAAATTGACGGAAGAATGACCTTGTATTATTTGCCTTCTCATTGTGGAATGCGATCAATGAAATGTGTAAAGCCTATGAACAGAATGAGACTGGCAACGAGCCTAAGACTAGAACACGCGTGCGAGCTGAGTGTAACAATTTTGCTACAGCTCAGGCGCTGGCGTCGCGCAGCGCAGCACAAAATACACATCTGCACGCACGCGCGAAAAAAACAGTTGGATGGGAAGCAGAGAAGATTGCGAACTAACGCATTTCTTCTTTCCATCTACATCCTTTTTCGTTCTCTCTTCTGAATCAGGTGGTGGTCAAGGTGATATTCACTGCTCGACATTGAAGAGAGATCAGTCTTGTTGTTGATTGAAGACAAGACAAAATCTGCCTTACCTCATTTCAATCAAGAAGAGGAGAGAGGAACAAAAGCCTCTTTCATTCTCTGACGAATCTTGGATTCAAGAAAAAAAGTATATACTTTAGACATCATAAAGATATCAAGAAAACATGTTCGGCTCATCTACGGGTGGTTCAGGCTTTGGTGGCTTCGGTCAGCAAAACAATCAACAAACAGGCCAAAGTGGTGGATTGTTCGGACAATCGCAACCTGCTCAAACCAATACACCTTCTTTTGGTGGTTTTGGCTCTGCTCAGCCTCAACAGATGCCAGCTTTCGGATCAAGCACTACCAATACAGGTGGAGGAGGCTTGTTCGGTCAAACGCAACAACAACCTTCTTCTGGTTTCTCCTTTGGTCAAAATACCACTACACCTACTCAACCTTTTGGACAAACTGCTCAAAATAATCAGCCAAAACCAGCAGGATTTGGTGGATTTGGTGCTTCTACGACAGGAACTTCGTCTGGCTTTGGAGGATTTGGAGCGCATCAGACTCAACAACCTGCTTTTGGCTCTTCTACATCCGGAGCAAATACTTTTGGTGCAAAGCCAGCAGGAGGTTTATTTGGTCAACAACCTCAACAAGCAGGTGCTTTCGGTCAGCCTCCTGCAACTGGAGGTCTATTTGGCGGTGGTGCTAATAACATTTCCGCTCAACAGACTGGTGGCATGCCTACACAAGGAACATCTAATCCTCCATACCAAGCATTCGTAAATAATGAGAAAGACGCAAACGGTACAAGTTCAACTAATTATCAGTACAATACGATCACATGTTTACCCGCCTATCGTGCTGCATCAGTGGAAGAATTACGCTTGCAAGATTACCAACAAGGAAGAAAGACGGGCAACGCTGGCCCTAGCACTGGTGGATTTGGACAACCTGCAGCTACCAACGCATTTGGAGGGGGTAACACTGGAGGCTCCTTGTTCGGTGGACAAGCTCAACAATCCACCGGCGGCTTTGGCGCAAGTACAACTGGAGGTGGCTTGTTTGGCCAAAATAATCAACAGCCCCAACAGCAATCAGGTGGCCTTTTCGGCTCTACCAACACGAACACGAACAACACAACCGGAGGAGGATTATTTGGTCAACCTGCTCAACAACAAGGAGGTGGAGGCCTTTTCGGTCAAAGCAGTCAGCAACAACAAGGCTCAACAGGTTTCACCTTTGGACAGAGCCAGCCTGCCAACAATGCAGGATCATCTGGTTTCACATTTGGTCAGAATAATCAACAGCAAAATAAACCTGGAGGCTTGTTTGGAGGTGGAAGTACGACTGGATTCGGCTCAACAACCACTCAACCTGCTTCTTCAGGCTTCTCTTTTGGCGGAAACAATGCTGCTCAACAACCACAAGCAGGCGGATTTGGTGGAGCAGCATCATCTGGAGGGTTCGGATTCGGCGCTCCAGCAACGGCGAATCAGTCTAAGCCTGGTGGTCTGTTCGGAGCCACCTCAACAGCACCAACGTTTGGTGGATTTGGTGCGACAACATCAACTGCCACAGATGCAAACAAGCCTGCGTTTTCTTTTGGAGGAGGTGCAGGCGGCTTTGGCTCAACGTCTGCAGCACCTGGACAAACGACCACTGCTGCACCAACAGGTGGACTATTTGGAAATCAACAAAGTACTACAACACAACCGTCTTCAGGATTCTCGTTCGGTGCTGCTGGTGCAAACAACAATCAAGGGGGGTTGGGTGGAGGTACGAATTCGACCTTCTCTTTCGGCGGTACTCAGCCACAACAACAGCAAGGAAATGCAACAACAGGATTTGGCAGCAATACTTCCCTTTTCGGTCAAAACAAGCCTGCTACCGGAGGTCTCTTTGGCTCCACGCAGCCGCAGCAGCAACAAACAGGTACGTTTAGTTTCGGAGGGACTAACAATGCCACTTCCGGTCAACAAGCTGGAGGAGGATTATTCGGTGCAGGAGCAAAGCCGGCAACAGGTGGTCTATTCGGAAGTACCACCGCAGGCGCAGCTCAAGCAGGACAGGGAGGTGGCTTATTCGGAAGTAGCACACTTGGAGGTGGTCAACAAGCTTCTGGAGCGACTGGAGGTCTCTTTGGCTCCGGGCAAAATACTTCAGGTGGCCTGTTCGGAAATAGTCAAAATACAAATGCTGCTCCTGGTGGTGGCGGCCTTTTCGGTGCCTCATCAACATTAGGTGGGGGCAATTCTTTTGGCGGTGCTCAATCGACCGGATCATTATTTGGTCAATCACAAATGAATCAATCTGTTGGCTCTAATCTGCAGACCAGCTTGAATGCCAATCCTTTTGGCACTGATTCGTTGTTTGGAGGTGCTGCTGCTTCTCTTACAGGCTCGTTATCATCCAATCATGACGCTAGGACAGGTCTTTCAAACAGTCAGGCTATGCTTCCTTTCAATGTAGCAAAGCCTTCTATTAAGAAGCAACCTCCTCTCGTTCCTCCTTTCCGGCCAAGTCCTCGTGCATCTACTCGTATCACCAAATTACGTGGCTCAACTCCGGGTAGCGGCTTCCGAGAGAGCACACCAGTTCGTGAAGGAACTCCTTCTTTGTTTGCATCTGCAAATGCTACAAGTCGTCCAATCATCTCAAGTCCTTCAGCCAGCTCACATCTATTCCGCGGATTGAGCGATGACGTTGCAAGATCGCAACGTGAAGCCTCTGTACCAACATCCTTGCCATCGCAAGCCTTTGTAGGCAGATCAAGCGTGAAACGATTAGTATTGGACGATCAAACAAACAAAAGTGTAAACGCATCCAATCTGCAAGGTCGGTCGCGATCTTTGTTCGGCGGTCTACGTGGATCCAGCGCTGCGCCTGACCAGAATGGTACATCTCAATCTCATTCACTCTTTGACAGATCTACATCTATTGCCGCATCCCCAAGACCGATTTCATTCAGTCCCGCTTTAGAGACTGCAGCTGTATCAAGATCTCGCCCTGCAAATGGGAATATCACGTCTGATTTGGGTGATGAAAGCACTTTCGGTCATAGTCGCAGCATTGGTGGTTTTGCTGATTCACCCAGCAAGGGCGTAGATAAAGCATATGATGAAAGCTTGCCATCTTTGCATTCTGGCACAAAGATTGCAAAGAGTTCCAAGGTGAACAAAGAAGATGCTCTATTGCCTTTAGATTATTACACCGTTCCTTCGTTATCTGAGCTTCGGGAATGGTCTCATGCAGAATTACGCTCTGTCGAAAGCTTTGTTGTTGGTCGTAAGGGATTCGGAAGTGTTGAATTTGTTGAGCCGGTCGATTTGACAACGGTGGGAGAATTGAACAATATACCCGGAGGCATTGTTCAATTACGCAAAAAGGAATGTTTCGTATACCCAGACGAAGAAGACTGCTTCGATCCCGAAACTGGAAACGAGCGAGATGGTGTTCAGCCTGGCTTTGATCCAAAAAGTGTTCCCGGAGGCGGCAAAGCTTCTCGCGGTGAAGGTTTGAACGTGCCAGCTTTAGTCAATTTAGAAGGTTGCTGGCCATTAGATCGAAGTAATCGACAACCTATCAAAGATATCGAACATCCTCGTGTGAAGCAAATGGTCAACAAGCTGCGCAGACGAACAGATTTGGAATTCAAAAATTACGAACCAGTATCTGGTACCTGGACGTTCAAAGTAGAGCATTTTAGCAGATATGGTATCGACGGTGAAGATGAAGATGAGGAAAAAGATGGAGGCAATCAAAAGAACAAGGGTGATGGTTCAAAAGGCAAGAAGACCGATGATACAGCAGGCCCAACGGAGAAAGAAAACCAAGAGAAAGACGACGATGAAGAGATGGTAAATGTCACAAAAGATCGTCTTTCGAGAGTTTCCCGATCTGCAACTCCTAATGTACAACAGTCAACTTCCAAGACTGACTCACAGCCATGGGCAGCAACTTTAGGATTAGAAGCAAGAAGAATGCAAGTGATGCAGGCGTCATTCTTTGGCGGTTCGACTGAGAAGCCAAATGAAGTCAGCTCAAATGCAAAGGCTATCAAAGGCAAAGTGGGTCGTCCAGCCAGCCAGAGTGTTGAACCACAATTAAATAATCTTGGCTCTCGCAGTACTTTTGGCACACCGATGCGAGTTGATATTCAGTCATCAAAGGAGACTTTTAACGAGAAACCTACTGGTAAAGCTGTCCAAGAACCATCTCAATCAATCAACATTGAATTGGCCCCTCCTTTAACAGTACGACCTCGAAAGATTACAAAATTGGCCCTCGAAAAGTCTGTTGCGGATGATGGTCACGAGGTTGTATTGGATGCGGGCTTGGCAATGGGCCGAAGTTTTCGCGTTGGATGGGGTCCCCATGGCACTTTTGTGCATCGATCAAAAGTGATTGATACAAGGTGCGTAGTTTAGCAAAAAGAAAGAAAAGATAGTAAAATGCAATGAAATTGACTTTAAATTTTCTCCGTGTCTGTCCTTTTCCTTTGCCGCTTTAGATCCAATAATAGCAACGTTAGCCAATCTGAGAGCCTTTCGGTAGTGAAGATGGGAAAGCTACAAATATTCAAGCCTGGAGAAGAGAAAGGAGAATCAGAAACGATCATCGAACTGCTAAAAGTACAATTAGCAAATTCAATTATTGAATCAGAAGCAGATACACTGGTTCAAAATGAGGAAGAAGAAGGTTCTCTGCCTTGTCCTATAGCATATCCAAATCCGGATCTTCGATTCAAGCACTTTCTTGTTACTTCTTCTACCACTACAGATCAGGATGCTCTTCAAAAGCGATTTGAATCGGCCATTTTCCGTCTTGGATCTGCTTTGTTTGATGAAATTGATCTGAAGCTTTCACAAGATGCAGATGAATCTTTGAAGATGCATGCATTGCGAATGCGTAGAAAGCATAGTCTTTCGAAATGGATTCGTTGGTATGTAGAACATTCTATTCGTGCCGAAATTCGAACGCAGATCGCTTCGCCCGATCGTCAAAGTGGTGAAAAGATCATCTTTAGCCTTCTTAGTGGAGGATTTTTTGAAGAAGCATGTAAACAAGCATTGGAGATAGGTGATGTTCGATTATCAACTCTTTTGGCTCAAGTGAATGGAGGAGGAAACGATGATGAATTTCGTTTGGATTTGCTTGATCAATTGAGCATTTGGCGTGCCGCGGGAGCCGATTCTTTCATCTCAACAGAGTATAGGAAAATTCTCGAAATGTTGAGCGGAAACGTCTTGATCGGCAAAGGAAATGGCAAGCGAAATGAATCGGGAGAACGTGTGGAAGATATCGGCATCTCTGCAGGACTTGATTGGGTGCGAACTTTTGCCTTGTTCCTTCATTATGATGCACACTTTGAAGATAAAGTTGATGATTCGATCTTATCGTATGAATCGTGCATCGGTAAAGGATTGAATGACCATCTTATTGTGCCACCCTTACCTCCTTACTTAGAGAGGGACGTAAAAGTTGGTTCAAAACAACTTCGAGATCTCGTTCGCGAACCACGTTCCTATCCGAATGATATCCTCTTTGGATTGTTAAAGATCTATTCTCAATCAGACTTTCCTCTTGAGGGAGTATTGGATCCACATCAATACGGCTCAAGTCCATTAAACTTCGGTATCGCCTTTCACGTTTCTCAACTCTTATCGAGAGTTTTAGGTGTTCGAGATTTTGGTGATCGTATCGATTTGGGAGTAGAGGGAGAGGCAATTGCGAAGGAGTATAATTGGCGAGGAAATAGTGCCGCTCATGACAATTTATGTATTCATTTTGCCATGCAACTTGAATCAATGAATTATTGGACTTGGGCAGCTTTTGTGCTTTTGCATCTTGAAATGCCGCAAAGTAGAAAGGCAAACGTTGTTTCTCTTTTGTCTCGTAACGTGGATCGATTTGGTCAATTAGGAAAAGATGTTCTTCATACCAGCGAACGAACCAAAGCAGAATTTGAGACTTCAGATGATGTCAAATTCATTACAGAAAAACTCCAAATTCCCGTCGAATGGATTTATGAAGCTTTGGCGAGCGCAGCAGCGAATAATAAAGACCGGTTTTTGCAATTCAAACTTCTTTTGCGTGCTAGACTATTTAGCAAAGCTCATTCGATTGCAGTGATCTTTTTGGCACCTGAAGGTATTATTCGACATGATTTCACTTTGATTATGGAACTTTTCACTCCTTTCCGCAAAAGTGCTATACTTTCCTCAAAAAATATTCGTGATGAATTTGAAGAAGAAGAAAATCAACAAGACGGTGGTGATCAGATAGACATTTCAGGCTGGCAAGCAGGAGGACAAACTTTTTTGGATTACATTGCTATTTGCCGATCTTTGCCTTGGTTGGTTGGCACTCATGCAGCAAACGTAGTCAATGCTATGGAAACAATCTATCCTGACGAACGTAATGAGGAGGTTGATCTGCGAGAAGCTTTGCAAGCAATTTCGTCTTCTTTCGGTTCAGAGATTGCTGAAGCGATACGCAAGATTGATAAAATTGCTTCGAGAATTCCAAATCTCTTACAAAGGATTGATGATTTATTCGATAATTTCATCGGTGCAAAAGGAGATCATACGACCATTATGGTAGCACGTAAGCAAATGATACAAAGTGTGCATAATTGCATTCGATCTTTAAAGGCGACCAGGATATTGGCAAGATTAGCCAATTTCATTCCATCTTTGAATGTTGATCTGAGTCTGATGGCCGATCAAGAAACAAGGTTGGCAAATTCTGAAGCAACCCCTTCTTCTCAAATAGAGATTGAGAATTTGCACTTTATGGCCAATGCATATTGCAGCGCTATGGTAGAAATCAACGCTTGAATAGGATGAGGGAAGAGAGACAAAAAAATGCTTTGAAAGCTCAAGATTGCTATATGTACGAGCATGGATGAGAAAATATTCGATTGAATGATATTTGAATTAATTATTGTTGAAATTATTCTGATAGATGATTAAAGTACACAATGACGTATGCTCGATATAATTATTAGGCCTCGCTAGATGCGGAAAGTGTGTTTTGTGTGATAATATTGTAGGAAATCCTTCTTTCAATCCTCTTCCATCGTTTCGTCTCCTTTGTAATCTTCATCATTTTCTTCGTCTTCGTGATCGTTTGAGAACGTCAATCCATTTGTGTTTGATGCATTTTCACTTTCACCTCCTTTTGCATTATCAATTCCAGCTTTTTGCATTGCTTCTGCTGATGAATAATCGATCACTTTATTACGTGAACTTCTTTGACGTGAAGGTGGTATGATTTCTGCAACGTCTACTTCGTCTAAAAGGCCATCTAAATCTTCGTCCTGTGATCGATTTGAGTGAGGGTAAGATGTGGTCAGATTAATGGAGAATTTTTCTTCTCGTTAATATATATACGTACAAGATCATCCTCCTCGTCCTCGTCGTCATCATCTTCATCTTCATCGTCATCCTCTTCTTCTTCTGTTGGTTCGACAGCTTTTGCCTTTCCTTTGCCTTTGTCAATCTTTGGAGTAACCTCTTCGATTAATTCTTGTTCCTTTTCACTTCCTGCTAAGGCAGCGTTACTTCGGAGTTAAAAAAAGTAGGCAGTTAGCTTTTTTAATTCCCTACTTAGAAGCTCTTTTCATCTATTTAATACTCACCTGATCTCTTCCGTGTTCATCTTGTTCGAAAGTGTGTTTTATCTTGATGATGGTAATCTGTTTGTGAATCTTTAAGCGGTGAGTATCTCTTGGCTGCATTTAATTTACGTGTACGCTCTTATTTTTTCGATGCAATAAAGCCCTCTAGCGAAATAGACTATCCTAGACTATGCACACACACAAATCTGTGCTTTTTCATTTTGACGCATTGACAATCCAACGCGACGCGTATATTAGGTAATCATCTGGGCGGCTGTAAGCACGTGGTTCATCGTCATGGTAATGAAAGCTTTCATCCTGGTACAATCGTGCTATAATTCAGTCATTTTGTTGCCCGATAAAGTATGAAGTGTAAGAGACCTGTCTTGACTTGTATGATTAATGTTATTTAAGATCTGTGCACCAGTTATAGGTGACTTTCGTTCTCATAAAGAATGAAAATGAATTGTTCGTAAATTTAAAATCATTTTTATATATACATATTGATATCTTGTCACAATAGAACTATAAACATATGCTATGTTACTCTTTGAGCGGGATTTAATTCTGTGCAGAATATAATTCACGAAGAAAGATAGACCCGTCGCAATATAGTCTGATTAAGTATCGTATATGTTTATGCAAAGATGGAACTATGCAACAATGATATCCTAATCACACCATTAGCACCAATCAGCTACTTCAATAGAGCCAGAAAAGCGGATCAAGCCTGACTTATCGAAAATAAGTCCGCAAAGCCCACTCATACTGACAATCTCACGAACTCCAGAGATTAGAAGAATATATGACGAATAGAACGTGTTCCGTTATCTGTAAAAGCACGTAGTTAGATAAGCATATTGAGAACGTGTCAAGTCTATGCTCAACATCAGGTGAGATTAATTTATCAATCACAGTGAATAAGCATCGGAAGAGCCGTATAATTTATTGTACCCTTTCAGAAAATAAAATAGATAACAATCAGCTGAAAACAATGAAACTTCTCTATTGAAAGAAAGCCGAAAAAGTGCCAAGCCGATGCACAGAACTTGCAGTAAATTCAAACGATAATGAAATACAGATAGGCTTATAAATTGCATGAGTGGCTTTTGCTGTTTCTAGCTACATATAATAGATGTATGTATGTATCTTTCGATCGATATTTCATTTTACGTAAACTGACTTAAATGATTGAAAGCAGCGCATAAGTGAGTACATTTACCTATTTAGTCTATGTATGTATGTTTGACTCAGATCTTATGTATAAGCCTAGATTAATTACATACCATCTCAGTCAAATGAGCTAGAACTATTATTCTTCGGATGCGACGGATACAAATTTTTTAACCTACTGCACACTGTGATGTGAATCATTCTAGAAGAGTTTTTTTTCATTTTTTAAAAGATTCCTGCAGCAAGCATTTCGGCTCAAGCTTGATTGATTGACTGTAAAGATAAAATCAATAACGATGTGCAAATTGCCGAAAAACGACTGTATACATGCATATTCAGGCTCACACGCAGCGTAAATCTGTTTGAGACAATTGCGTTATCTTTGCATATAGCATTGCATGAGTGAACAGAAAAAAAAGAAAGAACGCGTGAAACAAACAAGAATTCTTCGCAACCGCGTGCGAATTTATGCCCCTGTGCTGGTACGGACTCTGAATTTCGGCGAAACGGACTTTAGCCAATTTCTTAATGCAGCCAAACACAGCAGTATAAACAAACAGTACCTTAAAATTTCATTAAAAGTCTGCTTGAGTGACATTTGTTCTAGCGCTTTTTTTTCTCTTACCGGTAAGACACCATCGATCGAAAATAAAGTGCATAAATCGACTGTTTAGGTTTCATGTGGTCGACCGTATACCTCTTTGCCCTATTTGAATGATGAACAAAATGCATTTGTTTGCATCATAATTCAGAATCAAACTACAATAAAAACCGAATCGATCATCACTACCTTCACTTTCAAATCCTACATCAGAAGGAATCATACCTATCTTTAGAAAGGTAGCCATCACAAGTTTCGATAATGTCATCGATTGATGTGGAAAAGATGCCATTGACGCCTATTCGTCGTCATAGGTTCTCACTTCGAAGGATAATCATTTTAATTTTATCGCTTCTGGTAATGCATAGGATTATTCTTTTATTATTCGATACCAAACCTCCTGCAAAGCAACATATCGAATTTCAAGCTGATAAAGGATACGGAGAAATGTACAAATTATCTTGGCAATCATTATCTCAAGCTCTCAATTCTGCCAAACCAAAAATTGCAACTGTTGGAGATTTTAAGCAATCACCTGGAATTTCAATAGAATCTATTGAGAGTACGACTACCGCAGTTGATGTTCTTAACGTTTCACCTTCTGTGATCTCTTCTATGCAAACATCACATGCTAATTTTGCTAAAACACTCAAAGATGGAAATAAGCTTAGCGTGATTTATCAAAGTGGACAACAAGGAATCGTTGTAACTGCAACTCTTCATGAATTACCACAATTATTAATCTCTTTAAGACTTTTACGCAGAACAAGATCTTCTTTGCCAGTTGAAATTTTCCTTTTAACACAAGATGATTATGATGCCAAATTATGTCGTGAAATTTTCCCTAAATTGGACGCTCATTGTTCAATTTTAGAAGAACATCTTGACAGTAGCCCTTTACCTATAATGCCTCAAAGTCGTAACGAAAGAAGGATTCAAGCACAAGAACCACTTAATAAATTATTGGCAATATTCTTTTCGCGATTCGAGGATATCTTATTACTAGATCCTTCTACTTTGGTTTACAATAATCCCGATATTATGCTAAAAGAAGAACCTTTCTTGTCTACCGGTCTTTTGATTTGGCCTGATTTTTGGGCTTCAACTGTTTCACCTAAATTGTTCCAAATTCAAAATGCTCCTCAAGTTAAACGTGTTCGTCGTGATAATATCAGAACTGTTGATTTCGGACAAATGGTAATTTCAAAATCCATTCACAGTGCTACTCTTTTGCTTTCAATTTATTACACATACTTTGGTCCAAACTTGTACGAATCTTTACAACAACAAAGTTCAGCTGGCGAAAGGGGTTCTCAAGCAATCAAATGTGCAGCAAGATATTTAGAAACACCTTATTATATGATGAAAAGAGAAGTTGAAGCTGTTGGATTCCCTGATCTTGATTCGGATAATAAAGGATTTTATGGAGTTGCAATGTTACAATCATTTGCTTCTGACGATTTTCATAGATTACCAAAAGATCGTCAAAGACCACTTTTCATTCGTCAAAACAATCCAACTTTACATCCAGCTTACATTATGGATCGTAATATTGCAGTATTCAAAAAACAATCAAATCTTAAACAAGAAGAAGATGCAAAGATGGAAGTTAAAGAGATCGATTCTGATTCAAACAAAGGCATGCAAAAAGTTAAAGCAGCAGCAGCAGCAGCACCTGGAGGAGAAATAACCAAGAAAGATCAATCAAATCCATTCGAAATTCCATCAGTTGCTCCTTCAGACCTAGATCTTGGCTTGCATCATCGTATGTGGGAATGGTTTGGCGGTAGATGGATGTCAAACGGATGGCGTGATCCTGATCCAGAACGTGCGCTATGGGAAGAAGTTGCAACAGTTGCATGTGTTGATTATACTCATTTCCGCGTTTGGCCTTCTCGTGATGGTAAAGATACAGCTCAAAATTGCGCAAGAATTAATTATCATAGAGGTCAATTGGGATGGAAAGAATTCTTTGTTCTTTGATTAATCCTCTCGCATCCACCTTGTAAAAATATCATTCTTTCATACCCTGCACTATAAGCACTCTTTCCCTGGACCCCTTCTTTCTTTTATTCTGACCTGTTACCATACTCATTCATCAACATAATAGACAAATCAATGATAATAATTGCACATTACTCTCTCCTTAAAGATTGCGTTTGAGCGAATGATCTTCGTTTGTTTTCTCATTATTCACGAACGCACTCGTTTGCAGACAAAATGTATAAACTGGTAACAATGAATCCATTATGTGTTGATGCTATAGAAACTATGAATGCGAATGCTGTTTGTAAAAATGATGGATGCAATGAGAAAATACAAGGTAAAAAAATTATGCGGCATTGTCACTATCCTGTCTCCAACTACCGGAGAAATGATGATTGACCATTGCTTGAGGATGAGTGATATCACCTACAACAGCCATCGCTCCACGATCTAAACCTTTCCATCTTTGCCAATCAGGCTTCCAAAAAGGTGCAAAACCGGTTATAGGCAAAATTGCAATTTCACCAATACGTGTTGCAGTTTGAATGTTGTGCAATTGACTCCAATGAATACCATAACGTGCTTGTAAATAACTGAAAACAGCATCACTAAAAGCTCCAGGACCAGTAGCTTCGATCAAACTCATCTTTCCTCCTCTTTCTTTATCGAATGGATCGACGGTCAAAAGTTTTCGTAATTGATCCCACAATTCTTGATCTTCTAAATGTTTAATTCTTTCTTTTAATGTAGAGTCTGAATTGGTCAATTTACCCAAAAGATCAGCTGCTTTTGCTTTTCGTTCGGAATCCCAATCTTTTACTACGTTCATCGATTCGACAACACGTCTGATCGAATCAAGATAAATTGGATGACCAGGAGAACCAGACATTGTCCATTGAACGATTTGAACGGGTCTTGGCCAAAATGTTTCCCAACCAGTCACATCTGGTACATCTACTTCAATGCCGACAACAACTTGAGGAGGTGCATAAGCAAGCTCTTTTGTTACTTCATCACCCATATCCCAAGTTACTGCATCAGCTGAACCCCAAACGTCTACAGGTTTCAAACAATCTGTATCTGTATCACTGTAATAACCACCTTCTAAAAAGATGACCAAATAACGCCAAAAATCGGCTTTTAGAACTACTCTTTCCATGCCATCCCAAACTTTTTTCACCAAGCTACCGCCAAAATGTTGTTTGGACCAACTTTCTAGCAAAGAATCATCAAAGAAGTTATAACTTGCTCTTGGATTTTGATCTTGAAAAGAGTTTCGTATTGTGGGAATATCCTTTCCTGTTTGCCATATTTGTGCAGGTATTCCGTGATTTGCAAGACTTTTGTCATGACGACGACGAGGACTACGTGCACGTACAGATTCGACGGCCCAAGAAGCAAGTTGTTTTGGGAAAGCTTGTTTGCTAAATGCAACAAGTTTAGCTTCATATTCAGGCCATGTTTTTGCCGTTAGCTTGTACATCTTGTCTTGAAATTCAGGGTAGTTTTGTACCGGATGAGGTTTACTGTTTGAGATGGATTTTGGCTTTCCATCTTTGAACAAAGCAGGACGCGGGATAACATCTGTCATTACTCTTGCATGATCTACAACCCAGCCTGAACCTTTTCGTAAATAAGATTTGCGAACGGTATAAGGAGTTGGAGGAGCTCCTTCTGCCTCCAGACTTTCCCTTTGAGTAGGAATCAAGTATACGATCAAACAAACAATCAAAATGATCAAGAGACCTAAATTCCTTTGCTCTGTTGAAGGTGTTTTGATCGATTTACGCAGAGAAGCGGTAGGTCTACTCGATTGCGTAACTGGATTTGACAAACTCATCCCCCTCTTCTTCCGCAACGACAACATCGGCATTGCCATCATCTTGTCTGCTTCAATTTGTGAGCTGGTGGATTTGCCGGTAGTATGACGAGAAGAGAGTAAAGAATTATTTTGACTTTTGGAGGAAGATGAACTTTCCGTTTCACCTTTATCGTTTTCGAATATGTTGACACTTGTTGTTGCTTGATTACTCCTTCTTGGTGAAGAAAGAGGAGGTGGAGTTGAGAGTAAAGAAGTTGATGAATGAGAAGGAGATGGAAATCGTCCTTGTAAATAAGGCGAATCTAACCTATCCGGAGTGGATGGCCCCGTCAAAGGAGGCGTATGCAATTCTTTCGTCATTGTGTTTGAATTGTATTGTATGCTGTTTCCAAAAATGTGAAAAAGAAAAACGAGAGTGTATGTATGTAGTGAATGAATGTATGAATGGTACACAGTCCAAAAGCTTACAAGGTTGAAATGCCTTCACTGAATCAAATCATCCTTTTTTGGTAATCTGTGTTTATTCGGAAGATTGAGATTAAAGCCATGCTGGTGCGAATGATTCAAGTTTCACCTTTTTTTTGGTCTTTATCGGTAGTACATACATAGGACAAACCAAGCTAGGCCAGATTCAATATGCACATCAGGTTTAATATTTGGAAATTTTTAATCCTGCAAAGTTGTCCGAGAAAAGGAAGGGCACTTTTTCACTATGTTTCAGCCAGAGTCATCCGTTTTACGCGTCCGGTACTGGTGAACAAGTACGTACATATGTAGTCCATATGAATATACATACAGAGACACTGCCCTGCGCAGCGCTGTGCAGGCATATACAGCCGACGCAAGGCCGATATACAAAGTCTAGAGCGCCGGCGCCTGCACTTAGAAGCTGAACCGTATAAGCAAAATATTATACAATCAAGCCTATTCATAACGACCTATTCTGGAAATCATGCTGCACAAATACGGCTTCAATGAATTCGAACTTTAAATTCTCATACGTAGTCTATCCGTATTATTCTTTCTATTTCATTTCACCGAGCCAGAGCACATCATTGACACTATAATAAGCTTGAAGGAGCCCGCGCTAATCCCGTCCGAACGGGAAAGGTTTCACAATCTTTTCTTCCTTGCATTGTACGAAGAAGCGCGTCTCCTTAAAAAATCACATGGCTTGCCGACAAAAAAATTCCATCTTATGCTAACATTGTCTACCAATTAATAATACATACAATAGTCAGCCCATTTCAAATTTCCATCATTGGGAAATCAATGCATTACTCAAAAATGAAACTGATTGATGAAACCCTGCTTCTTATCTTCTTCGATCACAAAGAGTTTATCGATCACGTTTTCACTCGAACGGCTCCGAATGGTACAATGAAAAGCCAATGTATCTAAAACAAATGAAGACAGGATTAGCGTTGAATCTTGTAGCGTGTTTTCTTTGTTTTAGATTTATGTTAGGGTTCCTTTTCTTCCTTCTTTTCCCGCCTTTGCGTAGATAGAAAAGAATAAGGTACAAACGCGCTCTTTTGTTTGTTTCTTTTGTTTGTTGGTTCAAAAGTACGCTAAAAAGTGCGCGTGCATCTGTTCTTTAAATTCTTCCCGGCTTCAGTTCTTGACGAAAGACTGTTCAAGTTAAGAGAATATTCTTTCACTCCCCCTACAAACAAATCTCATGCTTTACCTACCTACATATAAAGTTTCAATTAAAGTATACTTACCCAACCAACGATCGAAAGATAAACAAATTAATATTCGCAATCGTTCTTCGATAAGCTCAGCATGTTCGATTTGTTTATTGATAGGTTACCAATGTGTCAAATTTTAAACCTATACAAAGTTTTATTAATCACGCAAATAAGCTATTGAATTAGGATTTTCGGGTCGAAATGAATAGAACCACACTTTTCCTTGCACTTTATCTATACATTGCCGAAACGTAAGACGAACAAAGATAGGCGCAATACCGGAGTAGTCAATTTATCCCCTTTTCTGAAATTTTCTTGTCCGGCGGTCGTACGTGGAAAAGCGAGGATAAAAATTAGCGTATATTTTTACAAAAATGATTTGAGTCAGAATAGAGATATAGTGCATTTTATTTATTGTCTGTGCGATTTAATGGGATGATCTGCATTACAATAAGTTTGAGGGTCTTTAGCGCTAATGGGACAAAATTGACACCCTCTTTATTTATTGTTTCTTCCCTGCTCTTTAGTCTAAAAAAAACAAACAAATACATACGTTCATGCGAACAAAGTACGCTAATAATAGGTTAGAAAATTCGATCTTTTTTTTCCTGCAACAAAGATGTTTTGCATTATATAGTGGCATCATTCAACATAGTATGGCAATCGAATTGAGTGATTTTCGTGTCTTTGTTCGCCGAAGGTATTGTTTGAAAAGAGTTTGAAGAGTATCGTTCTTATCTAGTGCCCGCTGATGCAACTGTTAAAGTCCGTTGTCAGCTGTCATGCATTAGTATTATTGTCTTTTAGTGTAATGGCTGATTGGATTTGCCGAGATAGATGAGATTAATTGAGCGTTAGGTCATTCCACTATTTCGTTATCGAATCTTACAATTTTCTCTTTCGTCACGACGATCACATTCATTCATTAACCCCTCCCCTTGTTCTTCCCTTTTCTTCGACCTTTCCTCCATCTCTCGCCTCTCTATTTCACCCTTTTTCAGTCGTCGATCCACCCTTTTTCTTTATTATCATTCGACATTTTCAACTTTCAAAAAAACAAAATTAAAAAAAAACAACTTTTTCAGCCATGTTAACAATTCGATCTCTCGCTTTAGTCTTTTTGGCTTTAAGCGCAACATCCCTTTCATTGGCTAATCCCGAAAAACCATATGCACCCGACCTTTATGACCGTGATTCATTAGATGGCGAAATTAACAACCTAAAATCCAACTTTGTCAAACGTTTAACACCTTCCGATTCAGCTAAACCTTATTCACCTGATCTTTACTTTCGATCTGCATTAGAAGAAGATGAATCAACATTTCCAACAAGATCCGCTCCAGAAACATTTATCACACAAATAAATAAACGTTCACCTTCGTTAGTTTGTAAACGTGATTCAGATTGCGGTGGTGCTCATTATTGCTCAAGTGGAAGTTGTTTTATGCGTAAAGCTAAGCGTGCTTTATGTAGCCGTGATTCAATGTGCAATTCTGGCTTTTGTGGTTCGCAAGGAGCATGTTTGGAAAAGCGTTCTTTGGGAAGTACATGTGCAGATAGTACAAATGCATGCTCTGATGATTTATTTTGTTCGAGCGTTGATAAGAAATGCAAACAAAGACGAGGAGTGGAAGAAGCATGCAGATTCTCACAAGGTTGTCAAGAAGGTTTAACATGCCTAAACTATAAATGTTCTAAATCCTTAAAATCAAATAAAACATCTTCAAACAATGACGATGAAGGTGAAGATTTCATTTCATCATTACAAAGCAAATTGAACGATTTAAAGGAAAGCAAAAAGAATCTATGGAAACCTTCACCAAGCGGTTCACCTCACAAACCAATTTGGATTGGAAAAAGATCCGAAAATGATCAATCCGATCATGAAAGCAATCCTATTTCTGATTTCTTAGAACATTTAGAAGAACAAAAACATCACTGGAAGCCAAGTCCAAGCGGTCATCATCATAATCCAATCTTTTTACAAAGAGATGTCAACGAACCATCTCAACCTGCTCCTTCTCGTTGAGAGAATTAAACTCTTCTATAAATATAATTATATTTTCGTTCTAATACCCGACATCAACTAGTGCATTCCTTCATTTGCTCGACATATAAAAAGTTTACTCAAATCATTCACATTCATTATTTTATATATCTTCGTCTTCTTTCTTGTATACAATTTTGCATAATCTCTTGTTTTCTGTTTTGTCATGGCAAATTTGACCAGATTCAAGCTTCTTTTTTTTTTCTTTTTTCTATCCCTTTCATGTAATTACTTTTCTGCTTATCTTTTGAATATGATTACAATTTAACTTAACAGGGTGTATCTCAAAAGGTCACCCACGTGCAAAATTGAAGAGAAGAAAGGACATTTCGGTACAATGGTCAATTCGGAATCGAATTTTTAATAACTCGGCAAACATCCGAGACAATACCAATAATATGATCTGGACAATATGTTTCAAACAATAAAAATTGAAAATAAAAATTGTGAAACACGGTCTTCACGCGAAGGCAGGCGCCGGATAGCCTTGTTCGGACATGTAAGCAAGTCGCACGCCACAAACAAGCAAGCCTGATTTACCAAGAAAAATGGCACATATCCTTCGAACGTTGTCGGATATCCTTTGGCTTCGGCTTATCATTGTTTTCTGAGCTCGAGTGCCCAAAATTCGAAAGAATAAAAACAATCGCGTCAACACGGCTTAAGTGGCTGTCGAATTTGAAACCTCTTTTCTTTCCCTTTTTTTTTGTTTGCTGCAACGCGTACCTAATAATGCCTTGCATGATTCCCGACCTTCGAAGAAACAAACAAATCGATCTGAAACAGAATCTTTGTTCATCATGCTGCAGGCACTTTAACCGTTTATCATTGTGTTTGTAATTAGCGCGTCGGCAAGGAAGTACTCTTAAAGCTTGCCTATACGGCAAAACCGGGAAGGGAACATCACCATACATGAGAAAGAAAGAGAAGAAAGATTCTTATGCAGATCAATCTGTACTTTAAATTAAAACACAGATTAAATGGCAATTAGTTTGAAAAGAACAGTCTCTTGTTTGTTTTTTCGCATAAAAAAAGAAGTGAAACAAACAAATACACCCGAAACACCTAACAAACACAGTAAAGTAAAACCTCTTGGCTATTTTATTGTTTGTTCACTGATATTTGTACGCTAAACAATGCATATAACGGGAAGACTCATACATCATTTTACCAGCCTCAGAAAGCATAACTAGGCACATTCACCCGCCTTTTAGCATGAATTTTAGTTCTTCTTTTAAGGAACATGGAATAATTTCATTATGGTCTTCATTTGACCCCTTTTCTACCCATGTACATATGTAAAAAAAAGTATCTGTCCGGGCAAACTTTCTTGATAGATGTTTGATCGTGGCTGCACTTCGCTCATGCAAATCATAAACCATACGTACATGTTAAAACATGGGAAAAGAATTTCCATCTAGATCTACAGAAAAGTTTCAAACATGTGTACATACAGTCTGCATTTGAACCCCTCTGTGAGAATCAGCAGATGTCTCGTCAATTGCCGTTTGCTTTCATTTTATTCATTAATCCCTTATAAAGGCTTTGACGTCTCTTCTTAATTTTTATCTTTACCCCCCGTTACCATTCATTTTTCTCTTTCTCCTCTTCGTCTCGTTGTTGCGATCGATTCCCTAAAAATTAAATCAATCAAAATGGTTTCCGTTCGTTTCGCTTCTGTCATCTTTTTGGCAGCTTTTATGGCCGCCTCTACAGTTCAAGGTGCTTCAATGAGCAACAAACCTTACAGTCCCGACTTGTATTCCCGTGATTCTTTGATGGCAGAATCAGATGCAACACCTTCTTTCGGCATGATGAAACGTGTTCAAGCTGCAAAACCATATGCACCTAACCTTTTCTCTAGACAATCTTTGGAAAGTGAAGAAGATGATGTTGTTGAAGAAGATGATGAAGTTGTAGAAGAAAGAAGATCAACAGCCGTCAAACGTTCAATCTCTCCTGCAGCCAAAGCAACATGGAGCCTTTTCAAACGTGCTACTGAAGAATCCGAAGAAGAATTACACTCACGTGGTTTAGTAGATGATGCTCAAATCGAAGCCCGTGGTCGTTGTGATAACGATTCCAACTGTGATTCAAACCAATACTGTAGCTCAACACGTCACAAATGCTACAGAAAGATCCACGATTACAACCGATGCAGTCGTGACGCAGCTTGTGGTTCAGGTTATTGCTGTGAATCTGACAGCCTTTGCAAGCCACAAAGAGAAAACGGTGACAAATGTCATGGAAATGATAATGCATGCGGAAGTGGATATTGCTCCGTAGTTTCAAACAAATGTCGTGAACCAGCACAAAAAGGTGACAGTTGCCGAGTTGATCAAGGTTGCAAAGGTAACCTTTCTTGCGTAAACGGTACATGCAAGCATTCCGGATCAAGTCAACCAAGCAAGCCTCATCATCCTCATCATCCCGCTCCTTCAGGTTCAGCTCATGATCGTCGTTCTTTGACACATTTGTAGAGAACGAGCACTTGAATTCTTTCCATCAAATTCCTTGCATTCATCGTACATTTAATTCCAGTATACCTTTTTCTTGACTTCATCCATCATCAAAAGCAATCTTTCCTTTTTCGGACTTACTCTTTTTCTTTTCTTTTCCAACATTCCCTTCCAATCATTTGTGTGTACAATATTCATAGAAAGTGTCTCTCCGTCTCATATGATGTTGATGAGACAATTCTTGCTTTTACCTATTGCAATTCAAACATTCATTTACCCTATTGAATATTGTGTGAGCGGTGGTAGTGTTCACGTGCTAAATTTAATTCGATACGCGCACAAACGCTTCTTTTAGGAGAGCGTGCGCACCCTGCATACCTTCGATTTTACTTAAAGAAAAAAGGGTTAATACATAGCTAGAGAATATTCGAAAATTGTGCCTTAGGAAAAGTCTAGTCATCGGACTTGCGAGGTTGACCTTAATAAAAGTAGCGTGCGCGTAGATGATGCAATTTTGCTTTTCTACCGCTGAATAATGCCCGTAAAATTCGCTCGGGCGTTTGGTTTTCGTAGGTGAAGTGCTATGGCATTAGTGCTGCGATTCCGCTCAAAAGGGTTCCCATTCATAGTCCGCTTTGGTCCGTTTTACACTCTTACGCCGTGTTTATACTTCATTTGATTTTAATTTTTTCAATCAATTAGGCGGATATCAGTGACCCTAGCGTGAAATCTTGCATGTTCGATAAACACATGGTAAATCAAATGCAAAAAATCAGTGTGAAAAGCAACAATTATTCGAATTTGGCTTTTAAATTTGCCCCTTCATCTGCACATGCATACATTTTTATTGACAAACCGTAGGAGATTAAAAAAAAATCGAGGTTCACATGTGCTTATATGCACTAAAACGATGCAGACTTTTTGCTAATAGACATTCATGCTGTACCTACATCGTTGCATATGTCATTCATTGAAATCCCTTTGATGCAATTATATATTGTCTCCAGATCTAATGATCACCATCTTCATTGTGTGTAAATGTGGCAATAACGTTTTCAATTCAATCGCTACCCTCTCATCAAGCAACTCACACAACATATTCTCCGTTCGCCTTCGTTTTTCGTCCTTTTGTGTGTGGTCTGGAATCAACATTTGTATCCCTAGTACGTCTTTAAGCAGCAGCAGCAGCAACTCTATTAGCAAAGTCTCATACATCATTCAAAATGGCAAGCTCATCCTATGCTCCAGTGGAAGGAGATAATTCACACGATACGAATGACAATCTATCTCCTCATAGCACCCCACGATTGGGTGAAATGGATTTAGGTCGAATGAGCTTCTTTGAGAATGGACAACAACGTGCACAAAGTAGATCAGGCACACCTTTATTAAGAGCAAGTAGTCCTGGTGTCACTCAGTCATACGAAGATGACCGAAGTAGGACACCAGGATCACCTGGATTGAATCAAGCTTTCTCTTCTGCACAATCTTATGCGCCTTTGAGTTACGATTCCAATAGACCTCCTACTCCCGGCACTCCTGGAACGCCTGGCAATGATATGTTACGATCTCCATCTTCTCAGCCATGGCTTTTAAGTGCCCATGGCACCGATAGAGGATCTCATAGATTCTCCATCGCCAGTTCGCATATGCTAGCCAATTCCGATTATGGTAGTCAACATCAATTGATGCGATATTCCGATTCCGGTGCAATTCCTATGCAAGATTACGAAAAGAGTACAGGTTCTAGGGTTAGTACACCTGGCCCAGGCACACAATATATGCCCGTCAATGCAAGTAACGGAGTATCAAATAGTGAAAAGTATGGACGATTCGGTCGGTCGCCAATATCACCCAAAAAGAAATGGCGGATATTTGCTGGAGTTGTTGTAGGTTTGATATTACTGGCAATCGTTATCGCTATACCTTTGGTCGTCGTACATGATCGTCAACACTCCAATGATGCTTCAGTTGTGGGGACAGGACCACATGGTGAAGTATTAACTTCGGGTGGAAATGGCACTGAAATTCGAATGGAAAATGGTACAACATTCACATATGTAAATAATTTTGGGGGTGAATGGCGAAGTGATCTCAACGATGATGGAGCAAGAGCTCAGAATTATACACCACCTCTCAGTCAGGACTGGGATTACACGAAAAACGGAATGTTGGGGGTGAATTTAGGAGGATGGTTAGTATTAGAACCTTTTATTGTACCTTCTCTTTTTGAGCCTTATGAGAACGACAGCTCAAAGTACGTCGTTGATGAATTCACTTTGATGAACCAATGGAATACCGAAGGCGGTCAAGCATTGAAAGAAAAGAATTTACGTCAACATTACGATACTTTCATCACTGAATACGACTTTATGATGATCGCTGCTGCAGGTTTGAATTGGGTTCGCTTACCCATTGCTTATTGGGCTATAGCCACGATGCCAGGAGAACCATTTGTGCAAGGAATATCTTGGGAATACTTTTTGAAGGCGATAAAGTGGGCAAGAAAGTATGGTTTACGTATCGAACTTGATTTACATGCTATCCCTGGCTCACAAAACGGTTATAATCATGGTGGTCGATTGGGCGTTTTTAATTTCCTCAATTCGCCTGTCGGAATGGTTTCCGCTCAAAGAGCATTAGACACGATCAGAGTGATTGCTGAATTTGTTGCTCAACCTGAGATCGCCAAAGTGGTACCCATCTTTGGTGTTTTAAATGAGCCAAATGTTCCTCTTGGTATTGGTCAAGATAATATTCGAAGATTTTATATCGAAGCTTATTCTCTTATTCGCAATATTACCGGCTTTGGACAAGATCATGGTCCGATGCTAGCATTTCATGATGGTTTCATGGGTTTGCCATTTTGGAACGGATTTTTGCAAGGCGGAGATCGAGTTGCGTGGGACTTGCATCCGTATGTCTGTTTCACAAAGCCATTCAATGATAGACAAAGTTTCATCAATACAGCTTGCAATGGTTGGGCATCAAACACAGAATTAGGATTAACTCAATACGGTGTAACTTTTGCCGGAGAATGGTCTTTAGCACCAAATGATTGTGGCTTATTCTTAAACGGTCCTTTCCAAGGAGTTCGTTATGACGGCACATTCTCTGATGGAACATTTACAAAGACGGGAGATTGTGGACCTTTTGATGATTGGGAATCCTATTCGAATAGTACGAAGCAAACGATGTATCAAGGCGCTATTGCAGCAATGTCTAGCTTTGATAATTTCTTCTTTTGGACTTGGAAGATTGGAGATAGCTTACGTACAGGTAAGCCAGTTAATCCGAATTGGTCTTATTTGCTTGGATTACAACAAGGATGGATGCCAAAAGATCCATATAGAGAATCGCAAAACGCTTGTCGTAATTTGCAAGGACAAGGATTGTCCGGCATCACAAAGACGTCAATCACATGGTCTTCCACTTTTGCTAATTATCAAACGGGTGCCGCTACAACATATACGCCCAATACGGTCTCGTACAGTTGGCCGCCACCATCGATTACCGTTAGTGGTCAAAGTGGAAATGTGATTGCGGTAACCGCTTTGCCGACTTATACACCTACGGGAACCGTCGTTATTCCTCCAACACCGACTTATTCTCTCACTTTGACGAAAGAAGTACAACCAACTATCGATCCATGGACACAAGGCGGTAGACAAACGCCTGCATTTACACCAATCGCAGGATGCACTTACTTTGACAGCATTTGGAACAATTATACTTCTGCTTTACCTGGTTGGCCTTGTGCTGGAAGTGGTGGAGCTTCTAGGCGAAATTTACAACCAATATACGAAATGGATATTTGGGCAATGGACAAAAGAGGCAGTCCGTTGATAGAAAAACGTGAAGAGAACGTATATCGACGTGATTTAGGCTTCGGTGGCGCAGCTGCTCCCACACCTGCTCCTCGAGTATAAAAACAATGAATGGACACTTTTTTTACAGTTTTACCTCTCTTTTTTTTGTTATTCTGAAACATGTAAACAAACAACTTGCATCTCATCTCTGGATCGGATTTTTACTCTTTGCAATTATAACAGAATTGTACCTTTATTTATTTCTACTGCGAGAATGAAATTTAGGATACATAAAATATTTTTAGTACAAATGCGCGCGTGGCTTAACTTATATAATTCACGATTGATGATGATAAGCTTTTTCTTCATCACCATGTGGATCTGGAACACGATGACCGTCGCGTTGTTTGCGATCAGCTGCTAATGTTTGAGCGAATTTTGACCTTTCACGAATGGCTGGACCTTTCCAGTAGAATATATAAATTGGAATTGTGACAAAGATTGCTAAACAACCTAAGATTGTACTTGCCCATTCATAGTGAAGCGTACCGATATTTTCATATAGAGGTGTTGCATAAAGAGCTGCAATACCTGCAAGGAAATCACGAGCCAAAGCATTTCCACCGGTAGCACTGGCTGAATAAACTCCGTAAGAAGCCACCATATAATCAATCGTTGCCATATAAATTGCATAGTTTGCAATCGCAATTAAAACGGAAAAGATCATTGGTGCAATCCAATGAACATGTGGAGGACCTAAACTTGTCCATGCGAAACCGAAAAGGCCAATAGTTTCCAATGGAGCTGTCCATAAAAGCCACCAAAGTCTTGCTTCGGGTAAAAGAGCATCAGGATCTCTTCTTCTTATTTGTCTTTGACTATGAATGCTAGGGAAAAAGCTAAAGAAAGAAATAATATAACCCAAATTGATTGGAATAAATGCTAATCCGATTTGAATAGTTGAAAAGTTCCATTGTTTAAATACCAAAGTGAAAGATTCGGTAAATGTGAAAATGAGAGCGTCTGAGAAACCACTTAAAAGTGAAAGTGATAAAACGATTGGTTCACGAACAAACATTTCAAAAGGTCTAATCCAAGTTACACCAATTTCTTTCATACTAAATCGATCTTTGCGTAATTCGTTCGGTCCATAAATATTTTCTCCTTCTTTATTTCCTTGTTTTTTGGCAGTCTTTCTACGTCTTTTTGCCTCTCTATCTAAAATCACTGTCGAACGTGTTTCAGGAACGAGGAAAAAGTGTAAAATTTGTGTTGTTCCTCCAAAGATTAATTGAGTCCAAAAGATCCAATATAATGGATTTTGTGCTGCACCTGCTATAAATCCACCTATCAAAGGTCCAATCGATGTACCACCAACAGAAGAAAGAACGATGAAAGCAACAGCGTATTGTTGATCATCTGCATCAAACATATCTGCAACCATACCTAAAGTAACACTACCGCCTGCAGTCCATAAACCTCCAAAGAATCGAGCAGCAATTAAAGATTTAAAATTAGGCGAAAGAGCTGCCCAAATTTGTGTACAATTGACGAGGAATAAAGAAAGTTGTAAGATTGGCCATCTTCCTAACTCTTCTGACCAAGGAGCCCACAATTCTGATCCGAAAGCATAAGCTACCAAAAATATCATTTGACCAACACGAGCGCCTTGTTCGCTTACACCTGCAAATCTTGAATCTTCCGTTATTAAAGGAACTGCGCTTGGATAAACGGAAGTGTTAAAGTTCATACTCATTTGAACGACAAAGATAACGCTTAGAATCATCCATTTCTTCCAAGTTGGATAAGCATATCCAAGTATTTGCGGTGCCATTTCATCCGTTAATTCAATCTTTCCATCCGATCTTGCCTTTTTAGGTTCTTCTTTACTCGATTCTGTCTTTTGTAATGCTTTCTCATTACCATTATCATCTTTAATTTCATTAGATCGATTATTATCTTCTTCTATCGTTGTTTCTGGAGTGCTTAAGTCACTCTGTCTAGCTTGTTCAGCTTTAGCTGAAGAGTTTTCCCCTTGTTGATTACTAGCATCCACCATCATTTTTGCTTCAAACGTAAATGCTTATGTCGATAACTGATGATAATCAAACCATGAAGGAAGGAAGCAAAAACAATTTAACCGTTCAAATTGCTAGTATTTAAAGTGATTAAGTCGCCGATCTCCACTCATTTTGCATACAAAAAGATCACGCTCAAAAATAAAATAACTGCTAACCCGAATCAAGTAGATTTGACCCTGAAGAGCTACGTAATCTTGCATCACCTCTTGTTTAACTCGGCGTACACGCACATTTACTGTAGGGCTAGTGTAGTCTACGCGTCTTCTTCACCGCCGCATATAACGCAACGCTATGCCACTTCTTGCGGTCAATCTAAACCCATCCGCTTTTTCGGTTGCACAACGAAAATTTAGTGAAAATACACACGTTTCATGCATCATTCCATTTCGATCGAACGTCTATCATTTAGCGCAGCGCAAAAAATTATCATTGAAGGCGGATGAGAAGAATAAGATTGATAGCGTGCGCTGCGTTCAAGTACAATGTGGTCAAACTGTCGATGAAATCATAAGATAACCAGATAGGAAAAATCATTTCTACAGGTCGTGCCTGAACGAAGAGATCAAAGTTATTGAAGATTAAACTCTTTTGTGCCTACTGCACCCTTGATCGACTGTCATGCCTTCCCAACCAATCTGAGTATTACCCCACATCTCTTTATTTTAAAGTTCAATCTTTTTGCGTAATGATTGAAGTCCCTGCCAAGAAAGCAAAGATGGTTCTTGATCTGTGATTGAGGCATGACCTCCAATAAATTCGGTATACTTTTCTCCTAGCCAAAGCGTGAATGGATCTTGTCCTTCTTGGAAAACATACCAAGCAATAATCCAAGATGCAAGAGCAATCACTCCCATCACTAAACAGATGAAAATCATAATGATCACAAAGAATTTAATCATTTCCTTTTGTTCGCGTTTATCTTCTTCTTCGCGTTCACTTTGTGTCATTGCTGCTCTTCGTGGATCCAACTCTCCGGTTTTGGGTGCTTGTAATAATCCCAATGCCATTGCTTTTGCCCTTGCCGTATTTTGACGTTGATTTGTGTATTTTGTCAAGGCTGCTTGACGAACATCTCCTTCCCGTACTTCTGAGCCCGGAGAAATGAAAGAAGGATAATATGTTTCACACCAAACTTCAATCTTGCCCAATTCTACAGACCATTTGAGAAAGTTGGGATCAGAAGGATCGAGTTTAGTACGCATCTCTCGTGCAAATGTTAGGAATTGATAAGAAACGTCTCTTGGATTTACCGCTCTGATGATTAATTGAACAGCTTGAGATTTGCGAATTTTGACATTTCGCTTCAGAACATTTGGATTGTTGAGCATCAAATTGAGCGTCGCGATTGCCATTACTTGTGGAATCGCACAAAAGTTGAATACGCTTTGATCTCTCAACAAGCTCAAATAATCCAACGCTCTTGTCGCATGTCGAATTGCATCCAATAACATCGAATTTAAAACAAACATTGCCCGCTTTCCTTCGGGACCTGCTACCGCTTTAAACTTTCCACTTCCAGGTGAGGTTTCAACGATTCCTTTTTGTGCAACTTCAGCTTGTGAGTCAAAGTCGGCTCCTGGTTGAGCCCAGCATTCTCGTGGCCAGAAGAATCGTCCTTCGGCACAATCTTCTGCATAATCACGAATGATATTTGTCTTCTGCAAAAATAATCCCATATGATTTGACAAGGTTAATTGATCTCCCAACCATGGCCTCTCGATGCCTGACTCTGCGAACAGACGTGAAAGACCTTCGCCAACAATGCCAGCAACAAAATGACAATAGAGGTCGTAATCTTGCCATTTGTCAACTTTGAGTGGCTCCTTTGAGGATGCCTCGATGTACGATGCCATTCCTGCACCCATTTTTGCGGTAATGTCTGAGATTACAGTTTTGTATCTGGTATAGAAGAAATATGTTAGCTGGGATACCTGCAAAATTAGAAAGCGCATTCACTCACCCTGCGCCTAATCTGTTAAATTCTTCAATCACTGTATCAAACTCGATCAATAATTGACGATCTTTTTCATTCGGTCCGCTTTCGCTGAAAGTCCATCCGGGTTGCTCTAGACGTTTATAGAAATCAAGCAAAAGTGAAATCTTCCTTTGTGGATCGATTGTCATATCATCTTCAATTGTATCCAATCCACGTAGGGGCAAGTAAAATAAACAAATTACTCGACTCAATTCTCCATTTAACTCTTTGATCACTGCACTGAAACTACGTGAAGTCAGATCGAGCAATTTCCAGCATCTTTGCATTGATTCCCTTTCCCAACCAGAATCAGGATTCGTTTTGATATCGTTCAAAGGATCACGCCATACCTTGTATGTGACTAATGCTCGTAATTCTTGCGGATGTAGCAATGCAAGAGAGACGATATCAACGATTCCCATATTGTTCTATTTTGATCTGTTTGCCGAAAAGAAGGGATGGACGAGAAGAATTGTGTTCCGTGCTTAGCCCAAGCAATTAATTGATCAACAAGAAAATTAAGACTTCCTTGTGCCTGCGCTGCGCCGCCTTTTCCCTCTTAATTGATGTTGCACACACTACCACCAGTACAGGGCAGAAACACACAATAAGCATAGGCGGGGGAAATTGAAGGCTTGATTTAGAGTGTAATCGTGCTTCCTTCGTTTGGCACAGGCATAATTCTGCGCGCAACCGAGCTTGAGCTGTGCTGGCTTACAGTTGCGTGTGCTTATATAAGTTTTAAAATTGATTTCTGTCATTTATTTTACGCCTCCTTGCATATACGTACATATGTGCCTGTCATAAATCTTTGCTAGAGCGAAACAGAAGAGTGCGGAGAGCGGAAGCGTACATACATATACTGAAATTGTCGTCAGTCTGTCTTGAATTGAAGGACGGACGGGGACACGAAACGTCACCACCCTTTTGTTTCTTTTACAATTGGCTCACAAAACGCGAGGGTCAAAGCTTCAACACGTAACCAAAATTAGACAAAAAATCACGGCGCCGCTTATGAAAAGAAACAAACGCCTTAGCATCCGTGCTCATTTCTGCTGTGCCCCCTAATTTCAAGCTGAATCGTGAAAGTGATCCTTTTTTCTCTCTCTCTCTCTTTTCATCTACAGCAACCCCGACATCTGCATGACGAAAGACCTCCTATCTTACGTTCAAGCATTCTCCTCTCCACTCCCTCTCCACCATTGAAACTCTCCTTTTCAAACAATAACAGTCTTTACAACCTTTTCATCTTTGTCGCTTTCAAGCATATATTCACGCTCGCGTACGCGCATTCTCTATAATTCTCTTTCTGGTTCAGAGTCGGAAACATCCTCTTTGCCGTAGATTTCGGCAACAGTGAACACAACATCCTTTCTCGAAAGATTGGTCTTGCAGCAAAAAATGGTCGCAAGAAAATTCTTGATTTGCCTTGTAGCAATCTTACTTGCCGTTTCAGCAGTGCAAAGTGATGATTTAGCGGAGCCTAAAGCAGAAGATGCTATCTCTCAGCTGATGCGAAGAATTCCAACGAATGAAGCCTCTGATCCATCAACAAGTCTTTCTGTTCTGGAACGTGAAGATGAAGTGCCGGCAAACGTCCTGATTAAACGTAGACGAAAACATCACCATCGCAAAGGGCACGGTAGAGGTAAAGGTCATGATCACCGCAAGCCGCATAAAAGCAAAAATAAGCACCATGGTGGAAAGAAACAAGCTTCTCCTGCAACGACTAATAATGATCAAGATGACAATCAATCTAGCAGATCGTCATCGAAAAAGGCACCTTTGACCCCCAACGGTATCAAAGCGGGCATTGCTGGTGGACAAAGTCTTGATTTCATCAAAGGTGCAATTGGTTGGTATACGGAATGGACTGCTGTACCATATGGTCAACCGCCAAAGGGTGTCGCTTTCGCTACGATGTTATGGGGTCTTGGGTGGAAAGATCATGATAATGATTGGCAACGCTTCCAAGATTTCAAAAAGATCAAACCTGGCACTTACGATTACGTCATTGGTATGAACGAAGCAGATTTTGAAGGCGGTGGTAGTAGCGGTGTAATTCCAACTGACAAAGCTGCCGAAGCATGGGAACAGTACATCGCACCACACGGAAGGGCTGGATCTGTGCTTATCTCGCCTTCATGTGCAAAACAAGCCGATGAAAATTGGATGGGCCCTTTCCTTAAAAAGGTCAAAACAAAACCAGATGTGGTGAACGTTCACATTTTCAAAAATAAAGCAAGTCAAATCAAAGGAGTTTTGGATCATTATGCTCAATATGGCTATCCATTATGGGTCACAGAATTTGCTTGCATCAATTACTCAAATGGGGCACATGACCCTTGCAATCAAAAGGATGCAGAAGAGTTTGTTCGAGAATCGGTCAAAATTTTAGAAGCTGATGATCGTGTTAAAGCATATGCTTGGTCAGATGCCAACAATGGGCCTGCTTGCAAATTGACTAAAGCTGGTGGAAAGCAACTTTCCAAAACCGGTCAAACGCTCAAGGCTATGTTCTCCAGCTTTGCCTAGAGAGACCTGGTTGAAGAATGATTCTTTTTCAACATTGATGGAAACTTATCTCACAATCTCTCTTTTCGTACTTGCTGATAGCCGCATGATACTCTGCTTGACGCTTTCTTTTTCGATTTCTTTGGATACTCACTGGTGAGATCACCTTTCCGTTCGCTCGTTCGTTTTCACTGTTGATCAGCTATACGTACTCCTTCAAATATTATCTCTTTCCCGTTGTCCAACAAGGCCTCGCTTTCATCTATGAGCCATAGTCTATGTGCTGATTTTACTTCTGTACACATTCTATAATTTTGTTCAATGATCGTATATCACACTATAAATACAATAATTCGCTGCTGGGCAGCAGATTGGTATGTTCGTTCGCTTCATCTCTTTGCTCACGTAATTTGCAAAGTCTAGGATGACTTTCGCCTTGCTTTCAAGATTCACATCAGATATGAAACGCAGGCTGTGCTAAAGCCATATGGGTTGATGGGTTGTCTATCTGAGCTTGCATGGTCGACAAATCTCCTGCAATACGTTGAGAGGCACTGTCGTTGGTATCACCATAAGACGCAGACGGTAAACCCAATGCGTAGGCTAAGGCATGTGCACCTTCACCTAAATCGGCCAGATCAAAAGATGTATGAGCCCATTGAGTATTGAAAGGATCTTCTTGACTTGTCTGCGTGTCCAACTGTTGAGGAGGCGTTTGAGGGATTGGTGCAACGTTGGGATGTGTGATGCCATCGAATGGATGTGTGAATGGCGCATGATTTGCTTTGACTTCATTTGGCAAGGTCGTCGGCCCATTCTTGGGAAATGTCTCATTATTATTGAATTGAAACGGCTGAGCCGGAGAAGATTGAGTCATATAACCTGGACCAAAGCTAGCAGGCAAGTGCGGACCAGGATGTTGATTGACTGGTGCGGGTGGGTGTGATTGTTGTGGTGTATAATACTGCTGTGCATGCTGGGAAGGTGGATGAATGTGTGAGTCTTGAGAAAAGTTGCTCAAAAGGCGCGATCTAGCTCTGTGGGCTTCTTCCACTCGTTGTCGATGAATGTTATGGTCTACTAGATCCTCTTCTTCATCTTGCAATCCTAATCGAAGTCCCATACTTGGCGCAATACTCTTTGCAAGATCCGAATGTCTCCAAAGTTCTTTGGCGTATGCTCTATCGAATTGAGGAAAGATTTCACCAACAGGCAAGCGTGAAGATGATCCTTCAACACCGCTTCCTAGATCACCACGTTGTGCAAGGTTGAGCATAATTGCTTCACCATCGTCCAATCTCAGCATTCTGAGCGCATCTTGCTGTACGACTGGAAATGTGTTTACCAGATAGCCGAGAATGCTTTCTAATATCTCAATTTGACCTTCTAATCGTTGCCTTACTCCTTGTAAAGGTCCACGCTTTCGTTCGGGCCGATCATATGTGCATTGTCTGTCTAAATCTCTGCAAACGCGACAAATAGGTTGTGCACCATCACATCGATCCTTCTTTGCGAAACACGCATCGCATGCTCTCGAAACACGCTTTCGCTTTCTACCTGGATCAGGTGAATATGAAGTTGATGCTTGACGTGAATGGCCTTGCGTGGAATATTGGCCTTTTTCCGATTGATCGTAATGCATCATAATCGTCTCATTTGATTGTTATGCGATGTTGATGTTGATGACAGTCAATAGACGGAAACGAAACAATGGTTTTCGAGCGCCCATAATCATTTATGCATGCATTCATTGTGATAAAATTCGCATGATAATTTTGCACAGCTGTGACGCGTGTTGGGAAATGAAAGCACGCTAAACGGCAATTAAAAATTAAACGCGGAGATATTTCCATTCGCGCTGATGTAAGCGGCGCAATATTCGCGACCGCATCTCATTCTTTTCCGTGAGAGCAGAGATTTATAGATTGTGCGAATAAAGATCTTTCAAGGCTTTCCCAATGACGAGAAATAGGCAATTTGCTTTCAGTGGACTAAAACAACACTTAAATTGCAGCTAATCCAATTACCGATATGTAAGGTAGTATTTATCAATCACTCTGAACACGGTTTTTTATAAAAACAAAAAAAAAAAGAATAAATTGTTTTACAATCAATTTACACCACCATCCAAATGAACATAAAGCTTGGTCCCGTGTGTATGACACGCGTTTCAATAGAATGTTTTGCATTCGTGAACCATAGATGGGCTTGCTTTGGGTGTGTAGCGGAAATGTTGCGCATCTTTGCAGGCGAATAAC